>PJEM01000887.1:0-381702 GCA_004023845.1 Helogale parvula | reverse complement strand
AGCTATCAGTTTGCTCTCTATATTTAAGAGGCTTTTGTTTGGTTGTATGTGCCTTTGTTTTGCTTTTTAGATTCCACTAGAAATGAATCTTTGTCTTTCTCTGTGTTATCTCACTTAGCATCATGCCCTCTAGGTCCATCCACAATGGATCAGCAAATGACCAGATCTTGCTTTCCTTTTTGTGGTGTGGTAAAATATATATATCACATAATATTTCACATTTTAAACATTTTTAATTTAAAATTTTTTTAAATTTATTATTGAGACAAAGAGAAACAGAGCATGAGTGGAAGAGGGGCAGAGAGAGAGGGAGACACAGAACCTGAAGCAGGCTCCAGGCTCCAGGCTCCGAGCTGTCAGCACAGAGCCTGACATGGGGCTTGAAACCACAAACTGTGAGATTGTGACTTGAGCCAAAGTCGGACGTTCAACCGACTGAGCCACCCAGGTGCCCCTAACGAGCATATTCAAATGTTGTATAACCACCACCACCATCATGTCCAGAACTTTGCATCTTCCCAAACTGAAACTCTGTCTCCATTAAACAACATTTCCCCATTTCCCCCTCCCCCAAGCCCCTGGGGTCCACCACTCTACTTTCTGTGTCCATGAATTCGACTTGTCTAGGTATCCCCATGAATTCGGGATGTCTTTTTGAGACTGGCTTATTTTACTTGGCATAACGTCTTCACGGTTCATTCTGTAAAATGCACATTCCCATGTTTAGAAGACAAAACAGAGACTCTGAAGAAAAGAACCACTTACTCAAGATTATACTGTTAATGCCAGAAATGAAATCAGTCGCCATTGGGTGCCAAAGCCCAGTTTCTTTTATATTTTTCTTTTTTATTTATTGTGTGTGTGAGAGAGAGAACAAGTGAAGTAGGGACAGAGAGAGAGGGAGAGAGAATCCCAAGCAGGCTCTGTGCTGTCAGTGCAGAGATTGATACGGGGCTCAAACTCACAAACCTTCAGATCATGACCTGAGCCCGGATCAAGAGTTAGATGCTTGAGTGACTGAGCCGCCCAGGTGCCCCCTAAACGCCCGATTTCCCACCTCAGCTCTACACTTCTTTCTCAGCTCCACTCCAGACCCTCCACTGTGCCTATTCTCTGAGACCCTGGATTGTGCCCTGAGACACTAAACTTTGCCCGCTTCCTGAAAATGTGTTAGGGTGCCAACTTTTCCAGTGCTAAATTGCCAGGTGCACATTTCGAGATACCCCACCCTTTCCCTTACAGCTGCCAGACTGAGGTGTCCTGGTTTCCTGTCCCATTTCTTCAGCCACCTGCAGGCGCTGCTTCTGTCTGAATGATGAAGAAATAACTACAATACAATCTCCACCCTTACGCAGCTCCTGGTCCAGTGGAAACCCAGAGTTTCTCGGTGGCCGCACCAGTGACATTTGGGGCTGGTGATTCTTTGTGGTGGGGGCTGTCCTGTACCTTGCAGAATGTTTGGCAACATCCCAGGCCCCGGCCCACATCTCTAGCCAGTCCCGAAAATCAAAGATGGCTCTTGACGTTGCCCAATGTCTCTTGGGATGCAAAATTTCCCGCCGTTGAGAACCAGGGAATGGCGGATACTAAGAAGTAAGTCGACCGTGATGCCCCATGCAGTAAGTACAAGGAGAGATGTGCCTTGGAAGGTTAGCAAAGGCTTCTGGGGAGAGCCTACGAAAAGTCACTGTTTTAAGTAGTTGGGTCCTATCGGACACACGGAAAACGCACTGTCAAAAAAATTTAATGACCCATCATGCATGTTTGCGCTTTCACCTTGTGCCAAGTTGAGTTCCAACACGTACTCGCCTGTCCTTTTTATGATTGAAAACCAAGTCTCTGATACCAGCTTGGTGTCCCACAACTCAATTCGATTGTGACAGTACCTACACACAGTGAGTGCAGATCCCGTCAGTGACGGGCTCAGTCTCACAAAACTGTCCCCACTTCAGATGCTGGCGGTAAGTGTTGGCTATCCCCAAGCTGCTCACGCCTCTGTGAGGACAAATACGAATTTGGGGCTTCCCACAACACCCTTCTCAGATTCAGTGATTTGCTAGAACAATACGCAGAAGTCACTGCAAGTGTTATACTTACAATTACGGTTTTATTATAATGGATACAAGTCAGGAACAACCAAGGGAAAGAAACGCAAGGGTGAGGTCTGTGCTGCTGTGCTGGGGAGACACGGGGCCCCTGACCCCGAGGAGTCAGGGTGCAAGAGCCTGCCCTACACGGATATGTTTCCCAAACTTCTCGTCCAGAGATTGTATGGAGGCGTGGTCACCCAGGCATGTGTGATCACATCCCTGTGAGTGACTGAACCCAGCCGCAGCCTTTCACCGCTCCTGGAAGTCAGAGACTGGGCTCGGAGCTCCAGTCCTCAGGTGGCGTGCTTGATCTTCCCCATGTGGCTGGACCCTCCCTTGAAACTATCTGAGAACTTGCCATGAATCACCTTGTTGGTAGAAACTCAGGAATGGTCTGGTCCAAAAGGGCTCATTACAAAGCGCCTGGGTGGCTCAGTAGGTTGAGCGTCCGACTTCGGCTCAGGCCATGATCTCACGGTCCATGGGTTTGAGCCCCGCATCAGGCTCTGTGCTGACAGCTAGCTCAGAGCCTAGAGCCTGTCTTCAGATTCTGTGTCTCCCTCTCTCTCTCACCTTCCCCTGCTCATGCTGTCTCTCTCTCTCTCTCTTTCTCTCTCTCAAAAATAAACATTAAAAAAGGGAGGGCTCGTTATGAATAACAAAAGAAACTCCTGTCACTCAGGAAATCCTGAGGCTGTTTGAACCTCTGTGCAGGATCCAGGGACAAAGACCAAATATGTATTTTTATTTATATTTACTTAATTTAAAGATATCATTTATATTTAATTAAGTAAAATTTATTTATATATAAATTTAATATTTATAATACTACTATATATTGTCTATATATGTTATATATAGATTATATATTACACATATAATAATGTATATATACATATATAGTAATGTGTAATATATACAGCAATAAAAGTAATGCACAATATATGTAATTATAATTTTAAATAATTATAATTATAGTAAATATAATAATACAATATATTACATGTAATATAGTAACTATCTATACTCAATATAATATATGTAATATATACATTTATAATATATAAACATATATGATGTATATTATGGAGTATAGATTATGCTTTATATTATACATTATTTTTATTATTATATCTAATAGATATATATAGTATCATGTTTTATACATTAATATAAACACACTATTTTTTACAATACATTACATATTATTATTTTATCTGCATCCTTGCACCACAGCCCCTGATGGAGAAAAATCCCGCGTTCTTCTTGCAATCGAGATTCTAACGGAAGAAGTGGCAATAGAAACCGCAGGGAATGGTGTTCTGTGCCGTCTCCGTGGCCCAATCTGTCCACTGAGGAAGCCGTGCTCTGACCCGCCTCTCTGGATGGAGGGTCTCAGTGACTCCTGGCCTTGGGCTTCCGAGGAATCATCTCTCTTAATTGGGTGTAGACCTTCTGTCACCTGAAAGGCCACTCTGCGGTGACTGGGCACTAACAACCGTGGTGCGAACAGATAGTGTTTCTTTCTCCACCAGGTGCAGATAGTAATTGCATTAACAGCTTTCCGGTTTGAAGAAAATCATAGCTGGGGTGGCAAATGGGATGCACTACAATGTTTTTTCCTGTGTGAATTCGATGAAATGGGGGACGAACGGATTATAGAAATTCAATCAGTAACCAAAATGGGTTGGAGGATATGAAGGAAGAGGGTGTGGAGCGCCGCAGGGACTGGACACTTCTTAGCTTTCTGATCTCAGGCACATTGTTGAAGCTCTCTGTGCCCCATTTCTTTACCTGTAAGGGGGGGACACGACACAGAGAGTTCTTGGCGGGATTAACTGAAATAGCAGACATCAGACGCTTGAAGCAGGGTGTAGCACATAATCAGTTTCTGAAGAATGTTCACTATTGTGACTACCATTTTGGGGTTGAATTCAGGCTGCATGGACAGGGCCCTCCCTCCCTGCCTCGCTCTCTCCACCTGTCCTTCATGGCAGAAAGTCTTGGGGTGGTCCTCCCAGAGCCGACCTTGGTTTCCTCCCCCGCCCTGAGAGCAGTTCCTCCCTCAGGTCCTCAGCTGTCACTGCTGTTGCAGATTCTCATTCCGGCTCTAGACTCAGAGCTATGGCCGCCCACGGCAATGATGGAGCTCCTGCCCCGCAAATGTCGTGGACTGGACTGAACTTTGTCTCTTGAATGCACATTCGTCCACACAGCAGTCTTCCCTGCAACTTTTATGGGAATGAAACACCCTAACGGCTGTGCGCAGTTAGTCTGTGAAGGTCTGGGGTCACACACTCACGCGCTCTGCTGAACGTGGGAGAGGCCAGCGTCGTCGTCCTCACAGCCCACCCTCTCCAGCCTTCTGCAGGGTCAGGTGACCTTTCTGCGGGGTCAGGTGAATTAGTGATAATGGCTGGCAACGATGGTATCGCTGTGACCCCTGTTATTTCACAGGCTGGCTGATGCTTTTTGAGACGTAGGACTCAGAGCAAGAGTCCATGGATCCCTGGGCTTCTGCTTCCTAGAAGTCAAGGCAGAAGTAGGTTTCCTACCTTCATAGGTCTTCACCCCAAGACTGAACATAATCCTATAGCTTCTCGAGGTTACAGACAGAGCAAAGAGACAACCACACAAATCGAATGGCACCGGCCCTCAAAAGCCAAACCAACAGTCAGAGACAACCTCAAATATATGCAGACCGGCTCAGGAGAAGGAGATGGAGAATGAGGGGCCCCTGGCAGTTGGTGGGGCGCTCCCAGGCCACCTGCCGGGCTGATGGGGGAAGTCGCCCCTCACTGCTCTCCAAACTCCAAACGCAGGATGCGCGTGTGTGCACGTGCGTGTGCAAGTGTGTTTGTAACGTGCCGTTGGAGGAGGAGAAAATGGACTCTTGGAAGGTGCGTAATCCTGCTTCGTAGAACTTCTTCAGCCAATTTAAAGGAATATTAACAAAGAGAGAAGTGCTCGCCGAAACACCCGGGCTCACGGGCGCAGAGCACGGAGTAAAATCAACCCCAGAGCACCCTGGCACGTCACCAGCTGGCACCGATTGCTCTGACTTGACGTTACTTCTTTCACCGCCCCCTCAGAGGGGGAGGGAAGAGCGCCATTTTCTCAGGAGCACACAAGCCCGATAAAGAGGAGCAGAGCAGGGGGTGGGATTTTCCTTAAACTCACTCTTCCATTCCTGTTAAGCCCTTTGCATTTCTTGGAAACACTGCAGTGAGCTGAGCGCACACACATCCTGCGGGACCGTGGCTGAGCCCAGTGCCGCGCTGGGAGTCAGTACATTTCTCTGGTTTCTCAGGACAGGACTCCGTGTGCCCGGCGCCCTACGAGGGGGCACACTGGCCCCCTGTGACGTGTAAGCCCTGCTTTCCTGGTATTTCATCCTCACCCTGCAAACCGAGCCTGCTTTCATTCACCCGTGAAGAGGGCTCTTAGAAACCGTCTTCAATCTCCAACCCAGGTTTTCAAAGCCCCCAGGCTCAGCCCTGATCCCCGGCACACAGAGCCCCGGACCTGGCCCACCTCCTCAAGTGATCTCTGGGCACATGGATTTGGCCTTGTAGAAAAGGCACATGGGGGCGCCTGGGTGGCTCAGTTGGTTAAGTGTCCGACTTCATCTCAGGTCATGATCTCACAGTTCGTGGGTTCGAGCCCTGCGTCAGGCTCTGTGCTGACAGCTTGGAGCCTGGAGCTGCTTCAAATCCTGTGTCTCCCTCTCTCTCTGCCCCTCCCTTGCTCATGCTCTGTCCTCTCTCTCTCTCTCTCTCAAAATAAAATAAAGACATAAAAAGTTTTTTAAACAAACGCACATGGCCCAGAGCTGGTGGACTCGCTTTCTGGTCCCAAGCTTGTGGCTCGCCAGCTGTGGAATCCGAGACAATCCCAAGACCTCAGTGAGTCTCGGTTTCTCTAGCTCTAAGATAAAGGGTTTGTGGCGAACGTCGGTGGGGGCCGTGCTCAGCCCCAGCGCTCTGTGTCGTCCTGGAGCTCGGCCAGGCGTGACGAACGTCGTGGGACACGCAGGTGACTTGAGAGCCGTGGAGACTGCGCACTTGGCCGCAGCTGGGCTCCCGAGGCGGCGGCCACCGAGGGTCCCGCGAAGACAGAGACACGGCCGCGTTGACAGGGTGTCCTGATGCCGAGGCGGGGGTCCCTCAGGGCCTTGGGCCGAGGTTGGGTGGCTGGGGAGACAGCAAAGCTGAAGCTTGCTGAACTCCTAATTGCACCCAGAATCAATGTTGGCGGGGCGTCCTGAGGGCCCCGCATGGTCAGCCCGTCCCCCAAGCAGCCTCGCAGGCTCTGGCTCCCAAACAGGCCATCAGATGCCAGATTTTCAAAATCAGGGTGAGAAATGAGGAAATCAGTTAATAGGTGCTCCCCAGTAATTTGTGGTTCTGTGCTTGAGACAGTAGGTGTATGTGATGTCAGACTAAGACCGGCATTTCTCATTTTAATGAATCTGTGAAAAATGCATTTTGAGTGTATATAAGAGAGATTCTATGTCTGTGAATTTATATTTATAAGCAGTCTTCTCTCCTCCCTCCCTCCCTCCCTCCTTCCTTCCTTCCCTCCTTCTTTCCTCTCTCCCTCCATCCATCACTTCCTTTTTTCCTTCCATTCTCTTTTCTTTCTTCCTACTGGAAACCAAATCAATCCACAGTAGCTAACTGACATCTCTGTCAGTAGCTGCTTGGAAATTACCTAGTCAGACATGCGCTCTTCCCATAGCACAGACGGAAAGGGGGAGTCCCAGCACTGACATGGGCTGCCCCCCGGCACACAGAGCTTCCGCCCGTGCTGAGGGTCAGGTTTTTACAGCGGGGAGGCTGGCTGCCTGTCTCGATTCTCATTGTTCTGCTCAGTAACTAACATAAAAGTGTCAGGCTGCAGGAATGGGAAGAGGCGACTTTGTGGCGGGTCCTCTGAGAGAGAAAATCTACCAAGATTCCGGAAATCTGTTTCCCACTGTATCAGTTTTCTGTAGTTCTGTTTCTTCCTACTCACCCTGGAGCTGGCCACCTGCTCCTAAGGCTGCGAGGGGGTAGGTTTCTGTAAGTAACACAGATGAGTTCCCACTGTCGCATGGCCGCTAGCACATGGTATTCCTCTCCGCATCTGCGGCCTCTGCATAGGTCAGGGTTCTCCAGAGAAAGAACCAGAAGAATGTTTACATATGGAGAAGAGAGTCGGTATAGGACGTGGCCACCACAATTATGGAGGTTGACATGTCCCCGGATCTGCAGCCAGTGAGCTGAAGACGGATGGTGTGAGTCAGGATCTAGCAGGCTTCTGGCCCAAGGAGGGCTGATATTTCAGCGGGAGTCCAAAACGAGGAAAATGGTGATGTCCCAGCTTGAAAACAGTCAGGAGGGAGGGAATTCTTTCTTAGTCCACCTTAATGTCCTATCTAGGTCTTTAACTGATTGGATGAGGCCCACCCATGTGAGGGACAGCTATCTGCTTCACTCAAAGTCCTCTGATGTAAGTATTAATCTCATCCACAAAAACCCTCACAGACACCCAGAATGATGTTTGTCCAAATATCCGGGTCCCTGTGGCCCAGTCAGCCCTCTGTTTTGTTGAAGTCAAGCAGCAGCAGGTTGAGAACACACTCCTTTCTCTCCCCTCCTTCTAGGCAATGGTCTTGGGTGTGTTGAGGCCTGGGGCCAGGGCCAAGGGTACTGAAATGCTCACAGGCTGGGGACCAGAGCCTTCCTCAGTCTGCCGGGGAGGCTGCTCGGATTAGACCTGCTGGGGGGTTAGGGGCAGGTGGTGTGGGCGGAGCCCCAGGCAAAGCACTGTAAAGATGTTCAGTTCTTCTTTGTTTCCCCCTGGGAGGGGTCCTGAACACTTTGTTCTCTGTGTCCAAACCCACCCTTGGGTCCCAGCCCGTCAGCTCACTCCTCCCTCTGCCTCCACTCTCCGACTGAAAGGTCAGGCCAATGCCCTGACAGGCTTTAGATTCCCCCAGAAACAGCAGGCCGGAGTCTTGTTTTCTCCAGAAGGGTCAGACTTTTACCAAAAAATGAAACTACCTCCACTACATCCAATCAGGGAAACTAAAAGAGATGTATAACATTCCTGAGGTTGGGGGGCTTAGGGGCGGAATCTTAGATAGTGGCTTAGTGTTAGCTAGCCAATGGCTCGCCACTCGCCTAAACCCCCCGTGGGGGCCCCCAACTCACCCCACAATTGGACATTTCAAAGGTATTCCAGGTGTTATGATTGGGTCCGCCCTTAAAGATTCTATATGGTGAAGACTGTTGCTGGGGCTAATGTATAGCCATGACTGGATCAGTGTCTATGTCACCAACCCTTGTGCCTTCCCCTCTCCAAAACCCATAAAAACCCTACCCCGCTATTGTTCGGGACTCTCAGCACGGATCCACTGCATTGGTGAAGTCTGAGGGTCCGAGCTTAAGCCCAAATAAAGGCCCTTTGCCTTTGCATACATGCCTTTGGTTCCCTGGTGGTCTCGGGATTTGGGGATTCTGTAATCTGGGCTCAACATGACCAGCATTTCTGCTTCAGCCCAACCACTGACCCCCTGGGGCCAACCGGCCACCTACTCCTCACTAATCTTCCTAAAATCCTCCTAAAATCTGACTCCTGACCCCAGAACTATCACACCTGAAAGTTTGATTCTTTGATTTGCTTTCTCCCCCCACAGCTTTATTAAGGTGTAATTTGACAAATAAAAATTGTGTACTTTGGAGGTATGCAATGTGGACACACTGGGGAATGATGATCACAACCAAACGAGTGACCATGACCAGCACTTCCCATGGTTAACTGTGTGTGTGTGTGCGCGTGCGCGTGTGTGAGTGAGTGTGTGTGTGTGTCTGTGTATGTATGTAAACAGATATACTGCTTAATCTTGGAAGTTTTCATGGATTTTTATGGTTCATTCAAGTCATGTATCTTTTCATTTATATATTTGGTTGTCTCTCTTATTTATTTTATTCACTAAATAAAGTTCTCTCGGGGGCTTGGGTAGCTCCATTGGTTAAGTGCCCAACACTTGGTTTTGCTCAGGTCATGATCTCACTGTTCATGGGTTTGAGCCCTGCATCAGGCTCCACACTGAGCACAGAACCTGCCTGGGATTCTCTCCCTCCCTCCCTCTCTCTCTGCCTCTCCCCTGCGCTCTGTCTCTCAAAAATAAATAAACTTAACAAAAAAAGTCCTCTGCAGATGATAGTACATGTGTGGAATACACATTATGTTAAGAAACTCCTGTTCTTGGGGCTCCTGTGCGGCTCAGTCAGTTGAGCATCGGACTTCGGCTCAGGTCATGATCTCCCAGTTTGTGAGTTCAAGCCCCACTTTGGGCTTTCTGCTCTCCGTACCTAGCTCACTTTGGATCCTCTGCCTTCCTCTCTCTCAGCCCCTCCACCCTCAAAAATAAATAAACATTAAACATTTTTTAAAAAGAAAGAAACTCCCTTTCTTGATCAGTTTTCACTTTCTGTCTGACACCAAACTACAAATCACTCTGGAGGGTACAAGAGTGTCATTAACTGCACCAAGAATGCCTTCCCTAACTGCTACTAAAAGACCAAACAAGGCCATTTTAATCATCTTCCAGTATCCTCACTATTACGACTCCTGATTTTTAAAGCACGCCTAAGGAAGAGGAGAAAGGCCAAGAGAACAGAGTTAACGGGATCTCTCATTCCAAAGAGGCACCTGGACTGGGCGTCTTCCAACCGCGCCACAGTCTGCAGCCAGCACCGAGCCACAGTCTCCTGACGGCTGGGAGACACCCCATGTCTACGCCATGTGGGGACAGCAGCCTGATGTGATTTTTATATTATTAGGCACAATTATGAGAAGCCGTAAAAAGGGAAAAAATACACACTTCTGTATTCAAATGAAAATAAGTGCCTCATTAGTAATCAAAGCTCCAGGTTATGTTCCTACACAACCTTTTGTTCAAACGCAAAGCCTGAAATTTGCATAAGTAGTCAGCTGTGTATATCTAACGGCTATTGAAATTACAGGACGCGCCAATCCAGGCGCTTCCATAAACAGTGTTTTTCTCTTTTCTGGAGCCCTTGTTTTCACAGAAACACAGCTGTACGGCCTGTGGCAGAGAGGTTGGAGAGGGAAGGGAACAGACAGTGAAGGCTCCTGGGTTCCTGGAGCCCCATTGGGGCCACTAGGGAGGAGCAGAGGTGGGGCCTCCTTCCCACTCCTGTGGCCCTGGGGTGCTGGTGGTAGGCTGCCCAGACTTCAAGTCAGCGCTGGGAGGCCCACACCCACTCTCTGGCGTGACCTTGGTAATGCTGAAACCTCCTGGTTGTAACG
The DNA here is from genome assembly GCA_004023845.1 of Helogale parvula. Classification (NCBI taxonomy): domain Eukaryota; kingdom Metazoa; phylum Chordata; class Mammalia; order Carnivora; family Herpestidae; genus Helogale; species Helogale parvula. The sequence continues at coordinate 371,290 of PJEM01000887.1, read as the reverse complement.
GTGGGGTTGGCTGGAGGTGGGGACAATGCGACTTACAGAGTCATTTTCTGGGGAGTTTAAGTGCAAGTCAAGCAGAAACACATGGAGTGCATTTTCCTTGAAGTCCACATGTGGAACCAGAAATTCAGAGAGAAAGAAGAGTCCGTAGAAGGAGGGGGTGCAAGTGGAGGAACCAGGGAAAGAACATGATCTATAGAATTAATAAAATGCAAAAGATTCCAGAAGGAAGTGTCTGGTTTCGCCACTAGTTTGCAAAGCCTCCGGGATTCCCATCCCCTTCTGAAGTCCAAGGTCAATGAAAACCCTTCCTCTGCAAGACAGTGATCAGCAAGTATGCGAAGTCCCCAAGGATGCGCTCCTGGGGGACTGGCGTTGTGCCCGGAGAAGGGCGAGCAGGTGCACACCCATCGTGGATGGCCCTGGAACACACTGGCCTTTGTGGATCCTGAACGTTTTCCCAGATGAGGTAAGAGCGGACGCAAGCCACTGTCGGCCAGCCTGACTTCACAGACTCTCATTTGAAATGGATGACAAAGGGCTCGGGGAGGGAAACTGTTCAAGGCAGTGGATGACTTAGCATCTCTGCTTGCATTTTGAAAAAAGGGTCTGATGCAAGGCAAAGAAGACACACATTATTGTTCTGTTTCATCACTGACTTGTACCGACTCAGGCGAATCCCTTTACCTCCTCTTCGGATCCCGCCCCCTCGACCATGAACTGACTGATGTGGAGTGTTTAGTTTCTGTGGACGAGAGGTCAGTGTCAGCCTCAGCTGAGCCACATACAGGCCACGGGTCCCTGGCTCCTGACGGCTCTGAGCCCTGAGGCCACCTGCCCGCACCACCCACTCCATTCACCAATCACGGTCAGGAAGCTTCATGGAGAACCGGGGGTTACTGGAGTGAGAGCTCTGGCCCTGACTGCACTGTGTTGAAGCGGGGACAAATATCACACACAGTGGAGGGCACAGATCGCCAGGCAAGGGGCACCCGGTCTTCACCGAGCCCCGTGGTGACCTCGCAGGGAAGTATGACACACAGGCCAGGCCCTGCCCTGTCTCTTTCTTCCATTTGCAGCCTCAGGCCCAGGCAAGAGAAGCTGCACACTTTCCAAACACAGAAAGGCTGGGAGAGGGCACATTCCTTTTAGTCCTTCAGTAAAAACCATCAATGTCAGACTCGCCAAAGAACCAGTGCGGTCCAGGGCGGCTGGACCTCGATGAGCCCTCTTCCTGAGGACACATATGGTTTAGGGAAACCCCCAAGCCCTTCTCTGGAAAACTAAAAATGCGCAGGTGGCACACCAGCAAGGACAAGTGGCTTCAGAAGAGGGAGTTGATCTCGGTTTGGCAGAACTGTCCAGTTTTCATGGGGAGGAATTAATTACATTTAATAAAGACATCTCCCGTTGGCCAGCGGCTGTCTCGGAGATGCACGGAGGCCTCTCCGCCCCCACGGGTAGGGTTCCAGGACCGGCGATGTTCTCAAGTCAGGCTCTTGTCATTCCCCGATTATATGACCTTGAAAATGTCCCAGGAGCATTCTTTGCCCAACTGCCTCGTTAAATTACCGTAAAACTCACATTGCAGGGAGGGTTCGTCACATTGCTTTACGCTTACTTTACGTTAATGTAATCCTCTCCACAACCGTCGGAGTAGAGGTTCTGATCTCCGTGCGCTAGAGGGGAACAAAGGCTCAGAGCAGTGAAGTCACTTGCCCAAAGTCACAGCTGGTCAGCAGCAGAGCTGCTAGTTCAGTTCTGAAGTTCACGCTCTTAGCCACCATTCGGCGTTACACGGCCTCTCCTGTCACCTCTTTTATCACACAGACGTGCTTGTACCTGCACATGTGTGCACCATCATCAGGTGCTACGGATGCAGGTGGAAGCTTCCAAACTAGTCACTGGCCCCAAACCCCGCACCCACCTTTCCTCCAGCACCTGGACCTCTCTCGTGAGACCCTGGGAAAGCATTAACCTCTTAGGAGCTCACTGCTGAGTTGTAGAACGGGGAAAAATGGCCCAGTTTCCCTGGAGACACGGCTGGGAGACATGATCTCTTGCCCCTTCCGATGCTGGAACTCATCAGAGCGACACAGTGGGGAACATGCGTCTCCGTGCTTTCTTCCCAACAACACATGTCCGTGTCACCAGCCCTGCTTTCCTTCCAGCACTCCGCTTCTCTCCATCCCTGTTTCCTTATTTCCAGAGGAAAATGCTCAGTGAGTGTGGCAGAAGAAAAATGGAGACAACATAAGTAGGGGCTAAAAACCCCAAAAAACAAAACAAAGCAAAAACACAAAAATGAAAAATAACAACAACAACACTAAACAGATCAAACCAACAATGAGCCTTGTCCAATGGTCCAGGTGAAAAGTAAAACTGATCTTAATTTCCTTCAAATTATTACCCTTCCAGCCATGCAAGCCCAAATTCTCACCACAATTGTTCCGCATTGCACACTGAGGCTTTGGGGTTATGGGCTCTGAACAGTTACTGTATCCTGGTGTTCCAGTGACATTGTTTCTCCCTTCTTCCTTTTTTTTTCAAAAAATTTTTTTAATTTTTTTTAATTTATTTTTGAGACAGAGAGAGACAGCACAAGCAGGGGAGGGTCAGAGAGAGAGGAAGACACAGAATCTGAAACAGGATCCAGGCTCTGAGTTAGCCATCAGCACAGAGCCTGATGTGGGGTCTGAACCCACGAACCGTGAGATCATGACCTGAGCCGAAGCCGGATGCTTAACAGACTGAGCCACGCAGGCGCCCCTCCCCCTTCTTCCTTTGACCCTCTCCCTCTGCAAGTTCCAGGATCTTAACTGACTTCATCAATAGGAACACAGAGTAAAATAATTCCTACTAGACTGTTAATGGCTTACAACCTTACGTTGGCTACTTTTTCTAGAAACGGTCACTTAAAAAGGGGCACATTTGTGGTTTTTTTAAATGTATTTTTTGAGAGAGAAAGAGAGAGAGAGAGAAAGAGAGCGAGCATAAGCAGGGGAGGCTCGGAGAAAGAGGGAGACACAGAATTTGAAGCAGGCTCCAGGCTCTGAGCTGTCAGCACAGAGCCTGACGTGGGGCTTGAACCCATGGACCTGGGAGACCATGACCTGAGTCAAAGTTGGATGTTTAACCAACTGAGCCACCCAGGTGCTCCAAAAAAGAGGGCATTTGTTAATTTATAGGAGTTAACGGATTAATGAAGAGCATTGAGAACAAGATGGCAGGCGAGTTTTAGATGAGTTATAAAAGATTGTGACGGCAGGATCGTACCCATTTTCCAGACCATTGCAGGTATTGAAAGAAATGACAAGAGTCAGGAGTCCCAGGTCCCTTCTGAATGGTAAACATGCCTGAAAGACAAGGCAGGAGGTAGAGGGGACAGATGGCCTGGCACAAAAGTGTGGCAGCGTCATGAAAAGATTAGGGTGTCGGTATCCTCACCAGAGCCAAGGCCCTGGGACCGACTTCAGCTCCCCCGTCCCCCGCCGCTGACAGCAGTGAGCCGCATCAGGTGATCCGTGCGGTCTCTGCCAGGGCAGGTGTTCTCGGCTGGCTCGCTCCTTCCGACCTCCTGGTCTGAGTGGGATGAACACACGTGAAACATCCACAGGTCCTGGCTCTCTGCTTTAATCAAAGCTGGCTTGGAGATGGATGATGCGGACCGGAGGAGGAGAGTTCCTAAATCGATTTACACAGAGTCTCTGCGGCTCATTCGGACGGCCTAAGAAGGACTCATTACCCGGAGCATGGAAATCAAGACAATTAACTAGGACCTCACGTCGCTGTAGAAACAGGCATCGGGAGCTTTTAAGTAAATTAGTAAGGCAGCTAGCAGAGTGAAGAGAAAGACGGGGCTGTGTCTCTCTCTCTGTCTCTCTCTTTCTCTCTCTCTCTCTGTCACACACACACACACACACACACACACACACACACACTTTACAACCCAAATAAGGACAGGGTAAGACTGACTGTATTTACTTATTTTTTTTTGATGACTTCATGTCTTAGAGCCGCTTCTGGCTTATATATTTGCATGTATAAAAGATATACATATATGTATACGTATACCACACACATGCATATTTTATATTAAGCCTTTATTATGAGAGAGAAGAGCACTGAGGTAGCACAAAGGTAGAATTAAGAGTAATGAACCAAAATTATTTCCACGAAACTAAGGCATTTTCCTAAGAAGATCCTGGTAATGGAGAATTCCGTTGCTCTAGAAGGCCTCTTCTCAGAGATAAACTGTAAAATTGTTCTGGTGACCCAGACAGAGAAAAAAAATCCTCTTTCTTTGAGTGAAGAGGGTTTTCACTCTTATAAACATAATTCTGATGTGAGCGCTTCTCTCCTACTATAAAATATGCATTTAAAAAAATGTTGCTGCCTTTTGTCTTCTACGGAACTTTCAACCAGTGGGATGAATGGAAATATTCTGAAATGCGCCAAGTTTTCTTTTCTGGAGTTGACTGTGTTTAGTGGGTAATTTGGATACAGTTTCAGAGCAGAAGGGGACATAAATTATAACAAAATGGGACCATTGGAGACAATGAAGGGAATTGCTATTATTAAAAAAAAAAAAAGCTGAGGGAGAGAGAGAGAGGGAGAGGGAGGGACATTTGGGGAATGGAAATTAGGGCAGGTTTTGAAATATTTTCAAGCCAGTTTACTACCATCTGTTAAGAGTCTGTGTTGCTAGGGATTTATCGTTTCCTATCTATGAAATCCTCTGGCTATGGAAAACAAATTTGGTAAAAGATGATTAAACTTCCTTTTAAGTGGCAAAGAAATAAAGCAGAAACACGGTCCAGCAGGCTTGGAACCAGAGTCGTGGGCATGGCTATTAAGCATTTTTTTAAATGCAGCACCTTTTGAAGCTCATTTTTGGGCTAAAACCTCCTCCACCACTGGGCTCCTTCCCCCAGCAGAGGAGCCAGCCCTTTAGGAAGAGGAGCTGCAGGAGGCCAGTAAGGACTGAAGTCATTTGCATAGGGCATCCTGCAAGGTTCCTTGGTTGCTGAATACTCCGTGAGATTCCTGAAAAGGAAACCAGTTTAGTAGTTGCATCCATTACTCACGTCGTGAAGTTAAAAAAAAAAAATCTGTGAACAGAATGAATCTGAATGTGTTGTGAACACAGAAGCCAACAGTAAACCGTTTTGCGGCAAAACAAGGCCTCGCCTGCGTCTCGGAGATTCACGAGTGAGATTATGAAGTGACTCGTGTGAGCATAAATGCCTCCACATCCCCAAAGGGCCAGTGACATTGAGTTGGAAATGCTCATAGAGATCCCCAAGCTGCGCCCTTCTCTCCATTCATAATTCACCTGCTCTGTAGTCTGCGCTGGTTGCCCAGCTCACCCAGAAGAAGACTGTGTCGTCCAGGACTTTCCATGGGCTCTCTGGACTCTAGTCCGGCTCGTCTGCTTTTTCTTATAGAAGCCAAGCTGGTTCCCGCTTCAGAGCCTCTTCCCTGACTATTTCTTCTGGCCAACAGACGGCCAGTCCTCTCTGCTCATTCGGGTCTCATCCTAAGAAAATATTCCCGACAACCTGTTAAATGAGAGCCTCCATTGCCTTGAGAATGAGTACACTTGACTTAGCATTAACGTGTTCACCGTCTGCTTCACCCTCTAACATTTAAGCCTCATGCTGACACAATCATCTTGCTCACCTTTGTATTCTCATATAAAGCAAGAACCTAAGTAGAGTGAAGACAGATTATTTTGTTCCAAAAATACTCATTTCCTGCTATACCACTCTGCCATATTGATGGTCACTTGCCCTCATGTGTAGGAGGTACATTTCCCTGCCCCTTGACTTTGGCTGTAACCATAGGACTTGCTTTGGCTGATGGAGTTTCATTGGACATAAACAAGTATAGGGTCCAACCATCCTTGCCTTACTGCCATGAGAAGAACATGGCACAGATGGTCGCCGACACTGGGAAGACAGGAATCTACCTGGACCCAGGTGACCCAAGGACACGTGAGCAGAAAATGAACACATCACTAAGACTTCGTTGTTTTTTACACAGCAAAGCCAAATGATACAAGGGGTCCAAAATATTTATGGAATGAATTAGTGGTTAAGATTTATCATTTTAAACAACTTCTAGCCTATGAATGCATAATGAAATACTTCACATCTTAAAAATATATAGAAATCAAACAAAACCCAACATGGGAGATGTTATGTGGTTGTAGACTTTTGCTCAAAAGTTTTGTTATCTTGGGATTAATGCTTGACAACACAGACTCTCTTTTCGACGAGGTTTATCTGGTTGAAGGAAGAGGAACAAGACAGAGTACTCTACTTATGGTGTTTCAGTGCCAGCAATTGAAATAGACATCCAACAGTTCCCATGTTTGTTTTCAAACAATGTATGTGTGTGTGTGTGTGTGTGTGTGTGTGTGTATCTGGGTGTGTTTTGGGGTAAAGAAAGTAGTGGAAGGCAATGGGCAGTGGGTTGGACGGAAGGGAAAAACCTTCAAGTTAAAAAATTGTGTTTTCATACCATGTTGTATACCTTTAATTAATTATACTCCTATTAATTATGATATTGATAGAAATCCCTATACTGGTTTATTTTATTTTATTTTTGTTTATTTTTGAGAGAGAGACAGAGTATATGCAGGGGAGGGGCAGAGAGAGAGGGAGACACAGAATCCAAAGAAGGCTCCAGGCTCTGAGCTGTCAGCACAGAGCCCGACGTGGGGCTCAAACTCATGAACTGCGAGATCATGACCTGAGCTGAAGTTGCAGGCCTAACTAGCTAAGCTGCCCAGGTGTCCCTATACTGATATATTTTAAATACAATTGAATATTTTATCTATAAATACATTTTTCATTTTAACTAGATGCAAATTCACATTTTCACAGCACTCAAACAGTACATGCTGCCTATGGTTCAATTAAGAACAGTTTCTTTCTTTTAATGTTTTATTTATTTTTTGAGAGAGAAGGGATACAAGTGGGAGAGGGGCAGAAAGAGGGGGAGAGGGGATCTGAACCCGGCTTGGCACTGAGGCCTGATGTGGGGCTTGAAGATCATGACCTGAGCCAAAGTCGGATGCTCAACTGACTGAGCCACTCAGGCTTTCCTAGAACGGTTTCTTTGTTTTTTAAGTTTATTTATTTATTTTGAGAGAGAGAGAGAGAAAGAGTGCGTATGTGAGTGGGAGAGGGGCAGAGAGAAAGGGGGAGAGAGAATCCTAAGCAGTCTCCATGCTGTCAACGTGAAGCCCAACCTGGGGGCTCATTCTCATGAACCCATGAGGTCATGACCTAAGCTGAAATCAAGTGTCGGACACTTACCCAACTAAGGCACCCAGGTGCCCCTAAGAACAGTTTCGTAAATCAGAAAGAACACCAACTTTGCATTTCTAAGGACGTTTCAAGAAAGGTGCTGTTACAACTTCCCTAAGAACACGGGGCAGGATCATTTTTTTTTAAGTGCCGTGTTATTCAGTATATTTGGTTGACCTTAAGGAGAAAAGAGCATGCAGAAACCAGGGAACGCTGATGTTTTACAGAATTTTGAACTGAACGTTGGTCTAGCATCCAAGTGTCTCTGCAGGTAACTAACAGTAAAATTCCTGAGGGAACTCAGATGCGAGTAACATTTGGCTTTGTAGGCTTTCCGGTTAATGACATTTGGAGACACTTCCAGTCTGCAGAGTTTTGCCAGTTGTGAGATACGGCCAACCATAATACGAACCCCCACTATTGTATCAACAGAAACAAGAACCGGACAGTGATCCAGAGAATGATGTCCCGTGCCAGCTTCTGAAGCCCCATAAATCTTGGAACATCCCTAGAATGTGTTCTGTTTCTGAGGGAAAAATTAATGTGCGTTTGCCAAATCTGCCGTCTGCTCTCCTGAACATTCTTTGTGAGAAAGATCTCATCAACAGAGAAAAAAAAATCCAAACCCATTTGATTGCGTTCATGAACCTTTCTGTAAACGGAGCACAGCTTTGCCATTATGATAATCAGATAAATGTGTTTTGTTTGGTTTGGAAAGACTGAAGAATCTTTGACCTAATTGTAGGATTTTCGTTTTAAATGTGAAACATGTGGGCCTACATTCAGCTATGACATAACATCCTCAAGCGTGTAAAAAGGAGCATCCTGACAGATGTTCCCCGTGGATTGGATAGAGAGGAAATATCAGGTGTGATTTGAGTGGTGGCAGCAGCCAGAATTGGACTTTATTGCCAAAGAAGGGAGAGCGAACTTCCCTTCTGCGCCACGGCTCCCAGATCACTGCGTTTCTCAAATGCATTTTTCTCCAAAGACGTATTTTTCCTGCCAAGGCGGACCTCATGAGTGGCTGGAACAGGTTGGCTTCAGGACTCCGTGTGCTTTTCTGAGCTGCTGGGATGGCCTCAGTGCCTTTAAACCAAACCAACAGCCTCGCCTCACGCTGAGGCTGATGGTCGAAATCCTCCCATTCTTTTCCAAGTGCTTCGGTTTTCATTATATAAAAACAATCGCTCAAAGCGCGATTCTTTAATGTCGTCTCTGACTTTGCAAACATAGTGTAACTGACGTAGTATAACTGGTGAAGCTGAGTGATTAAATCATTGCTGTGTGAACAGATATAGTTCTAGGAATGCTGATTGCAGCTTGGGGGCCATTGGAAAAAACAAAAACCCACCTCCATGTCTGGCAACAGGGCATCGGTTAAATAAATCAGCCCCCTTTTATTAATGGCACGCTCTGTAGCCCTAGAAAATGCCGGTAAGGAGGGATTTTTATGTAACAAGAAAATGTTTGCAGAGTGAAAAAGGCAGGCTATACAACACAGTTAACTACAATTTCATTATTTTATTTACCATTGCACACAGGCAAAAACAGATCCATACCGACATGCTCATAGTGATTATCTCTATGTGATGGAGCTATACATAGTCTTACTGATCTTCTTTTTACACGTATTTTCTAAATTTTCTTTTTTTTTCTTCTAATGTGTATTTATTTTAGAGAGAGAGACAGAGTGCGAGTGGGGGAGGGAGAGAGAGAGACACACACAGAATCGGAAGCAGCTCCAGGCTCTGGGCTGTCCGCACAGAGCACTAGACACGGGGTCATATTTCCTAAATTTTCTACAGATGAAATGATATAGAAGTCACAACACGTATCCGCCCATGGCGAGGGCTGGATAAACGCTAGCCCTTATGACTATTGTTGTTATAATGACAATAATAAACTACCCATGTTGTTTGTAAACAAATTAGGTTACATTTTTCTTACATTGGTTTTTATAAGATAAAGATTCGTGTTAAACATTTCATTTACATTTTTGAGATGGGGTGGGTGTGTGTGCATGGCGGGAGGCATTGTCTGAGCCCCAGGGGGTAAGCGAAAGGGAGATTTTCCACTCGTGCCAAAGCAGACAGTGGGGCAGGGGGCACAAAGAGCTGAGTGAGGCCCCCGAAGGCACACTTAGCTTGCTCACTTTGTGGCGCTGCATGGGGCCACCGTTCTCTGACATTCACAAAGACGGAAGAAGAAACACACGCTCTCAGAACGGAAATTCTGACAGTCTGTGGTCACTTCCCCTAGCACTGATCTCTCTTCAGAATTAAGCTTGGAGAGATATCTCAAAACCATTGAAAAGAATAAAGATTCTCTACTGACCTCCTTTCAATCCTTTTCCATCCCTCTGTGACTTTAAGTTCTTTTTAATGTTTATTCATTTTTGAGAGACAGAGAGCACGTGAGGAAGAGGGAGATAGAGAATCAGAAGCAGGCTCCAGGCTCTGAGCTGTTAGCACAGAGCCTGACACCGGCTCGAACCCATGAACCATAAGATCATAACCTGAGCCGAAGCCAGATGCTTAGCTGATTGAGCCTCCAGGTACCCATCTATCCCTCTGTGTCTTAACCATAGACTTTTCTCTCCCTTGGTATGAGGGTTTTTTTTTAAGTGTTTTTATTTTTAATTGAAGAAAAAAAATACATAATTCTATGTATGTTGATCCTAAACACAACCTTCAGGCACTTTAAAAAGGCAAAAAATAAAAATGTTTTAAAAGGAATACCTAATTAACAAGTCAAGGCAGTCTGGTCTTTGACGTTATTTTTTTCACCCACCTTCTCTTCTGCCTTGTGAAATCAGACTTAATTTTTTAAAGTTTATTTATTTATTTATTTTGAGAGGGGAAGGGGCAGAGAGAGAGACAGAGACAGAGACAGAGACAGAGGGAGAGAGAGAGAATCCCAAGCAGGCTCCACACATAGTCCTACGCAGGGCTGGAGTTTCACTACCGTGAGACCCTGACCTGAGCTGAAGTCAAGTCAGACACTGAACTGACTGAGCTGCCCTGGCGCCCCTGAAATGGGAGTTAATTTAACTGACATTAATAAGAATCCAAACTAAGTTTATAAAATGAACATAATTTGTATACCTGAAATGATCAAATCCTCTTGGGAAAGCAAACTTATTTTTCAAAATAAATGCAGAAGCTGAAAACAAAGTCAAAGCTTTTATACCAGAAGCTAATTGCAAACATACTGCCCCTTTTTAAGTGGACCGTTAAGGAACTGGTCACCATTTCTTTTTTATTTTATTTATTTATTTTTTAATTTTTTTTATTTTTGAGAGAGAGAGAGATAGCGCGAGCAGGGGAGGGTCAGAGAGAGAGGGAGGTCCAGAATCTGAAGCAGGCTCCAGGCTCTGAGCTGTCAGCACAGAACCCACTAACCGCGAGATCATGACCTGAGCGGAAGCCGGATGCTCAACCAACTGAGCCACCCAGGCGCCGCATTGATCACCATTTCAAAAGTCAGTTAATTGTAAGCCAAAACTGACTCTGCTGCTTGTCAGCTAGAAAGAACAGAATCTCTGTATTGTGCGAATGTGTTTTTGCATCCATTTTTTCTTTGCTAAGGAATTCTTATTGAAATTAATTGCAGAAACTTGGAAGTCATATTTCAAAGAATATAGGAGTACAAATATGTGGAAAAGTTTGGAACATTGTGAAAAAGTAGAGCAAGAAAATGGGAATTTTAGGGAAACATTAAGCATATTTCTTAGTAACCTATGCAACTGCTTCAGACAGAAATTTACTTTGCGTTAGTTGATACCTGCATCTCTTACGCAAAAATCAACTTGCTCATAAAGCATTCATGTTTATTATGTTTAGTGGTTGAAAGAGAAACTTCGGGAAAATGTTTCATTTTTTAATTTTATTTTTATTTTTGAAAGAGAGACTGCGAGGGCAAGTGGGAGGGTGGCAGAGACAGCAGAAGACAGAGAATCCCAAGCAGGCTCTGCGTTGTCAGTAGGGACCCCAATGTGGGGCTCGAACTCATGAACCGTGAGATCATGAGCTGAACCGAAATCAAGAGTCAGACGCTTAACCAACTGAGCCACCCAGGTGCCCCAGGAAAATATTTAGTTTATTAATTTGGAGAAGGAAAAGCATTCTTGGGGGCAAACGTGATTTAATGAGCTCAAAGGCCCCTCAGACCACCGGCTGTGAGGAAATCCAAGCCACATGGATTATTCCTACCAACAGTCCCACTTGAACAGTCTTGAAGTCAATTTAGCTCAGCCTAACAGACATGGAGGTGAACATGCCTCCCTTCCCCTGGCATAGAGGATTCTAGCCTGAGACATCGGAGTAACCTCAGCACTGGAGACTTCTCAGCTGAGCCCCCAGACAGCAAGACACAGCAGAGATCCATTCTTCCTGCTCCATTTTTAAATTCCTGTCCAACAGAATTCGAGAGCATAATAAAATCGGTTTTTCCATTGCTAAACGTGTTATTGTTTCATCTTTATGCAGCGACGGATGCCTAGCACATCACGTAATTCGGACTTATGAGGAAATAGCATCAATATTAGGGGAGAAGACTTGTTGTAAATATGTTCCTCTGAAACCCCATTTTATTGCTGAAGTAGAGGCACTTGGATTTTATATTCTGTTTTAATAGTATGTAAAGTTATTAAGTCCCTTCAACATTTAGTACAGTGGAATTGTGCGGGGTCTTTATTCCAAGCCTGCACATGAACTTCAGGCTGGACAACAGAACCACTTCCACGGATGCTCCTGTAAGGCAATAACGGGCTGTATTCCCTTGGACTCGAGCCCCATTTTCAGACATTTCTGGTTTAAGTTCCCCCATAAATGCTCATTTGCATGCTTTGAAGTGGGGACAACTGTGGGGACCGTTGGGCTCGGCCAGCGCCTTGTGGGAGCTACAGAAAGGCTCATGTTCCAGTGCTTGTGGGTTTTGTGCAAGCTTGGGTTACAAATTTCTATATAAATCGGTCTGTTTCATTTTTAACACCACAAAATCGAAAACAAATTGTGGGGTGAAAATAGCAGTTTAGGCTTCAGTAGCTTTAATCCTGCTAAGTTGTCTTTTACTGCAATAACATGTCAAAGGAATAGGATGACCCATCTATTTTTTACCTAATTATCTCTGAGAAGCGAATGTCACTCTGTTTATAAGGACACTTGAAACTGCTTGTTTGGCTCTTGTGTTCCTTTGTGATTTAAAAATTCAAAAGGATTTCTCTTTGTCTTTATAAACATAGACCCCAAATCATCATCATTGGGCAATGGGCTTTTGAGGAACGTTTGTTGAACTGTCATTATCTGACACTTATAAATAGAAATTTAATTTTAAATATATAACATGCTTCTAACTTTCCAGAATCTTTAGAAAATATGCATTAGTTCTGCCCTCGGAGCATCTAGTGATTCTGATGCCAATTATAACTTATGAAATATTTCATATATACGTCTAAGACTCTGTCAGTGGTGGATTCTTATACCTGGTCTTCCTAATAAACATGGAACCAGCTGAGCCTGGGAATCAGAGCAGACGCTCTACCACAATAAGCTCAAAGAAGAAGGAGGGGGGACGGCAGAATTCATTACAAAACAGCAATTCCTAAAACATTTGTTTTCTCACTGTCGTGGGTTGAATTGTATACCCTTCCCACTGCCCCCCCAAATTCACATAGTGAAATCTTCACCCCCAGTACTCAGAATGTGACCTTATTTGAAAATGGGGTCATTGCCAATGTAATCAGTGAAGATGATGTTGTATTGGAGTAGGGCCCTGATCCAACATAAGGGCTTCCGTATAAACAGAGTACATTTGGAACAGACATACACACAGGGAGGCACCATGTGAAGATGGAGGTAGAGACGGGAGTGATGCATCTAGGTGTCATGGGACCCCAAAGATTTCCAACAAGCCACCAGAGGCAGGAGAGAGTTGTGACGGAGTCTCCCTCAAGCCTCCGGAACATATCGGGCTCACCCCTTCACTTTTGCCTTTTGGTCTCCATAACTGTGGGGCTATAAATGTGTGTTGTTTAAGCCAGTCAGTTTGTGGCGCTTTGTTACGGAGGCTGTAGAAAACTAATACACCAAGGAGCACCTGCATGGCTTGGTCGGTTAATCTGACTCTAGATTTTGGCTCAAGTCATGATCTTGCTGTTTGTGAATTCAAACCCCACATCCAGCTCCATGCTGGCAGTGTAGAAACTGCTTGGGATTCTCTCTCTGTGTCTTTCCCCAGCCCTCTCTCTCTTTTTATTGATTTTTCAATGTTTATTTATTTTTGAGACAGAGAGAGACAGAGCATGAGAGAGAGGGAGACACAGAATCTGAAGCAGGCTCCGGACTCTGAGCTGTCAACAGAGAGCCCAACAGGGGGCTCGAACTCACAGACCCTGAGACCATGACCCGAGCCAAAGTCAGACACTCACTCAACTGAGCCATCCAGGCTCCCCTCTCTCTCTTAAAGTAAATAAATAAACTTAAAAAGAAAAAGAAAATTAATGCACTCATTATCATCTGGATTTTGATTCAATGTTGACAGTTTTTAACCTCTCTTTAATTTTTTACCTTGATAGTTTACAGTAGGGTAGATGGCCACACAATGCTTAGACAAACTCTAAGTTTGCCCAGCCACCATGCCCCAGTTTACAGGGGTGTGCATGGGAGATTCTGTTGGACAATCTCAAAAGTCCATCAGTGGATCTCAATCACCATCGTGCCATTGGGAGGCTACCTCATGATCCCTCATAAAGAGGCCCCCACAAGCCCTTGTCCCCTCCCCATATCGTTCATCTGGGCTGCATGTTCTTGCGTGTGTCAGGGTTTTGGTGGCCCTGTCAGTGTGGTATTGTTTTCATGCTCCATCATTTTTCGTGTGAACCAACAGGGAGCACAGAAGTCTGGGCAGATCTGAAAACACTTCAGGTGAATCTTGGACACCTTTGGGATGGGCACCCACGGAAGGGGAGTTGGCCAGATGCTGCCAGCAGAGCCCTGAGACACCTCGGGACACACAAAGCTGTCCTGGATAACCCTCCCCCTCCCCCCATTCTTGTATCCCTCCATGAACATGGCCTCCGCTTCTGCATAGCCTTCCCAGTGCTGTGTGATCATGCTGATGGCCGCCTCCATTCGAAGAGCTGCCTCAGTCCAGGGGATGATAGGAAAGCCTAGGAATCAGTCACCTGACTAAAGAATTCATACCAAGATGTGATGTCCAGGACTCTGAATGCAGGAAAGATGAGGTTTTACAACTTGAACAATCCACCATGGAGAGAAAGTGTGAGGGAGATTCTCCCCCAGGAACTCAACCCTCTAAGAGTAAAGAGCAGACGAGAATTCTCACATTCTATTTCTGGACCGTTGCTAACCCTTCGTGTAGATACAGAATGGACAAGCTAATGTGCCGTAACAACAAATGATGAAGAAGTAGGTTTTCCATCCAGGTCTTGGCAGAGGAAGTAGCTATTGAGAAGCCTAGTGTTCTTAATCATATTGCTCAGAAACGCCGTGACAGACAGATAAGCTGGTAGAGCGATAGCCTGGTGAGTATAGAGAAAGAGAAGGAGATTGATTGATGGAAAGAAAGATGCAGGGAAAGATGGGTTATCGATAGGGGACGAAGAGACAAAGTCAGATAAACAGAGCAGTGACCTGACTGCCTGCTAGCTTTTTTATCCCACATTCTCCTGGCCTGGTTGACCAGCTAACAGACTGTGCCATTATGCCCAGCACAGGAAGGTACTTAAATAATCTCCATATTCATTCTATGCCGTTCTTTCAAGTTTAGTGAAGTGATGTTTGTCTGTGTCAAGTGCTGTTAAGTGCGGAAGATATTAAGAAATAGGCTATGGACCTGCAGGTGGCTCTGGTGTGAGCAACGGAAGCTGCCTGGGAAATAAGACGGAGATGTTCTGTTCTGGGCACCGGGCTCATGGTCACCAGTGCAATGGCCGAGCGTGTCTGCTGGCTGGCCATCCGGCCTGTGGAGACAATAACTATTTTTAAAGTCTCATTAAAAGAGATGGTATCTATCAAGTGTTTAGCACAGTGCCTTGCGTTGAAATAACCACTCATGACCGTGGCTATGAGCATGGCAGGAAGACAGCGTCAGGATCAGCAGAGGACGCTGTTTAGTCACTCATTCATTCATTCATTCATTCATTCACTTATGTATTTCTTGAGGGTCCACTGAGTGCCAGGTTCTGACCACGATGTGCACCCATGGACAGAACCAACACATTTCTGCCATCAAGGAACTGACGTTGTAGCAGGGGAGAATCTTTGAGTACTCCTGTTGGTTTGAAAAGGGCTCCAGAGGAGAAAATCTGGAAAGAAATGGGCTCAGAACCCACTCACTTGGGCCTAGACAATCTCTTCATCAAATTCCAGAGGTGATTGTCTCCTTTGCATGTTTTTACCTTCAGTTTTTTCCTCGTTGTCTTCCGTGACAACAGACTCTTCCCACAGGGTAAAGCGTTCAGGACAGGATTCTCAAGATTTCTGCCTCGCCCTTCCTTCTATCCTTGGTATTCAAGAAGCATCTAACCCCCATCGCCATTTACTGTAGAAGACTCAGAATCTTCTCATGTGGCTAATGATTTGCCTGTGTGACCCTCTTTCCGTGGAGCCTCATTTTCCTGGCTAGGCAGTTGAGGGCAGGGTCTCTGTAAGTGACATGAGTGCGTGTTCCTCCAACCTTTGTTAATTTAGCAGATACAGGAGCTGACCCCTCTCATGAGAGGCAATGTGAGAAAAGCAAATGCTTCTCCAACTGGCTGCCATGACTTGATAGTGTATCCCTGTCCGTGGAGGTTACAGGGCTGGACAACAGAGGTAAAATGGCTCAAGTCTCCTTGGATTGGCTTAGGACAAGCGAGCCTGTGCATTAACACAACAGGTTGTGTTTCCAACCATTTTTCCTCTCCCCCTTTCCTTGTTGAAAGACGGTACAAATGAATTGTGTCATCTCCAAGTTACAGTGAGTTGTCCTGAGCCCTAACAAGTTGTCCTCAGAAGGAATGTGTCCTCTGTCACGTTCTGCCAGCACCTTTTGAAATTCAGCATCAAGAGAATATAGGAAAACACGTAGATTCTGGCTCACAGGCTCACTCAGGAAGCTTAAGAGAAAACAGGCGACACGTGATCAGCCATAGTGCCTTTAACAGTTAACGAGCCACACCTAACGATGGCCCCAGATTATACCTGGAGTCTGCCTGGTGACAGCAGTCGATTGCCATCTCTTCTGCCCACACTCGCAAAATTAAAAGCATCTAGCAATTTTCATCAGTCTGCCGGACTCATAACCAAGGAGATAAACCCTAGACCCTCTCTGCAGATGCCAAATATGGTGGCCGCTCAATAAACGCAAGTTCAATGTCAGTCATATTTACTGTTATCTGATAATGATCATTTTTGCATTTCCCTCCCCCACCAGCCTGTCACGTCCCCAGGTCTGTGTCTCCCTCCGTCATTCCCGTATTCGCAGCTTTGAGTGCAGATTCAGATATCAAGCGGCTGCTGGGTGAATACACGCCAAATGGATGAGCGGGTCTGACTTTGGGGGCACCCGTGGGATCAGGTGAGCACCTTTTGTTAAAATGTCCCCACACTGTAGGTAGAAACAGGAGGCGAAACACAAGGGGTGGATGAGAGATGCAGTGTGACAGAGACCCGAAGCCTCAGCTTGATATGAGCTGGGGGGTCACCCACCCGTCACACTCATGACCACACCCACTGCTCTGCTGGGCAGACTTCTACCCAGGAACCTCCCCCCGTATCCTGAACACACAATTCAAAATCTATACACGGGCTCCATTTGTCTGGGGTTGTCAAGAAATAAAGTATTCCTCGGGCTCCTGACGGGCTCAGTCAGTTAAGTGTCCGACTCCAGCTCAGTCATGATCTCATAGTTTGTAGGTTTGAGCCCTGCGTCAGGCTCTGTGCTGACAGCTCAGAGCCTGGAGCCTGCTTCCGATTCTGTGTCTCCCTCTCTCTCTGTCCCTCCCCTGCTCACTCTCTGTCTCTGTCTCTCTCAAAAAAAATAAAGATATAAAAAATTTTTTTAAAGGAATAAAGTATTCCTTATTTTGGAATTTTCCTGATTAGAGAAGGCTACCAATTTAAACCACAAAACTTTTAGATTGTACTCATTTTAGTGAGCGTTTATTTTTCCCCTTACACCGTTAGGCTGGAACTCACTTAACTTTTTAACGTATTTTTATTTTTTTCCCCAACTTTGTTGAATTACAATTGACATATAACACTGTATTGGGTTAAGGTGTGTAGCCTACTGATCTGATACATGGATGTGCTGCAAATCGGTTATAAGTTTATTAACCCTTTTAAAGTCACCCTGCTGGTTAGTGCTTTATGTTTTGCAGAATATGTTTACGAAGATCAGAGGTTTATGACTTACCTCCCTACCTCCCACCCCTTGTATTACTCAGGGTCCCCCAGAGAACATGATATAGATAACCATATACATATATATGCATATAACCATATATTTATAGATCATGCACACACACATATATAACCACACACACACACACACACACACACACACACACACACACACTTAACTAGTTTCAGTATCAGGTTGACGTGGCACTGATTTAAGAAGCTATGTCTCATTCATTCACTCATTTGCCTATTTATATAACCCTTGTTTTTTTTTTAATGTTTAGTTATTTATTTTGAGGGAGAGAGAGAGCAGGAGAGGGGAAGAGAGAGGGAGAAGAAAGAGAATTCCAGCTGTCAACTCAGAGCCTGACGAGGGGCTCCATCTCACGAACTGTGAGATCATGACCTGAGCTGAAATCAAGAGGCAGACGCTTAACTGTTTAACCAACTGAGCTGCCCAGGTGCTCCTCGAACCCGTGTTTTGTAAGCGCTGGTTCTGTGCTGACTTCTCGTAACCACCATGCTTTTATTTTACTAAGAGGGGGACAGCGATGACAGGCCAGGGGTGAGGAAAGATGAATAGAGAGAGAGACAGAAGATACAGGGAGGACATACAGAATTGACCAGACTGCCAGCCCCGACGCTGAGGCGTTTTAGAACGATGTCCACTAGATTTCCGATGTTGTGTTTTATCTCTGTAACGGATGGTTCTGGGACCCTCTTAGGGAGGCTTATGGTTTCCCGTTGCACCTACCTGAAGGCCAGAACAGCATTGCAAAAAACAAATGCGGTTCTAAAACATTGGTGCGCAATCAGATTTGATTGCATTTTCTTAGGAAAACAGTAGAAAACTAAATCATATCCTATAAAGCATCACTACCTAAAATCACCTTTACACGTTTCTATCCATTCCTTGGAGTTCATTTCTGAAAATAGCTGCGTCACCCATCCTCTCTCAGGGAGGACCCTCAAGCACCAACCTCTCTCAAAGGCCCTTGGTCGCTCCCAAACAATTCGCCTCTGGCCTGTCACCCCTCTCAGCAAAGTAGAAGTATGGGGCTTCCAGAATCCAGCATGGAGCTGGCCCTGGAGAAATGGTGGTTTAGTAAACAGATGAGTGACCGATGAATGAATGCCACATATGTTCTGAAATCATAGCCAGGAAAGCATTTCAGCAAGGGTTAGAGCAGGGCCTCACTCATCTCTGCCCTCTCAACGCTTAGCATTGTGTACATCAAAATAATGTTTGTTGAATGAATACGTGAGGAACAGTCAAATATTGAATAAACCTGTCAGGTCGGCATCACCGGGTGGGGGTGGGGCCTCTCCCGAGTTACTAGACTCTGAGTGCGTCCCTGTTCTTCCCGTCAGGTCATGACAGTGAGCGTTTAATGTGCTGGATAATTACAAAGTTTTACATGGCATTTAACTGGATCGCTGCCTGTAGGAAGCCATTGGTTTTCAGGATATTTTGTTCAATCTCTTCTTTGGAGGATGAGCCCACCATATATGTTCAATAAGCCAGTCCCTACTGGAATCTCAAAGTTGTCCAATTTAGAATCTCCTAACTGGAAAGACTTCCGGAGATATATCGTAGTGCAAGTCCAAGAAAGAGAGACAGACACCATCTTACGGCCATTTTTAGTTTACTGAAATTGTTCAGAGCCCTGAACCTCACGGCTGAGAAATTACAAATGCGATCAATAGAAGCGTCCTTGATTTTGAGAGGATGATGGACGAAGTGTTCAGTTTTGTTCACGATCTTAATTTTTCTTTATTTTCTCTATTCAGTAAAACTCAGAAGTAGTTAAATCAGGCTGAAATGCCTGAAGGAAGGTTATACTAATTCTAGGCTGGCACCAACCCACAAAAACAGAACAATTAGGAAAAATCAGTAAGGCTGTGTTTGTACGGTCCTGCATTTTTCTCCCGCTGACCCTTCCAGAAGCTGTCCCAAGTCAAATTTGTTCTGAGAGGCACCCGTGCAGTGGGCACAACCCAAAGCCACGGCGGCCATTGCTCCTCCTCTGAGGAGCCGGAAGGAGCAGACGGGTTTCCTGTCCCAGGTCCTTCTGTGACCCCGGGGAAAGCACTGGAGAAGGCCGGACCATGGCTCACTGAGGAACCCCACCAGCGGTCACCACCTCAGTCCTGCTCGCCTGTGGAATGCGTCCATTGCTAGTTGAGAAGGTTGAGGCCAAGCCAGGGATTAAGTTAACACGAGGGCTGGCACCTTTCCCAGGCTTGTCATTTACATGCAGGAAGGGTAATAGGAAAATAAGGGACGCAAGTGGACCTCGATGCCAGATCCTTCATTAGTGTTCATCCCTTGACAATGTGAGTCGCTTCCTAGGCTAAGAAAGTTAAAAATATTCGTTATTTCGAGCCATTTCTGCCCTTAATTCCATGAGGGTAAATCCTTTCTCTGAAGGGGATTCTTGATCTTCGTAGGAAACCTGCATCATCGCCGGCAAGTCAGGACTTCTCTGCCCGTGCAGTTTATACACTG
The DNA here is from genome assembly GCA_004023845.1 of Helogale parvula. NCBI lineage: Eukaryota > Metazoa > Chordata > Mammalia > Carnivora > Herpestidae > Helogale > Helogale parvula. The sequence continues at coordinate 351,062 of PJEM01000887.1, read as the reverse complement.
TGCAGGGAATGAACCGGGAGAGTTTGTTGGAGTTGCAGTTTGCTCAGGCTTATCGTCCGTGTAGAGGGTAATAAATTGTGCTTTAAGTGAACAGTGAAGAGCTATTGATGATTCCGTAAGTTTAAATTAAAAGAAGCTTTATTGGAAAACAGGCAATGCTGCAGCAGCCTTTGGTCCTCTGTGAAGCAACAGGTAGCAGCCCGAATGTCCTGGAAAATCCAGAAGCTGGTCCTGGAAAGAAGGGAGCCTCTTCCTTGGCTGGCCTCTGCTGGCGAGCCCTCTCTAGCATGCCACCCTTCGCTGTATGGCATCTTCACCAACCCAGAAGCTCTTCACCCTTTCAGTTAGGGTTTTTCTGGAGGACTCCTGGCATAGCCATGTTTGGATTAAATCACTGACCTTGGGTGATAAAGTCAGTCGCCAGGCCCTCTCTCCTTCCTGGAGGTTGTGGGGTGGGGCTGAACTTTCCAACCCTCTAATCCTATGGTTGGAGCCTCTGGCAACCAGCCCCTCATCCTCAGGGCTTTCCAAAAGTCACCTCTACAGCAGAAAGCCTGGTGTGGCCCCAGGGACTTGTTATAAATATCAAAAGATGCTACTATCATCTTTATTGCTGTTATCAGCTAGGAAATCCCAAGGGTGTTTAACAGCTCTCTGCCTTAAATTCAGACCAAGACCAAATGGAAGTTTCTTATTATAGGACTCATGTTGTTAGAAATAAATAAGAATATAGTTCCCTTTAATTTTCTTTAATTTTGAGGTAAGCTGATACCATTTCAAAGAACGTAGTGTAGAGATACAAGTGAACTCTTTAAGTCCCATTTCTGGTCTGTTGGAGCTTGACGCATCTCACTGAGAGCCCACTCTTCTGGCTGGGACATCTGGGAAGTGGGTGTCACTCTCAAAGAGCCTGGAAGGTCTGAGGTTCTAAAAGTCCCTACAGTGGGGCGCCTGGGGGGCTCAGACAGTTGAGCGTCTGACTCTTGGTTTTGGCTCAGGTCATGATCTCACAGTTTTGTGAGTTTGAGCCCCACGTTGGGCTCTGCACTGTGAGTGTGGAGCCTGTTTGGGATTATCTCTCTCTCTCCCTCTATCGCTGCTGCTCCCCATTCATGCTCTGTCTCTTTCAAAATAAATAAACTTTAAAAAATAGAGAATAAAAATAAATAAATAAATAAATAAATAAAAGTCCCTAAAGACCTGGGTGGCTGTACTGTGAACTCGGGAATGGAGGCATGGGGTGGGGCGGAGAATACAAGCTGACTCATGAATGAACTGGGGGGGATCTAATACTTCTGGAACACTATTTTAGGACGTAGGAAGATGCATGCTTTTTGTATGTGAGTGTTGGCTTTTCTTACTGGAAGGAAAGCTAACAAATAACAAATAACAAAAAAGGGGTTAATTATAATAGGCATTTCAGACATCCCAAGAATAATTCTGGAGAAGAAAGGTTTTTTGCTCTTTCGGTGTTCCCTTGCTGATCCTTGTTACCCTACTGCTAGGGGAAATAGGTGAAAAACCCATACTTTCTCTCTCCAAAGAAAGGGGGAAGTCAAATGTAACAGTGAGTCATCAAAGGCAGTGGAACCAGCTCTGGTCTGCACCATGACCTCCCACTTGTTTTTATAGGAAGGGAAGGGGGAGGGGGAGCTCAAGGCAGTGCCCTGTAACAACCTTCTAGAGGTCAGCAATGCCAGGAGTGACTTTGTTGTTGTTTATTTAAATCTCACGTGCCAATCTGGCTGATTGGTCGCAGCTCCTTGGAGCACTGTGTGAAGAAGAATTCTGACACATGTAGTGAGCACTCAGGAGGTATTTGTTGGTGGTTGAATGAATGTCTGTCTTGGGTACAAGGGAAAGGAGTGGCATCACATGTGCCATGGGGTTGCCTGCTGCTGCAAGGGAATCCCAAGAAGGACATCGTATGAAAGAGGAGGAAGTTAGAAATGGTGGTTAGTATTTAAGTATGTGGTATCATAGTCGCCTGTTTGTCAAGAGGAGAGATGTGACCCGTCTTGGGTAAGCCCAACTTTCTGGCCCTTCTTATGCTCAAACCAAAGAGGGGTGTTAAAAGCTGATGTGCTATTCTCCTAACAGATGAAGGTCAGACTTTAGGACACCTGAGTGCTCTGTGGAAGATTGCACTGGGTGGACATGGGCACATGCAAGAGCAGTCCAAAAAAGAGAGAGACTGGTAACAGAAGGAAAGGGGTTAGCTTCCTCATGAAGGAGGGAAGCCTGGAGTGGACCATGAGATACGCTTTTCAACCTTTCATTTGTTGAAAAACATAATTATATGACCAAAAACTTAGAAGTTCAGAAAAAAGAATCCCTCTTATTTCAACAGTCACCCCCCCACACACATTCAGAGCAGTTTTATTCATAACAGTAGAGAAGGAGAATAGTCCAAATGGCTGTTAGAAAAAGGAATAAACAAATGAATAGTATACTCACACAGCAGTATGCTAGAAAGAAATGAGCTGTTGATACAGGCGACAACAGGGATCAATCTCAAACACACTGTGCTGAGTGAAAGAAAGCAGGTGCAAAGAAGTGCATTTATGTGACCTTCAGGGACAGGCAAAACTAATCCATGAGGAATCAGGAAATAAGAGTTGCCGCTGATCAAGGATGGCCATTGACTAGAGAAGGGCATGAAGGAACTTTCTGGGATTGACATTCTCCATATCCTGATTGGGGCACTGGGTGCATAAGTGTAACATTTGTCAAAACTCATACAAATGGGGGCACCTGGGTGGCTCTGTCAGTTAGGCGTCCGACTTTGGCTCAGGTCATGATCCCACAGTTTGTGGGTTCAAGCCTTGCATCAGGCTCTGTGCTGACAGCTCAAAGCCTGGAGCTTGCTTTGGATTCTGTCTCTCTCTCTCTCTATCTGCCTCTCCCCTGCTCTCATTCTGTCAATCTCTCTCTGTCTCTGAAAACTAAAAAAAAAAAGATAAATAAACATAAAAAATTAAGAAAAAAACTCATACAAATGTATACTTAGGGACTGGGCTTTTTACACTTTGTAATTACACTGCAAAAAATTGTTCATTTCTACTCTAAAGCTGTGTTACTCAATCTTTGTAGTATTTCACTGGGGATATGTGTCTATTTCTTCCTGATCACAGTTGAATGTTGATCATTCCACCTGATAGTGTGGGTGGGTCTTCAAGAGCCAATGACAGGTGCATTCCCGTTGTCAAGGTCTCTGAATTGAGACAAGCCTCTTATGATTCACTTGTGTCTTCACACAAGGACTATGGAAGAATAACAGATGGGGAGAAATAGTCACATTTCCATGACTGTACAGAGTCCTTGAATAAACAGCATGAGGCAAGGCAAGAAGAATGAGGTTAATAATCCAGTAGGTTTATTTATTTTTCCAATAAGTAGTGACCACTCCTGATAAGAATGACTCCAAGTCTATCCTTTTTTATCTGGGAGTAAAGGACATCAACTATACTCATGAGTAAACAAATCGGTCTCTGGGAAATAATGACTGTTGGCTAACATTTACAAATAATAGCTACTGGTTAACATTTATTTCCTTGTTACTTCGAGCCAAGTGCTGGCCAGGTAGTCATTTAATCCTGGCAACTTGAAGAGGCAGACAATATTACAACTCTTTTTTTTCAGAGCACAGAAAGGTTAATAACTTGCCTAAGGTCACACAGCTGGCCAGAAGAGAAGATAGATCAAGACCTTCTTTGGAATGAGGACAGGAAATGCATAGGGAGTATGCAGGGGGGTGAATAGAAGGAAAAGGAAAGGAGCGAAGACTTCATGGGGGCAGGGAAGTAATTCAAAGGGACAGGTGGGTACTACCAAGTGACCTTCATTTACAGGTAATAAAATTGAGGCCCAGAAAGGTCATATGATCACCCAAAGTCACCCATCTAATTAGGGGCAGAGCTGCTACAAGAAACCACATTTAAAAAAATCCCAGCTCAGGACTTTTCTACTACATCAAAAAAAAATTAATTGAATTTTTTTCACATCATGTCCAATTTTGAAATCTACCCCGAGGGGAATGTTGTTAGATATTCATAATATTAGAAGATTCAAGTATTGGAAATGGCCCGGAGAGGTCCTATGGCCCTTGGCTCCAAATTTAAACAGCACCACACTTAACCCATCTTACCCAGATGAGAATCTGTCCCACTTTTGAAAACCGTCCAGATGTATCTCAACTGGATTTCTTCAGCTATTTACCAGAGCAAAAGAGCAGAATTTAGAAAATAGCCTGATATGCATAAGCCATTAATGGCATCCCTGGAGAGAGACAAGCCCAAACCCTGAATGTCTAAAGCATTTTAATTCAGGATGCAGTGCAACGAAGCCTGGGGATTATTTCCATCAGAGTCGACTCTATGAATATGAATTATTTTTCATGCTGGTCTTTTCTACTGAGAAGGAAGTCTTACACAAGGTTTAACATGGGAACAGGCAGCAGAATTTAGGGAAATATAAAAGGACCTTGGAAAATTTCCACCTTGCCTCCCCAAAACTTCAATAAGCATTTCATGGCTTCTTTGCTTTGCTCCCTTCCCATCCTCATTAAAAACAAAATGCTCAGTCCGCAATCTGTTGTCTTTGAGAGACCCTCCAAATGAAGTCCCCAATGAGTGAGCACTCTTGAGGCTCCAACTGGTTGCATTCCGGAGCTGCGTTTGCAGCGATGAAAAGACGCTTGTTGAAGCGGAGACACGCAAGAGGCGAGGAAGGGTAGGAACAGTTACTGTGCACCGTCCGGAAATCACACTTTGGAGCCTTCGCACCTTCACAGAAACACTGACCTCAATCACAGCAGAGTTAACACATCCTGAGAAGAAGCACTTTCCCCTCCTGCGGGGACTTGACATATGATTAAAAAGACTTGACGAATAAAAGCAGAGTCCTGACTCCACTGGAGTGATATATGGCTGCGGGGACATTGCTCTTTAAAGCCGGATAAGGTGCCTGCTTTGAATAGAAATGTTCTGGGCGCTTGTATATGCTTCATCGAGCAACCTTATCTTCCCCTATTTGGGAAACGTGTTCAAAACTAGAAATGATGTGCATGGAATTTTGAGAGAAAAACCTTGCCTGCCTGTCGGATCAGGAAAATTACCTCTAGCAATAATATATGGACAGATTACCCTCATCTTCACTTTGGATCAGTCACGTGGCTTGTCCGTAGTGCAGAGCAGGGAGGGAGCATTTCCAGGAAGCGACGCGCGAGGAAATTTCCAGTTCCCAGGGTGATGAGCTGGCTTCGCCAGCCAGTGTCCCTCCCCGTGTGCAGCTTGAACGGACCGAGGACATGGCCAAGGGAGCTTTCCAGCGTGGTTGTTTGGTTCTCACGGGGCTCCGATGAACTCCAGTGTCTCCGTCTGTCCTCTCCTTCCGGGTCTCCCCTACTACCCGGTTTCCCTCCTTTATTTCCGCATTCCCTCAGTTTTGGGAATAAACTTTGGTGACTTTACAGGAAGAGACTACAGAAGACCTCTAGGATCTGTTTCATTTCCAATATGATATTCTGTCTGGAAAGCCTGAGATCAAAGGGATATTGGAAAGTATTTATTAAAACTTGTTACGGGATTTCTGCTTTTGAGTAAGATGGAGCTATCTGGAGCAGACCAATCCTCAGGATGGAAGGTAAGCCAGAATGAAATCCAAAGCAGCTTGTTTGAAAGGCACTGGGGAGCTGCTCGGGCGATGTGAAGGCTAAGAATAAGGACAAGGGAGATGTGCAACAGCCCTTCATTCTGGGGCACGGTGGCCAGCAGTGTGGCATCTGAGCTCTTCCTCTCCGCCTCTGAAAGGGGAAAGCTACAGAATTAAACAGAGAGCCTCCAATGCAGGATTAACCTCTCCTGAAGACTTCTGCTGCCTTCTGGAAAGAGGAAACCTCTGAAAAGTTGAGTGGACTTGCTCTGTAGCCTGGCAATGCAGAGGAGACAAAGGTGAGAACTCAGCACCCACCAGAGCAAGTCCTGGGGCACACCAGGCTCTCCGTGGAAGCCTGAAGGGGCACATCATAGGAAGAGAGGCAGACCAGAGGAGGCTGACCCAAATGAAAAAGAAAAGAAAAGTAGAAAGATTTCCCCTTTGAGGGGTGGAGAGAAACAAGAGTATCTGGTTGGAGCACCTCTCTCCAGCCCACATCCTGGAAGTCCAAACCAGAGCTACAACCCCAGAGAACAGAAGGCAGGGGCACCTGGGGGGCTCAGTCAGTTAAGCATCTGACTTTGGCTCAGGTCATGATCTCGTGGTTCATGAGTTTGAGCCCTGCGTCAGGCTATGTGCTGACAGAGCCCGGAGTCTGCCTTGGATTCTGTGTCTCCCTCTCTCTTTGCCCCTCTCCAACTCGCACTTTGTCTCTCAAAAACAAACAAACATTAAAAAAGATTTTAAAGAAGATAACACAGGGGAGGCAGAATAATTGAAAAGGAAGAAATAAAACTGTCCGCAGACATAGAGGAATTGTCTATATGCCAAAAATCCAAAAGTATTTACAAACAACTTTAATTTAAAAGGTCTATTTAATACAGTCTCTGGGTTTCAGGTCAGTGTAGAAAATCAACTCTATTTGTATGGATCTGCAACAACAAAAAAATGAAATCTTGCGGCTGAATCATTTGCAATAGCATCAAGAAACATTTGATACCTACAAATAAATCTTTTAAGGATATTTGAGATTTATATGTTGAAATGACAAAGCATTTAAAAATATATACTGTTTATTTTTGAGAGAGAGAGACAGAGCTTGAGCAGGGGAGGAGCAAAGAGAGAAACACACACAAATCCAAAGCAGACTCCAGGCTCTGAGCCGTCAGCACAGAGCCTGACACGGGGCTCCAACCCACAAATTGTGAGATCACGGCCTCAGCTGCAGTTGGATGCTTAACCAACTGAGCCACCCAGGTGCCCCACAAAGCATTTTTTAGAGCAATTAAAGACCTAGGTAAGTGGAGGGACATACAGCATTTGTAAAGTGGGAGACTCACATTGTAAAAAAGGTAACTCTCCCTAAATTCATCTGTCATTCACGCAATGCTAGGTAATTTCCTATGTGTATATATTTTATATTAAGTAGCCAATTCTAAAATTTATATGAAAATGCAAAGGTACAACAACAGCCAGGGAAAACTTGTGAAGAAGACGAAGAGGTCAGGGGACACTTCATGGAGAAATTTTTGAGCTAAGCTTTCGGGGAAGGGGACAAGAAGTGGAACTTTGTGAGGGGCTGGAAACATATCTACTGTGCTGTGTCACCTTAACCCAGGACAGTGCCTGCCTGATGCATAGCAAATGCTCAATAAATGTTTGTTAAATGTCCATATACATGTATGAACAGATGGATGGATGAGTGGATGGATGGATGGATGGATGAGATAAAAGAGCACTGCAAGTCAAAAAGACAGTAGAAGCAAAGTAAACATGGAGATACAGTGTGTACTCAAATCAGTCTTAATCTGTGTGCAGGATATCAGGAAAAGAGGCTGAAGAGTTAAGATAGGACCACATAGAGTCTGAAGACTAGGCTTATCGGGTTTGGACCCTCATCTCTAGGTATCCAACAGTTTCGAAGAATGCAAGATAGTTGGAAGTTTGGAAGATGAATTTGACCGATGACGGGGCACCGCGTGAAGCCTGCCATCACTTCGCTGATATACATCCTCTCTGCTGTCTATGTTGAGCATCTGTAATAAAATCAGAATCCTCTGCTAAGGTTACTATTCATATATTCAATATGGAAGCATCCCCACATGCTTAAATTGATAGGCACTCAATTAAAACATCCCAAGTGCTCTCAATCAGAGCCTTGACTATGCCAAAAGCCAAGAATTATGCTCTCAAGAATGTCATGGCATTTCCTCTCTGCAACGCCTTTCAAAGACCATTATAAAAACAACCATTATTTCTCCTCTAGAAACTCCTATGTGCTGCCCCAGCGAATTTTCTCATTTAGGAACAGAGGTCACTGGTCCGCTGGCCTATTCATGTGAGATGGGGTTCAGCGGTACCTACAGAAACTCAAAGTAATGGTGTTTTAAATACACAAAAGTTTATTTACACATCAAAGAAAGCGGTCCACGATGATCGTGGTGGTTTTAAGCTATCATCTGTGAAGGAACCTGTCTCCTATTAAATAGGCCTCCTAATTAGAAGCTTGACTCAAGGGCGGCCTGGGCAGTGCTGGGTTCGGTTAAACATCTGACTGTTGATTTCTGCTCAGGTTGTGATTGTGGGTTTGAGCACTGAGTTAGGTGCTCAAATATATAAATAAATACATAAATAAATAAATTTTTAAAAAGTTTTACTCACACGACTAGGCCAAAATGAGGTCACTGGATGCCTTATTGCAGTGGACGCTGACAAGTAAGGTGCATGAAGGCCCCCAGTAAAGACAGGGCTTTGTTAATAAGGAGGAATGTTGGTGAGTGTTGGGTAGACAACCTGAAGTCCTTGCTGCATGTCCAGTTCTTCCATTCTAAGGAATAGCAATCTTTCAGAAAGTGGGAACATTGAGAGTTTCTTTTCTGAGGATTTTTGGCTTTGTTGCTTCATAGCTGTCCTCTGGAGGGCTGTCCTGCGAACTGGAGGTCCTCGCTTCTTGAGCTGGTTGCAAACATGGGGGCTTTTTTTCTGGACAGAACAAAACAATTTGTCTGCAGAAGAAGGAAGAAAAAAAGCAACCAGTTGGGGGAGGGAGGAATGCAGGCAGGATCAGCCCGCCTGTGGCCAGTGGAAAGGAGCTGCGTGACAGGCGCCCAGGAAAGGGAGAGATAGGCTGCTAACTGTGGCTCAGGGGGCAGATATCTCAAATGCAGTCTGCGCTGAGAGATTAGACACCTCTCTACCCCGACATCCAACCTTCATTAAGTCTTGAAATCACTCTCATGTTATCTGTGCAGCCGGCTTCTTTTTGGTTTCGCTTCATGGTCATGACTGACACGCAGTGAAAACATAGACCTTTTCTTGGGACGGTGGACATAAGGGCTTCCAGGACCAACTCCACCAACAGTAACAACAATCAAAAATTATACCAAGGAAGAATTTTCTCAAATATTAAAATATATGATAAAGCTTGCTATTATTCAGAGGGGTATGATACCAATTTAACCAAATAGCTCAATGGTACAGAATAGAGAGTCGTGAAGCAGAATTTAGGATATGCACGAAATGAGCTTACGAGAAGTGAAACAAAAAAGTCACTCTCTTAAGGAAGGCTCCTCTTACCCCCAAAGTTAGGTTCTCCTATTATTCTACCTTATTCCTTGTTTTCACAGCCTAAAGCACAATTCACAAATATGTATTTATTTATTTAACATTTATCTCCCATATCAGGCTATAAGCTCCTGAAGGATTTTTTAAATTTTTAAATTTTTTTAAGTTTATTTATTTTGAGGGTGGGGGCAGGGAGAGAGAATCCCAAGCAGGCTCTGCACAGCCAGTGCAGAGCCTGAGCCTGATGCAGGGCTCAAACCCATAAATTGTGAGATCATAACCTGAGCCAAAACCGAGAGTTGGATGCTTAACTGACTGAGTCATGCAGGTGCCCCTAAATATTTTTTTTATTTTTGTTACTATGTGATCAGAGCCCAGAACAGTGCTTTGCATATTCTGGCATTCAATAAACATTTTAAAATCACTGAGTTAACAAATTATTTAGCAAGCATACTCAATAAAATTAGAGGTTTGAAAAAATTTAGATTTCTTATTTTCCATCACATAAGACGCACCAAAATAAATTTTAGATGCGTTAAGTATCCATTAGAAATAACAGAATAGGCATTTTTAAATGAAACCAGTATAGGGGCACCTGGGTGGCTCAGTCAGTTAAGCATCAGACTTCGGCTCCGGTCGCGATCGCATAATTCATGAGTTTGAGCCCCACATTGGCTTCGGATCCTCTGTGTCCCTCTCTCTCTCTGGCCCTTCACCACTCATGCTCACTCTCCCTCAAAATTAAACATTAAAATAAATGAAACCATAGTAAATAAATTTTTTTATTTTTAAGAATAAGACTTTTAATTTTTAAAGTTTATTTTTAATAAGCAAGACTGTGGAAAATACAAAGCCAATGGAAATAATGACAAAGGAAAATGAATATATTTAACTCTCCAAAATGTGTAGCCTGGGTACGAAGGGGGGACTTCATTCATAAAATCAAAATAAATTCAAAAATCAAGTGCCAATAGTAAATTGGGTAAAATATTCATAACAAATATAGTAGGAAAAGTTAATATCTTTAAAATGTTAAAATTATTTTTAAACCAAAAGAGCTAATACTCCTAAAATCAAATGAACAAAATACATGAATATGCAGTTCACCAAAAAAATACAAATGATTCAAAATTATGATAAAATTATGATAAAATAGTATCCCAATTAACTCAGCCTTTTAAAATCAAATTGGAAAATATTTAAATAACTGTACTACTCAGCGCTATTGAACTTGTGGCTTGGAAGAATAATTACCAGAGCTTTTCTGGAAAGAAATTAAACCCACACATAAAGAGTATGTTCATAGCATTCTTACCATTTGACTCAGAAACATGACATTTAAAGACCTTTGCTAAGTATATGATATTTTCACAGATCTTGAAATCGAAGGGTGCAAAAGTATAATCACCACAAAACCCAGACAGCTCTTGGATTTTTCTGTGACTGAATATCTATCTCAAGTTCTTACACCTCCTGGAATCAGAAAATATGATCAAGTCAACTTCAGTTAAAACCTGTTGCTTCTGCTTTTCAGGCACCTCAGACTTAATGTCTACCCTAGAGTCCGCCCCATGACCCCTGGCAGCGCATTTCGGATCTGGGAGGGGTGGGGAAGGGAGAGGCAAGATGCGCCATGACTTGGAAAGAGGAGACGGGTCACTTGGACACGGCCATAGCTCCTCAAGGCCATCTCCTGCCCTCTTCCCAAGTCTCAGTCAGCGTCTCCTGCCTTTACTTGAGCTGAGTTGTTCTGACAGGCCGGGTCTTTGAGCCTTCCTCTCCCGCCATGGTGTCACCAGCTGAGCTGGCACAGCAGCCTCTCCTGGTCCCCATACACACAGTCTACACCCTTGCTATGATACCCTGCTGCCCCATGGTGGCGTAGTCCTATGCGCTCGCTGGTCCAGACCCTCTCAGCTATGCTGCATCCCCTTGAGGCAGGGGGAGGTGTGGATGGACTCCTGTCCTTCTGGAATGCCAGGGCTCCATGACCAGTTGGCATAGGTAGGCAGCACTACCTCTAAATCAGGCACCTTGTAGTCTTAGCTGTTCTTCAAGGTTTGCCTCACTTAAGTGAAACCCAATTGTAGCATTTTCAAGTGGGGGTGGGGGGTAGGATAGCGTATAGACTGCTGCTTGCTTCACACACACACACACACACACACACACACACACACACACACCATGGAGGAAAGTCCCTTTTTTCAGACTCATTGCCAATACTTACCTATTTCTGAAAGGGAAGTCAGTTGTTTTCTCTCTCACCAGGAGCTCATACCCTCTCGGAGCCAAGGGCAGGTTTTGCTGTCTGATAAATCCCATGTTCCCTTCTACAGAAACAATGTTTTAAATCCATAAAATAAAATTCACAGGGTTACAATGGGAAGCAGATCACATTGAGATGTTGTTCTATTCACAAACACAAGGCTGTGAACCCCTATTCCAGTATTTTATTTCTAGTAGGAAGTCTGTACCGTGATCCCATGAAGGCTTGACTCTATGAATGCAGAACAAATAACAAAAACTTCGCTGTCACAAAAAGACTGCTCTTGAAAACCAGAACTAGAGATGTTCAAAACAAAGGACTTGGTCAAAAGGAAGACTCTGACTTTGCTGTCTCTTTAGGGCACTGGTCTTACTCTCCAGAAACGCAGGCTGTTAACACAAAAGGAAGGAACACGGGATACCCTTGAAGGACAAAACATCTTTGTTACTATTTCACCCCTGTTAGATGAAAATGGCAGTGGGCAGGAAGCTTTTGTTTAAGAATATTCATTGTATCTGTATTTGGAATCAATAAAAAACTGGGAAAAATACAGTAAAACAGGGAATGATGAAAAACTGATGGTCCACTTGTGATAGAATATTCTTTCAAGCTATATAAAATGATGTCATGAATTTTTTGTCACATAGGAAAATATTGATGCTATGAAGGTAAATGGAGAAAAGTAGAGTGCTAGGTTACAGATGTAACATGATCCAAAGACACACAGAGAGAAATCCAATAGGAACAATGCTAAAACATATTACACCAAATGTTTACGGGGATTTTTCTCTGAATGATGGAAATATAAATATTCCTTCTTTACAAGTTTCTAAATTTTTCAATCTAATGTTTTCTTCTTCAGAACAAATGTGTTGGTTTTTTTTTTTTTAGAATTTCAAAGCATTTATTTCAGTCTTTTTATACATGTAATTATGGGGTTTTTACTTATTACTTATTTTTTATTGAGCTATAACTGACAATAGCATGATATTAATTTCAGGTGTACAATACGATGATTTAATATTTGCATATACCATGAAATGATCACCCCACTAAATCTAGTTAACATTCATTACCATACAGAGTCACAAATTTTTTTCTTGTGCTGAGAATGTGGTTTTCATTTTTAAAAATGGTACTAAAACAAAACATTTTGACATCACGCTTTTCAGAATATTTTTGGTTTTTTCCACGGTTTGTTTTAACATATCAAGGGCGCTCTCAAATGCTGCTAAGGGTTTATGAAAAGATAATTTTAACGGCCCTATTTTTCTGATGCTCACATTTGAAAAAGATATTTTTAAGTAAAGAAAATCTGTTGGAAAATTGAGGCATTTTAACCTTTCAATGCTCCCAAGGGTAGTGCAGAGCAGGCAGCGATGACTGTGGAAAACACCCAACAAACGTCGCCACCGATTACTCTACGAAGAAACAACACGACAGCAAAATCTCCACCCCCAACTTGCTTCCACGCGGACTCGAACCTGGCCTCCCATGGCAGGTGATGCTGGATGGTGTGTCCAGTGGTCACAGAGAAGGACCCCCGATGGGTGTTACCCTCCACCAGCCTGGCCGACTGCTTCTGAATATTGTAAGCCACCGAAGCCGTATTTCCCTCTCTTTCTTCCGTTCGAAATGTATATACACCACATGTTATCGTACTGGCATTTCACAGCAGCAATTAGGAAAGCTAGTATGGGATCTGAATTTATCAGAGGCCATTTCCAAACAGGATCTGGTTGTGTCCATCCCCGTGAGCCTGGATCATAGCATAGGAATGTGGGATTAATAGGATTCCTAATTGGAGTCTGAAATATTTGCTTAGGAATCAATGAATCACAGCAACGGAAGGTTTTCCAGGACCCTAATTCAGAGAAGCAGGCTGGGGTGCCACATCTTTTCTTCTATTTGAACAAAAAAAAAATATTTGTTTTTCTCTTTAAAGTTAAAGTGGCTTCATTTTGTCTCAAGAAGCCAGTGTCACTCAAAGAAAAATGAAGTGTTGACAGTTAAAACTTGTTCCTACCACCAATGTTCACCCAGGTTTTGTCCTGGGGGTTCACAAGAATGAAGAGAACAAGTTCTCCCATGTGGGTCCCCAGAGCTTTAGGAAACACACAGAACAAAGCGTCTGCCTTTTGCTGAGATAGAGACAGAGGTGTTTGGGGGTATATTGATGCTTTCAAAGCCTTCCTTGTGTGGGTTGTGTGTTTTTATTAAATAGGCTGTGCAGTGTGAGAAGGAGGGGTGTCTAATCTCTTGCCATTTTTCTGGTTTGTGTTCATTTCTATTTTCTCCTATAATTTAGTACTTCCACGGCCTGCATGATAATTGGGGACTGGATCTTTCCTTTCCTTTTTTGTGTTTGCTGGGGCCATCTACCACTGGGATTACAGTGATTTTCTCTCTCTTCTTTTTTAATGTTTATTTTTGAGAGTGAGAGAGCACGCATGAACAAGGGAGGGGCAGAGAGAGAGAGAAAGAGAGAGTCCCAAGCAGGCTCCATGCTGTCAGTGCACAGCTTGACCCGGGGCTCGAACTCACCAACTGTAACATAGTGCCCTGAGCCGAAATCAAGATGCTTAACCAATAGCCACCCAGGCACCCCTTTGCTCTCCTCTTTTATGGATGAATATAATTCCTTGCCACAAACAATGGGATGATTATTTCATGCAAGTCTGTGTTTTTTGAATAAAACAACTGGATTAATCATCTCTTTCTAATTTCAGATGCTCAAAGTATCTGATAAACAGAAACCGCAAAGAGGGCTTTGGCCCACATCTTCCCCTCACTCCGTCAGCCTCCTGACTGTCCCCAGTGCTGCCCCCTGTGACCCTGGGCAGCCTGGTGTGCCCCTCCTCTTGGGAATGACCACCATCTCCTGACTTGCAGGCCTCACCATAAAACCTATATTTTAAAACATGACCTAGGTAGATTGTGTGAAGATAGTTTCCAGTGTCAGGCACTGAATAATGGCACTGATTATATCTTTACTGTGTAGGAGTATTAGTGATATTTCCCATCTCCTCTCAAACCCCAACCCCTATGAGGTCTGTGACTCTGGCTTTTGTGGCCAAGGTCAACATAAAAAGTAGGAAGGACCCAGCCAACTTCTCAAAACATGAACTGTTCCATCTGACGATGTGTCTAAAGCTACTGCCAAACTACAAAGTCCCCATTGAGAGTGTGAAACTCTGGGACTGGACAGATAGCCCTGAGTTATCATTATAATAAATTAATATGATTTGTTTGGTGTCCAGTTAAACCAACTGCGGACTAAGTGTTTGTATCCCCCCAAGTTCATAGGTGAAACCCTACCCCCATAGGATGATGTTACAAGATAAAACCTTGGGGAGATAATTAGGTTTAGATGAAGCATGGAGCCCCATGACAGGATTCATGTCCTTAAGAGAGGAAGAGACTGCCCTCTCTTGCCCTATAAGGGCATAGTGAGAAGGCAGTATCTATGAACCAGTAGGAGATGCTCACCACAACCCCAACCATGCTTACACTTTGGTCTTGGACTCCCAACCTCCAGAGCTATGAGATATAATTTTTATAAGCCACACCACCTGTAGTTTTCCGTTACAGAGCCCCAAACTGACCAAGAGAACATTTGAGACACTGGTTTCATAGAGAAGAGCCCTTGTGGGAAGGAAAGGACAGCAGAGAAGAAATAACATCTGGAAGGTAGCTTGAACTCTGCCATGACCATGCTACATTGGCTTACAAGGTTTGCCTGTCCCTCAGAACAGTTCATGAGCCCCATCAGCACTGA
Organism: Helogale parvula; assembly: GCA_004023845.1. Classification (NCBI taxonomy): domain Eukaryota; kingdom Metazoa; phylum Chordata; class Mammalia; order Carnivora; family Herpestidae; genus Helogale; species Helogale parvula. The sequence continues at coordinate 335,799 of PJEM01000887.1, read as the reverse complement.
GGATCATGAACTAATCAAGTCTTCCAACAATCATATGGACCTTGAACAGAAAATCAGAAAAATAGCGAGCAAGATAGGGCTCCTTCCTTGAAGGGTCAAGAAGAGCACAGTGAGGGGACTGGGAGCGTGTTGGGGGGTGGGGGGTGGTATACAGGGGAGGGAAGACTATAACAAAGATAGTTGAGGCAGCCCTTTTGAGAAGTTGAGAGAGGCTCCTGGGTGGCTCCGTTGGTTAAGTGGCTAATTTTGGCTCAGTTCTTGATCATGCAGTTCGTGGGTTCAAGCCCCACATCAGGGGCTGTGTTGACAGCTCAGAGCCTGGAGACTGCTACAGATTCTGAGTCTCCCCTCTTTCCCCCTCCTCTGCTTGTGCTCCTTCTCTTCTCTCTCTCACACAAAATAAATAAACCTATTTAAAAAAGAGTGACGTTGAGGTTTTCACTGAAGAAGGGTGGACAGTGAGCCTAGAGCAGGGAATTAGTAACACACACTCTCCAGGTTGCCAGTCCAGGCGTGGTGCCTTCCCTCTGCACCCCAGCCCCTCTGGCGTATTTAGTCAGTATTGATCATTTTCCCAATTATTTGACAAGATTATTTCATAAGATTTCCTGGATATAATAATTGAGACACAGCAAACTTTAGAGATGTGTCAAGAGCATCTAATCTGAGGGTTTGCAAACATATTTTTTAAGCTACAGAATCACTTATTTAATAGAGAAAAAAAACCTAAACAAATAAAGCAAATGGGGCCACTGTGGGCAAAGCTCAGTGTATCACCACAGGACCCCCTATCTCCAAGGAAAATCCTGAAAGCCCTCCTCGAAACATCTGAAAGGCATGGATGTGGTCTAAGCATGTCTGTCTATGAGAAAACTGACACCCCACACAGGTCAGATGCCTCATCCAGGTCACAGACAACATAAATCAGACTTCTCTATACTTCTTCTATACACATTTATAAATCTTGGAGGTAGGACCAACAATCTTTTTTGCAAGCAACTCACACACTCAGTTTTAAAAGTCCTGAAATTTTGCACTGCAGTATATATTGCTTAGAGCTTTATTCGTTTTTGATCATTTACTCAAAGTCTGACAAAACTCCTCTCTGACAGTAGTAAATGACTGAAGAAAGGTCATAATGATTTCAATCTCTCTGAATTTTTTTTAACATATTCAACTTTTCAAAGACTGACCAGTCATGTCCAGGACAGAATCAGAGGCATGCAATGTAGTCTTATTAAAATAAATCTCTGATGTTGTAGGTTCACTTTACAGGGTGTGAGAAGCTTAAATCATGTTAAGTTCTTTGGAAAATTCCTTGAAGATTTATAAATTGGTTGTAGCCCAGAAAAAGTGGAGGAGTTAGATATTTAATCAATAGTGCTGTACAAATTGAATAATTTAGGTACAAACTGGATGGGAAGAGAAGGGTGCAGGAGGAGCCTTAATTATCTAATTTAGCAGGCTAAGTTGATGAAATCAACAAAATCATGGTCTATTCTCTATACATCTGAATACAAAGAGAGAGGCCCAGGGGAGACTCAGAATCTGTAGCAGGCTCCATATTGGGGACTCTGCTCCCAATGGGACCACTGGGACAAGGATGTGCTGATGAGTGTTGCTTGTTCATCGACCATCTTGGAAATTGATTTATTAATCAATTGATTTATTAATTAAGGAAGTTAATCACCCCTCTCGCTTCAACTACAACTTTAATGCTATTCCAAGTCTTTACAGTCGGCTCTGCTCCTTCCTCACTTGAGCTCTGAAATCTCCAGCTTTCTGTTGCATTTTTTCTGTCTTGATGTCCACCTACCGTCACCTGAAACTCAACCAGTCAAAACTTAACACCACTTCTGACGTCTTGATTTCTCTTTAATGACACTAACATTCTTTTTGTCACCAAACAAAGAAACCTTGTGTCACCCTTGATTACTCACCATTCCAACTCGTACATTCACTGAATTACTATGTTCTATAAACAGCTGTCACACTCTTCTTCTCTTTTCAGTGACCACTGGCCATGCATCGGTTTGGGTTGTAACTTCTTATCTGCACCGAAAGGACAGTCGAGTGGAAGAGAAGTGAGTTGAATGGACAGAGGCTGCTATATTTGTTCTTTCTCCATGTAAAAATTGAAATTGTACAGAAAAATGTACTAATGTCCTTTTTCCATTACTCACACATTTTGGTTAAGTTATGCTGCATTGTGGCTACCGAAGTGTTTCATGATCTCCCAGGTCTGAGTTCAGTTTCTTCACAATGCACTTACACGAGGCTCCCAGACTTATCATCTTTAAGGAGGAGCTCATATGCTTCAAATATCTACTCAGAAATATTAGAGATCCATCCTAGCCATCAAGGCTCTTCCACAGATGCCCACTTTTGTACGAGGCACGGGTTACGTTTGCTACTACCATTATCACAGCCCCTCTTCCCCCTCATGAAGTCCAAGCAAAATCAGCCGTTTTCTGCACCTCTGTTCCCCTGTAGTTCTCATTATTCCTTCCATCTCAGAATGTTGGGAAAGTCTGGTCCTTTATAGACTAGAGCTTCCTGATACTCTTCCTGCCTTTTTCATCACCACCTTTGTGACCCACTTATGTGCTCCTTCCAGATCCTCTTTCTTTCTCCAAGCACAGCTGGATGATGTCACTGCCTTGCTCAGAAACAATGGTTTCACCTTACCTAGTTCAGGATAAATTTCCTTTCCATTCTTTCCTCCCACTAACTCCTTTTATGATCTCTGTCCTTAATCCCAGTTCCAGAACAGCAGCCTCACTTTTTGTTCACACGGCTCTGGACTTCCCCCAGTCACCATCCTTTACAGAAATATTCAACTCCATATTCTGGTTTTTCATCAGATCATATAAATCATTCTCCTTTTACAGAAATACTAAACTCCATCTTATTAAGAAGTCCTTTCTTCAGCTCTCCAACCACAGCACCCAGTTCAGAAGTCCGGAGACACCTTCCTATTGGTCTTCGTTCAGTCAGTCATTGTACACCTCAGTTCTGGTCCGTGAGTTTATTCCTAGAGGGAGTTTCCAAAGTATCCCTTCTAGATATCAATTCCTTGAGATCAGGGGCGATGTGTTACACATTAGAGTCTATGTGTGCATACTATTTGCTAAATGAACACTTTTTGCTTTGAAACAAATTGTATAGATTTGATTTCAGTTCTGGAGGCTACCTGTTTTTGGTGGTATAGTTGCTAAGCTGGTCATGATCTCTTCTAATCTTCTGTTCTTCGTATATTTGCCAGAAATATCTCTCCTAAATATTCTTATCCCCTGGTGTGGATTGGCCAAATGACTCTCTCCATCTGGCAGCTCGCTTGGCATCACTGAGTACCCTTACTCTCTGAGATTTCTTTTCTCTCCAAGCAGGCTGCTTTTTTGTGCTTAATTACTTTACACACTTTGTCATCCATCAATATTGCATCCTTATGAAAATGCGGAACTAAGTAAATTTTAGAATGATATATGGTGTAAATAAGAGCAAAAACACTACTCTTGCTCATTTTAGATTCGGAGAAAGTCCCAGGGCTCTGGATAGAGAGAAGATTGTTTGTAAGATCAGAAGTCTGTCTCTTTTGGAGCAAATTCATAACAGAAACTACGACTCTAGTTTGGACACTAGAGGAGTGTGAACTTGAGGTAGGTCTCCATTAGCAGAAATATTTGCTCATTTATCTCGTGATTCTGAATTGATCCAGCCTCATAGGGACTTGGGTTTATGGTCTTTGTCGAGAGTATATTAAGCCAAATCTATCTAGAGTCATCCATATTGTCCGAGATCAGATGATTTTTAAACTTTCTTGAGTTGGCCTTACTTCAAGGGCATTAACTGAGAGTATCTGTGAGGACCCTGGGCTAGGAGGTCACAGCTTTGGCTAGATGATAGTGTCAGTGCCCGCAGATGGATAGAAAGGCCTTGTGGAAAATATGCCCAAATATTTCTCATTTGCCACCAGCTTTTTCCAAGTTCATAACAACAACAACAACAAAAAAGTGATGGTGTTAACAAGTCACTGGTCAACACAATTTCAAACAAATTAAACATATTTCTTAAGGAAGATGAAAACTGCAATATTGTGAGTGTTGGTTGTACAGTGAACAGGTGTGGGAAGAAAACGTTGACGATGTGTGGCTAGGTGGGAGGAGGGAGCCCACCTAATAGGAGCCCAGAGAAGGCTGGAGAGGCAAGCAACTTGAAAGGGATAATCGTTGGTCCTATGCCTCAATATTATAGCCCCGAACAGCAAATATTTCTACTGAAATGAATCTGAAATGTGACCAATTAGGCAGTGTGGAATTTAGCCTTTGCTTTATTTTCCTTTTGATATATAATCACCATTGCCCACAGCAGGTATGAATTTTATTAACTTAATTTGCCATTAGTTCAAGAAGTCGTACATTTCCTCAAAATAAATTCATTTTAAAAGCTGAGAGAACATTCCGAGCCTTAAAAATGCAAATATGTCATAGTTTGGCTGCATTCAGCAAATTCCTAGAATCAATCAGCCAAGCACAGAGTAATTCTATTACTGAGGAGAGAACCCAAAGCATGCAAATTGAAACCAGGATAAAAAGTAAACTGTAAAAGAAGGCTTACAACAGCTAAGGAAGCATCTTGTAGGACTCTGATAGTTTAGCAAGTTCAATATACACATAAAAATAATATTTATATATAATGTAATACCATTTTTTTCTGGATGTGTCACTCCGCATTTAAGCTACTCCAGGAAGGAACGCAGTTTACTAAGCAATGCATATTCTGGATCTGATAAAGTCATAATAATAACAATTTACACGCGATAACAGTTTCCATTTCACAAAGTGCTTTTGCATCTCTTATCTGGTTTTATGTGCCCATGTGCGCACGTGCGTGCACACACACACACACACACACACCCCCCCCAAGATGTAAGTGGTGTAGATACATTTTCATTTTATAGATAAAGAGATGAAGGTCTCAAGTTGAAGAAACTAGAAGAGGCTTCTGGAGAAGTCAGGGCTGCTCTTGGCATCACACTTTTCTACCTACCTTACAGGACACTAGAAAACGTGACACTTCCGTATAGAACTTAGCTGCTTTCTAGCTTCACATCCTTGGTATCAGTTGAGTATTGCAGTTAAGAATTTGGGCCCTGGAGTTAGAAAAGCATGGCTTCCACTCTCTGCTGCCATTTCTTAGCTGGTTGAACTTGGGCAAATTATACGGTCTCTCCCTGAGCTCACATTTTCATCTCAGAAACGAATTACCAGGCGAATCAAGCGCAATGGTGCCTCTAAAGCATGTTGGACACGTGACCACTGAAACGCGTTAGCAGTGCTCCATCCTCTTGAAATTATGAGACAAGTCAAAGTCAGATCATCTTCGATGGGGAGCTGGGTGCTTCTTGCTTATAAAGTGGAACTCCCCATGACGTGAATCTGTCCAGGCACAGAGCACTGTGGCCTGCAGCCACGTGTAGATTCCCATAAGCGCTACACGACGGCGGAGCTCCAAGGGCAGCCCTGTGCCTTCGGTCAACTTCCCTCGTGCCTTGAGGAACCGCAGGTGCCGAGGAGGAAATCAAGAAGATAAATAGATTGCAGAATGAAGTACAAAACCAAGCGTAGAAAAAAACAAGAGTCAAGGGCCCCTGCTGAAGTTGCTGAATTAAAGAAGACCCCACAAAGGCAGTAACACCAAAGGCAAGTCTGAGTTCCACACGCACACCTCTGTGCAGTGACCATATTTCCAGCAGGTGCCGTCGATCTCCAACTCAGATTTCAGTAAATTCTCTCATCCCACGTAGAGGTGGAAAGAAAGGATGCCCCCGCCATAGTGACGGAATGCTGGGCAGGCTCTTTCCATCTCTCCCACCCCGGCCACCACGGGGAGACATAATAGGTAATATGGTTTATGCCAAATTTCCCTAATTTTATAGGTAGCGTTATCCAACAAGAGTGTCTCTGATGGTCTTGCTATTACCATTTAAAAAGCCCTTTCATGCAAACAAACAGGATTGCATTTAAGGGGTGATTAAAACAGAATGGGGTGTGTGGCACTTGCCTAAATGTAATCTAACGGCGCTATTCATTTAGCGAGGATCTAATTACTAGCTCTATAATTACACTACTCAAGAAAATTGTTTTAGTGATGGTTTTATTAAACTAACTTGAGACAATTTTTGTGCCAACATGAGCAGAACAAATGGAATTTCATTTCAAAACCGGGGCAGAGGAAGGTTACCCTGGAGAAGAGTGCCAGCGCTCACTGTGCATTAGGACTTGTGCGGGGGCGCAGTACAATTGGAACAGGGGTAGGTTCCCATTGTAATAGGTAACAGGTAACAGGAGAGATTTAGGCAGCCATTAAGCAAAATATACTGACTCAGGTTTTCAAGAAAAGAATTTGCAAGGGAAGCTTCTTAGGCTCTGACTCTCAGATTTAAGTGGCTCTACAATGATTCTTTCTCGCTTATTCTACATAAAACCCAACTCAACTCGTGGTCCCCAGACTGTGTCCTTGGCACCACCGGGGAGCTTATTAGAAATTCACATTCTCACACCAACTCGGAATCTACATTTGAAACCAGTCCTCCAGGTGAACATACGCACATTAAAATTGAGAAGGACCTGTATCAATGGCCAGCCTGGGGTTGCTAATCGAAATTTTAATTTTCTTCTGTTTTTAAACTCAACATATGCTCAGCAAAGAAAAAAAGAGAACATGTGCATAATAATATAAGGAAGAAAAATGTACCTGTAATCTCACCACTCTAAAAGGACACCTGTTAAAAATTTTGGTGATTTCTCTTCCAGGCTGTTGTTAGGAAAATTTTTTTGATATTTTAGGCTCAGCCTATAAATATAATTTTACATTTTTATTTAATGTTATAAATTTTTTCTATATTCAAAGTCTTGTTGACATTTGTCTGCGTTCTACCATATGAGGGTCCTAATTCATTGTAAGAATTTATAGTCCCTTTTCGTTATTGCAATTATAAATAATTCTTTGATGAGAGTGTTTGTATTTAAGCTTTTTAATTATTCCGTAAGTCGTAAGCGAGAAATCCTAAGATATGAATATACTTAAGGCTCTTCTTGGTAATCATCTCTCCTAATCATGATATTCTTTAAAATAAGGGCATTTTTGGAGACTCCTGGGCGGCTTAGTTGTTTGAGCATCTGACTTTGACTCAGGTCATGATCTCACAGTTTGTGAGATCAAGTCCCACTTTGAATCCTCTGTCTCTCTCTCTTTGCCCCTCCCTACTTGCATACTTGCTCTCTCTCTGTCTCTAGAAATATTATAAAAATAATATTATAAAAGTATATTATTTTTATTATAATAAATTATTATAAATATAAAATATTATAAAAATATTATTAAATATTATTAAAAATAATAAGGGCACTTTGGGGGATGAACACTGGGTGTCATATGTAAGAGATGGATCACTGGGTTCTACTCCTAAAGCCAAGACTATACTGTAGGTTAACTAACTTGAATTTAAATTTTTTTAAAAAGGCAGATTTTAAAAGAAGCATTTGAAACCTTAATTTCCTGGGGATTTTTTGGGGGGGTAGAAAAGGGTGCCAATTGTTTAATTATTGGGGTGCCTGGCAAAGTCCTTTTCACCAAAGATGATTGGTGGTTTGAATCACAGATCATTCTATTGTCTAACACTTTCAGGCTCGCACAGCGGCGGGTATCCGTGTGCTAAATCACTCTGGGTAATAATGAGTTGCCATTGACTTTGCTTTGTAAGTAACCTCTCTGTTCCTTACAGGATGTGTCTCAGGTTAGGTGCGGGAAGGACAATCGGCCTCAGAGACAGGCTGTGCGGGCCTCAGTTCTTCTAGTTTAAAGCTGCGTGACACTGCCTAAGTTATTACTTACCGTTTGAGTAATAATCACCTCATTTATTAAATTGTGTTATTAATGCCTCCTTTGCTGAGTTAATGATTACATCATAAAAGAAATACTAACGCCCCTAGCACAGAGCATAGGGTCTGCTCTAGAAATCAGCTCAATAAATGCTAGATGTTATTTGTTTTCTCTTTCACTAACTGGTGAGTGGAGCTCATATCAAACATTTGTAGGCTAAAAGAAACGGCAGATCAATTTTTACAGGAACCAGAATCATCTGTGAAAGCCATGTCTTTAAAAAGGTGTTGAAGTTGGGGCACCTGGGTGGCTTAGTCAGCCGAGCGTCCGGCTTGGTCTCGGGTCATGATCTCACGGTTCGTGAGTTCGAGCCCTGTGTCAGGGTCTGTGCTGACAGCTCAGAGCATGGAGCCTGCTTCAGCTCCTGTGTCCTCCTCTCTCTCTTCCCCTCTCCACCCTCGTCAAAAATCAAGAAACATTACATTTAAAAATTAATTCACTAATTTTTAAAAAGGTGTTGAACTTCACTTAGAGAAATTCAGTTTGGTTTAATTCTGTTCAATTAATAGAAAAACACACTTCCATCAGCAAGAATGTGGGCAACTCAGTCTTGAATGCTGTCCTTCAATTGATGGACCAAGCCTCTGCCTGCCAGACTGGGGGGTCAGCTCGGCACAGGCAGAAGGGACACGGACCACTCACATTCTCGGGCACTGGGTTCTTGCTCTCCTCTTGCTCACTTAAGTTTCTCTCTAACTTCTCAGAGCTGTGCGCTCCTAACTTACTGGCATATTTAAATTTTCAAAAGTTTATTATCTCTTTAGAATTAATCAAGAGTGGGGTGCCTGGGTATCTCAGTCAGTTAAGCATCTGACTTTGGCTCAGGTCATGATCTCGTGGTTCATGAGTTTGAATCAGGTCGGGTTCTGTGCTGACAGCTCAGAAACTGGAGTCTGCTTCAGATTCTGTATATCCCTCTCTCTCTGCCCCTCTCCTGCATGTGTTCTCTCTGCCTCTCTCTCCAAAATAAATAAACATTTTAAAAAATGTAGAATTAACCAAGAATTGAAGTCCAGGTTATTTTCATATACAAATATTTGCAAATAATAGGAGAAATTCATGACATTTATTAAACAAAATATTATGGAGACACACACACACACAGACATACATGGAAATGCCAGTAGTAAATGTATCTGGGTAATGAGAGGGCCTGTAATTTTTAATTATTACAAAACCGTTATTTTCCATTTTTCTAAGATGAGTATGTGTTACTTGTGTAACTGAAACCTTGTAAAGATGGTGTGATGGTTGATTTTATGTGTCAACTTGCCTGGGCTAAGGGATGTCCCGGTGAATGGTAAGACCTTATTTTGGAGTGTGTCGGGGAGGGCGTGTCCAGGACAGATTAGCATTGGAGCTGGTGACCTGAGTGGCACAGACGGCCCTCCCCAGTGTGGGTGGATGTGATCCCATCTACTGAGAAGCCATGGAAAACAAGCCAGAGGAAGGGCGAATCCACCCCCCTCTCCCCCCGCACCTGAGCTGAGACTCCCATCCTCTGCCCTTGAACTTCAGGCCACCTGGGTCTCAAGCTGGCATTCGGGCCTCCATGGCCACATGAGCTAATGCCTGGACTCAGTCCCCTCTTTAATCCCTCTGCATATCCTGTTGGAGATCCCTGACTCATACACAAGGCAAAGGATTTAACTTAAACTTAAAAAATAATCCTCCATAATAGAATTGTAAAGAGAGGCTCTATTAATTCATTAATGAGTCCTTCCACTCATGTTTGATTTCTAGCTAACGGGCCGACAACTGCTGAACCAACAGAAAAGAAATCTCAGCACCACTGAAGTCCTTCCGTCCTGTCCCCCTATGCCGGCCCCCAGTTCAAAGGTTGGGGAAGCTGCCGGCTCCCCGCCCCCCATGATTCTGAGAGGCACTTGGAGTGGAAAGCGCCTAAGTCACAAAGGTGACATTCTTGCTAAATTCTTTCCCACACATGCATAGAGGCCGAAGGAAACCATCAGCATCCAGCAAGGGTTTTCTCTAACAAGTCAGTTTGGAGGGGCACAGCTCAGGTGCACTGACAACACTTTTACTCTGGAATTCCTGTATTTAATGTCTTCATGCCTTCCCTGACACCCCAAGACAAACCACAGGGGTGCGCCTGAGGGGCTCAGTCGGTTAAGCAGCCGACTTGGGCTCAGGTCATCTCCCAGTTCATGGATTCCAGTCCCACGTTGGGCTCTGTGCTGACAGCTTGGAACCTGAAGCCTGCTTTGGATTCTGTGTCTCCCTCTCTGTCTGCCCCTCCCCTGCTCATGTTCTGTCTGTCTCTATCTCTCAAAAATAAATAAAACATTAAAAAAAATTTTTTTAAAGAAGATGAACCCCAGCATCCTCACCCAGGTATGGGCTTCTTTAGGAAAGGCTAAGCGAGCTCACCAAAACCCATCCTCTGGCGTTTAAACCACATTTATTTTTCATTTAGTGTGACATTCACTGCAGGTGGAGAGCATGAAACCAAAAGGAAACAGAGCTCTGTCGGGAGAGGGATCCGAGCTGCCAGGGCCAACATGAAAGAGTCAAGCCTTTAATCACTCACTGTGATTACAAGCCAGAGGCCAAACCACAGGGAGGCACCGGCTCCCCCTTTCCCCCCCTCCCTCCTTCCTCCCCATGGAATGGCTGCTAGTGAAGTGTCAAGTGCAGACATGGGGACCATCTCACTGCAGAGAACTGCCTAACAGGAGGCTCTGGCAGTTTTACAGCCCCTGAGGCTGGGGGAGGGGAAAAGGGAGAGTGGGGCTGTCACAGAGGTGCCTAAGGAAGACCTTGATCAAAGGCCCCCCCAGACTGAGCCCTAGAAATTGGGAAAGCAGGGCTAGGAATCCAACCGTGCCTGAGAGCATGGCCGGTGGAGGGGCCTGGGCCTCTGCTCATCCTCTGGAGACTGGAATCCTCTGGCTGTGCACCAGTTGTAGGGAAGGGAAGGCTACTTTCCCCAGTGAAGCCTTGGGGTGTGTGGGGAAGACTCTGTAGTTGTCTACGGCTGGGCTTGGAAAATCACATAGAGTGTGGCCTCTCAGCCTCATTTTATTGGCTGTGCCATTTGGGTCAAGTCAGTCGATTACACTGCACCTCAGTGTCCCCACTCTGTACATTGTGAATAATCTTTGTTACTTCATGGGTCATTACAAACATTAAATAAGTTAATACACGTAAAGTTCTTTCATGGATGTTCCTAGAGAGCACACGACAATGTCTGACCTTAGTGGTGGTCATCTTAGTGGTGTGCTAATATCAGCTTGTGTGCTTTCTTTCCCTTCTCTCTTTTTTTGCCATTCTCTTTCTTGTTTTGATGCATCAGTAGAGATTTGGGGCCTCCTTGCTCATGTTCGTTTGTTTTTTTTCTCCCTCTGTGGTGTTTGTTCTCACTTCTGACCACCCCCTAGGTTCTGGAACCCTGCTAATCTATTTACCAAAGTTCGTCCACTCTCAGAATAACAAATATTCACTGAGAGTCTATTATGTGCTATGATCCCCAATGCGCTGGTCCTGTTGAATCGCCACAAACATTTATTGATTTGCTGAAGGACTGTGTAATGATTCCTTTGGGTTTCCACGTGTTTATTGGAGAAAAACACAAGAGCCAAGTTATGTTTCCTGAGTGAACACTCGATTTTCTTTTTTTTTTCTTTTCCTTTTGAAATACAAATACACGTTTAAAATATATATGGGAGATTCGAAGTCTAGCATAAGCCCTCTCTCAAACTGCTTCTCTGGATATCGGAGAAAGTAAATGCTTTCAACTTACTTGTTTTCTAATGTTACGGTTTTTCTTTCTCAAGCCAGCTTCTTAGTTTCTTTTCAGCAAAAGCATGTTTTTCCTCAGGCGGCCATTGCCAATGTATAACAGGAAGTTCACCGTAACGGTAACAGAAAGGCTTTTTCTTTTATTCATCACCCACCTGCAGAAGTGCAGGCAGCCTCATCTCATTCTGTCCCTTGACCCCTCAGGGTTTAGTGCATGTCATCTGCGTGGTCGTGAACATGGATTCCTTGGTCTCCTGCGGTGTGCGCCTGCTCCGCCACTCCCAGAGGTGGTCCTCTAGCCCGTCATCTTGCTGCCAAAATGCCCTAGAGCCTTCACGTGAGCCATTTGGTCCTGCACGTGTGTCTAGTCAGGATAAGCTTCATAGTGTGCAGAACTCAGTTCAAGATAAAAATGTGGATGTCTTGCCAAAAATCAAAAACAAAAATAGGAAGCCAAACTATTAAGAATCTCAAGATGGCGCATGAGGTCCTGGTTCAAGATGACACAGGAAGACGCTGGACTCACCTCCTGCACAGAACACTCCACATGACAGCCATTAGTAGGACAGTTCCTCCTGGAGAAGAGCTGGAGGCCGACTGGCCGCCTTAGGAACGATGGAAGTTGGAGAGTATACAGCAAGGGACAGGGACTTGGTAACAAAAGGAACTCTTATCCCTGATGCTGCCAACAGGGGTGGGAAGGGAGAGTACTGAGGGGACAGGAGACAGAGCCCTCTGTCCTTGGGCTCAGAAAGAAAAAAGCTGAGGTTTAAGAAAGAAACTAGCACATAAAAGAGATAACACTAGAACTCTGCAAAGTGGTAGAAGAGCCGTAGGAAAGTTCAGCTCAGAGGGACTAGAGAATGACAGTTTCTGTTCCCACCCCGGCCTTAGAGAGACCTGGACCAGAACAAGGTCTGACTACCATAATGAGTGAGGCCTGTCACCTCAGTGAGCCCCTGAGTCCAGCGAGCTCAGGGTTCACAAGCTCACACCAGTTGCCCTGTGGTGCTGGGTTGCAAAAATCAAGCTGGCACACCTAAACATGTAAAGCAAATATTAATGGACATAAAGAAAGAAATTAATGGCAATACAGTAATAGTAAGGGACTCTATTAACATTCTACTTACTTCACTGATTAGATCATTCAGACAGAAAATCAATAAGGAAACAATGTCTTTGAGTGACATATTGTACCAGATGGACATAACAGGTATATAAAGAACATTCCATCCCAAAACAATAGAATACACATTCTTTTCAAGTGATGTAGAACGTTCTCCAGGATAGATCATGCATTAGGCCATAAAACAAGTTTCAGGGGCACCTGGGTGGCTCAGTCAGTTAAGCCTCTGACTTCGGCTCAGGTCATGATCTCACGTTCGTGGGTTTGAGCCCCACGGTGGGCTCTGTGCTGACAGCTCAGAGCCTGGAGCCTGCTTCCAATTCAGTGTCTCCCTCTCTCACTGCCCCTCCCTGCTCATGCTCTGAATGTCTCTGTCTCAAAAATAAATAAAACATTAAAAAATTAAAAAAAACAAGTTTCAATAAATTTAAGAAGATTAAAATAATATCATGTATCTTTTCCAACTATAACAGTATGAAAATAGAAACAGATCACAAGAAAAAACTGGAAAACACCCCACAAACGTATAGAGACTAAATAACATGATACTAAGCAACCAGTGGGTCAGTGGAAAATCAGAGAAGAAATAAAAAAAATACATGAAGATGGGGCACCTGGGTGGCTCAGTCAGTTAAGCATCAGACTTTGGCTCAGGTGACAATCTCATGGCTTGTGAGTTTGAGACTCACGTCAGGCTCTGTGCTGACAGCTCAGAGCCTGGAGCCTGCTTCAGGTTCTGTGTCTCCTTCTCTCACCACCCTTCCCCTACTAGTGCTCTCTCTCTCTCACTCTGTCTCTTGAAAATAAATAAACGTAAAAAAAATGAAGACAAATGGAAATGAAAAGATGACAATCCAAAATCTCTGGGACGCAGCAAGAACAGTTTTAAGAAAGAAGGATATAGCAATGCAGGCCTATCTCAAAAAGAAAGAAAAAAAGAAAAGAAAGGAAGGAAGGAAGAAAAAATTAGAATAAATAACCTAACCTTACACTAAAGCAACTAGAGAAAGAAGAAACAAAGCCCAAGGTGAGCAGAAGAAAGGAAACAATAAAGATCAAAGAAGAAATAAATGACCTTAAAGACTGAAAAACACAATAGAAAGACTCAATAAAAACAAGAGTGTTCTTTGAAAAGATAAACAAAATGGACAACTCTTAGCCAAACTCAACAAGAAAAAAGAGAGAAAAAACACAAATAAAACCAGAAATGAGAGAGGAGAAGTAACAACTGATACCACCGAAATAAAAGAATTATAAGAGAGTACAATGAAAAATTACATGTTAAATTGGACAATCTAGAAGAATGATTGAATTCCTAGAAACATGCAGTCTTGCAAAACTGAACCAAGAAGAAATGGAAAATCTGAATTGACCAATTATAAATAACTAAATTGAACCAGTCCTCAAAAAAATTACCAAAAATAAAATTCCAGGATCAGATGGATTCTGAAGTGAATTCTACCACACATTTAGAGAAGGGTTAATACCTACTCTCCCCAAACTATTAAAACAAATGGAAGAGGAAGAAAAGCTTCCAAATGTATTCGACGAGCCCAGCATTACCATGATACCTAAACCAGACAAAGACACCATAAAAAAGAAGATTGTAGGTCAATATCCTTGCTAAACATAGATGCAAAATTCTTTAAGAAAATAGCAGCAATCCACATACCACAATACATTAAAAAGATCACTCACCATGATCAGGTGGGATGCAAGGATGGTTCAGTATTCACAAATCAATCCACATGGTCCATCCCGTAAACAAGATGAAGGATAAAAATCATATTGTCATCTCTATAGATGCAGAAAAATCATTTGACAAGACTCAATATCCATTCACGATAAAAACTCTTACCAAAGTAGGTTTAGAGGGAACATACCTCAACATAATAAAGGCCATATTTGAAAAACCCATGGCTAGCTTCATCTTCAATGATGAAAAACTGAGAGCTTTCCACCTAAGGTCAAGAACAAGACAAGGATGTCCATTCTTGTCCCCTTTATTCAACATAGTGCTGGAAGTCCTGGCCAGAGCCATGTGACAACAAAAACCAAAAGAGAAAACAGGCATCCATATTGGTAAAGAAGGAGTTAAACTGTCATGACTTGCAGAGTGGATAATACTATAAATAGAAAATCCTTAAGATTCCAAGAAAAAACTAGTAGAAGTAATAAATTCAGAAAAGTGCCAGGATACAAAATTCATACCCAGAAATTGGTAGGATTTCTATGCACTAACAATGAAAAAAAGAGAAATTTAAAAAATTATTTAAGATTGCACCAAAAAGATACCTATGAATAAACTTAGCCAAAGAAGTGAAAGACCTGTACTCTGAAAACTATAAAACACTGATGAAAGATATTGAAGATGACACAAACAAATGGAAAGATATTCCATGCTCATAGAATGTCAAAATGTCCGTATTAACCAAAGCAATCAACAGATCCAATGCAATCTCTATCAAAATACATCAGCACGTTTTGCATTACTAGAACAAATAATACTAAAATCAGGATGGAATCACAGAAGACCATAAATAGCCAAAGCAATGCTGTAAAAGAACAGAGCTGGTGACTGTGCAATTCCAGATTACAAGGTACACTATAAAGCTGTAGCAATCAAAACAGCATGATACTGGCACAGAAATTAGGCACATAGATCAACAGAACAGAACAGACACCCCAGAAATAAACCCATATTTGTATGGTCAATTAATCTATAAATACTGGGCCAAGAATATACAATGTGGAAAATACAGTCTTTCCAATAAATGGTGCCGGGAAGTTGGACAACTAATGTAAAAGAATGAAACTAGACCATTTCTTACACCAAACCCAAAAATAAACCACAAGAATAAATTCACAATGGATTAAAGACAAATATGATACTGAAACCATAAAAGTCCCAGATGAGAACACAGGCAGTAATTCCTCTGACATCAGACATAGCATAGTTTTTCTAGATACATCTCCTGAGGCAAGGGACACAAAACCAAAAATAAACTATTGGGATTACACCAAAATCAAAAGCTTTTGCACCGCAAAAAAAAAACCATTAACAAAATAAAAAGACCATCTACGGAACAGGAGAAGATATTTGCAAGTGATATATCCAATAAAGGATTAATATCAAAATATATAAAGAGCTTATACAACTCAACATCAAAAAAACCAATCTGATTAAAACATTGGCAGAGGACTTGAATAGACATTTTTCCAAAGAAGAAACACACATGGTCAACAGGTACATAAAAAAGTGTTCAGCATCACTTCTCATCAGGAAAATGCAAATCAAAACCACAGTGTGATACCATCTCACACTTGTCAGAATGGCTAAGATCAAGAAGACCAGAAACAACAGGCACTGGCGAGGATGTGGAGAAAAAGGAACCCTCTTGCGCTGTTGGTGGGCATGCAAACTAGTGCAGCCACTGTGGAAATAGTGTGGAGGTTCCTCAAAAAACTAAAGATAGAACTACTCAAGATCCAGGGGTGCCTCGGTGGCTCCGACTTCAGCTCAGGTCATGATCTCATAGTCTGTGGGTTTGAGCCCCGTGTTGGGCTCTGTGCTGACAGCCCAGAGCCTGGAGCCTGCTCTGGATTCTGTGTGTGTGTCTCTCTCTGCCCCCACCCCTACTCGCACTCTGTCATCTCTCAAAAATAAATAAACATTAAAAATTTTTTTAAAAAGGAACTACTCAAGATCCAATAATTCCACTATTGGATATTTGCCCAAGGAAATTTTAAAGACTATCTAGAAAAAGATATATAAATCCCCAAAGTTTACTGAAGCATTATTTACAATAGCCAAGGCATGAAAGTAGACTAAGCATCTATCAATAGATGAACAGATTAGGAACATGTCACACACAAATATTACAGAGCCATAAAAAAGGATGAGATCTTGCCATTTGAGACAACACAGATGGACCTAGGGAGTATTAGGCTAAGTGAAATAAGTTTAGAGTGAGGAAACAAACACAGAAATTCTACTCATATATAGAATCTTAAAATATGTTTACTCATAAATAAATCAGAATCAGAACTATAAACACAGAGAACAAACTGATGGTTGCTGGAAGGGGGGGGATTGGGCAAAACGAATGAAGGAAAGAGAGAGAAAGAGGCCTCCAGTTACAGAATGAGTAAGTTACAAGAATAAGAAGCAGTGTATAAGGAATGCAGCTAATGATACTGTAATCGCAGTGTAGTGGGTACCTCGTAGCTCTATTTGTGGTGGACACAGCAAAATGTCTAATCACTAAGTTGTACACTGAAACTAACGTAATGCTGTGTGTCAACCATACTCAAAACAAAACAAAACAAGAAGAATTTCAAGATGGTGACCCCAGAGCATTCAACCACGTGCTTTGGGGAACTGGTGCCAGAGAAGTAAAAATGGACGGTGAGCCACTTGGAAGAGGGTCTTGTATTCTATAGAACGAAGTACTAGACACTTGATCCTATATTTTGCAGGGAACACTTACAAGTTCTTGAGGACGGTGGTAACAGTGATGTGGGCTAAGAGGGTAACGGTTTGGAGGAAAGAGAAACCTGTATCAGGGAAGCCAATAAATGACATTGCAGGTGATCCGGGAACATGTTGTCAAGGAGGGCTATGCTAAGTTAACAAGTAGATCCAAATGTGTGATTTCTGAACAGCGGAATTTTCTCTCTTTCTCTTTCAACTGCCTGGTGCAGACCCAGGCCACTGAGGACAGGAGGGAGGCAGCTGAATGGTTTTGCAATCAGAGGCAGTAAAGAACGCCAACAGAAGTGATATTTTGAGAGGTGAACCTTGAGCGTTCAGCTCAAGTCAGGCTCAGTTCCTTGTAGGAACTAATCCCTTCCCCAGCCAGCTTAAAGCTTTCATTGACTAGTTTTGCTTTTAGGTCAAGGCCAAGAGAAAGCCAGTCAACTTAGGTTATAGACAAAATTTAATTTTAGTATTAAAGGCTTGAAAAAAAACCCTGAAAACAGCTTTGTACGGTGTCCGGGCAACACCTTCATTTAAAGGATGAGAAAATTGAGGGCCAGAGGAATTAAAACCATGTCCATAGTCACTCCTGGCACCCAGTGCCCTTCCAATGCATTTGTCCTGCTCTGTAAAACATGCACTTGGTGATATGTCAAGTTGAAAATAATCTGAACTACTAAATCACAGTATCATATTCATAATTTAAAAGAGGAATATTTTTCATCTTTAAAAATGAAACTCTAATGGCCCTATTTCAGACATCGCCGACAGCCCAAGAAGGGGGGTATTTGACGGCACTCAGTGGATGGTTTGAGAAGGCTTCACCGGTTTCTCAAAATCACACGAAGCCATTGCTTCCCAGTCTTTATCTTGTTATGATGCCCATTAAAAATGAGAATATTTGTCAAGCATAATGGCGTAAATAAGAGAGACTTTTCATCGTGGAGCTAACCTGTCTGAGGCCCAGATTTCTCCAGCGCCACCTGCCTGCTCCATTCAGAGCCCCCTCCCTCTGCATCATGAGCCAAAAAGCTCCAAGGCCGACCACCACCCAGTTTACCTGCCCATCAGGCCAGCTGTTTGCTCAGTGGGCCCCAATGGGCTAAGGAAGCGCCCCTTGCTGCCGTAATTCCCGGAGGCCTGTGATCCTTTGCTGTTTATCTGAAACTAAATACCAAGTTAGTTGAAGTCAGAAAATAATCCAATCAAAGCCACAGCCTACCTGCTCAATCTCCCTACAGGACTGTTTGCAGAGATCAGGGGTGTTCATTTCTGGGTTGACTCTCTTCCGAGGAACGTATGATTATTTGAAACCAGATTTATGAAGCATAGAAATTCCAGGCTAACTAGGTCAGCTCCTGGTGGATAGCAGAATTATTTGCTACCACATTTCTCCTCGCCTTATACCTACTTCAATTTTAAATCACTCAAGAGATAGCAAAGGGAACTCATCACCACTGAACTGGGCACTCACCCATGTGACCACACAGCAGGGGTGGTTTGACCCGCCTACCTGGAAAGCAAATGGACAAAAGACAAAAAAGAAGTGCACATGAAACAGACCTTTGGAAAAATGACAGTGAGTGCTCACTTCGTATTAAAAAATAAGTAGACAGAACTGGATTGCAAAGAAAGAGCATGGTGGTCATTAATTTAGCTTAGTACTCAGCCTTCCCTGGGAAGGAACGACAGTCTCTAAGACTCCATCGGTAAGTACATATGGTAGTTATGTTTTATCTTACTAGTGTATTTTGATTTTAGTAGTGTATTAAGAGTTTTTCAGGACAGACTAGGCTCCTGAGTGATACTACCATACTCTTTATACAGCCCTGGTATTTATTCTACCCAAAGTCTTTAGAGGCACAAGATGTAGACTTTTTTTTTCCCCCAGTGAAAAATAGCCAGGTGGCAGTCATATCCTTGTGTCCTAAGCACTGTTCCCTTCCCCTACTATTAGCTCACTAAATTGTTCATATGTGTCTCTGCACTGCTAGACAGTGGGCTCCTGTGGACAGTGAAGATGATGTTTTATTCATCCTTGTGTCCTCAGAAATCTGCACAGTGCCTGCCCATACACTCTAATATTGGTTGAATAAATCAATGAAAGGATAACCCCCACCCTAAGAACTGTCTTTAAAACCACATCAGCTTCTTGTGATCGGAAAATAATTATTAGAGAAAGAATCTGAAATGCTTTATTTAAATCATGGAACCTTTGGAGTTGATAGGATCGTGTCAAACCCCCTTCCTTAAGCAAAATCACATTTGCAAGATGTGGAAGTAGTGTTTGGCTCTCTCATTTCAACAGTTAAATACCGTAAGACATGGGGTGCCTTGTGGGGGAGGGGCTCACTCGGTTAAGTGTCCAACTTTTGATCTCGGTCGGCTCAGGTCATGATCTTGTGGTTCGTGAGTTCAAGCCCCACGTTGAGCTCTGCACTGACTGGGCAGAGCCTGCTTGGGATTCTGTCTCTCCCTCTCTCTGCCCCAACCCCTGCCCCACAAAATAAATAAATAAACTTAAAAAGACACCTGTCAAATGTAAGCATAAAATAAGTTAAATTTGGAAAAGCTGAAGCATGTATGTGAGGGCATACATGTATACAATAAATCATTTTTGTATCAGTCAAAAATTAGAGTCCTGTGGTTTCTGTCTTGAAGGTTGTTTTTAATCAGATCTAGAAAGAGGGCCCACTTGCAGGGATTTAGGACAGCTCACTTGTTAGTGTCACTCAGGTAAGCATAGCGCAGACTTTAAAAGCCTGAATTAGAGCCAGAGCCAGGAAGTCAATTCTCCCCATTATTAACTTGTTCTGTGACCTTCTGTTGCTGCCACATAATTCAATCACACCTTGCAGACATTTATGAAAAGCAAATTGTGCAAATACTGTGCAAAGCACTGAGCTCCGTGGGCCGTTCAGCCTTCCAGACTGTGCAAAGGGCATCACAGCACCTGTCCAGCTCAGCCCACAAGAACGTCTGGAAATGATACTGAAACATCTCCAAAATGAAATCGCTAGCATCGATGTAGAGTACCAGCATGGTTATTAAATTGTCTTATTGCAAGATGACAGCTCTGAACCCAACTGAATAAACCGACCCCTTGGGTGGGAGTTGGGTGGAGTGGAGAAATCTGGCATCAGCACAGTTGGTTTGCTCCTGCCGTGATCTGGTTTTCTCTCAGGAGTGCTTCTGATTTTTCCCAGTCAGGACAGTGACCCAGATGGGTTGACAATTCTGCAATTAGGAAGCTGAGGGGGGAGGGGGGAAGGGAAGGGGAAGGGGATGATGGTCATGGAGGGAAGCATTTGTGGGGAAGAGCCCTGGGTGTTAAATGGAAACCAACTTAGTAATAAACTATTTAATTTAAGAAAGCTCTTTTTTCCTCCTATGAGATTATTCTGGTTCGACTCATTCATTCTAGATATGTAGCACCACCTGACAAGAGAATTGGAAAAAATCTTGTCTATCCAATCCAAAATTGCAGTGACTTAGTAGATCGTGAAATCTACTTAATAGATTTTTGACCGACATTTAGAAACCATTGACTGGTTTGGACAGGGCGCTTTCATCCCAACCTTCTTCTCATGTCCTACCTCTTAATTTATTTCTTGACCAAGTCTTTAGCTCTCTCCTCATCCTCTATCTTTGAACATCACCCAGCTAGACACAGCATTGTTTTGCATTTGCTAACAGGTCATAATTCTAAAAGAATTTCTCCTTATAGATTACCTCCTTTGAAAATGCTTTAAAATGCATGGGATTTTTTTTTTAATCAGTCTGTTGTTTTGACAACTTCTTATCCTACCCAATTTGTTTTCCGAGCAATTACTTTTGACCAAATTGCTTTCAACCTATTTCCAATCAGATTGATCATTCGAATTGAATTCTCACCATCTAATTGAATCCACACTAAAATCAGGGATTTCCACAGCCTGCACCTGCACATTTGGCCAAGCACCTTCTCTCCTAGTTGCCGTTAGCTTCTTCAGATCCCTAGGGGATCAGTCTGGACTAATGCCTTCAGGTCAGCTTACTATTACCGGCCTCCTGCAAGTCGCCAACCACCAGGTGTGTTGACCGCTCAAGTCCAGCATGCCAAAGAAGATAGCCCATTCCATTTCATTACAGAAAACAAGATAATAATACCTTCTTCTGTCTTCACGAGTGCAGAGCTGCAGGACTTCTCAGTGCTCAGCTATTTCATTGCCATGGCTATCCCACCACCAGCGGTCCTTACAAATCAGTGCCGTGATGAGGGTGTATAAGTGACCGACAGCCTGGGCAGTGCTGTGACTGGCAGCAGAACTCCAGGGAAATGGTCCCTCTGGATTTGGCCTTCAGATAGTGCGATATCAAGGGGAGGGTCCTAGAGCAGCTGTCCAAGATTCTGCTATCACCGGAAATATAACAAATGGAAAGAGTTTTCTTTTCTTTACTACTTTTCTTTACTAGAACACCACCAGTGTATTGTGGGAAATGCATGTATCGCTTGGGAGGGTAGAGGGGAGGGGCTGGTATGTCCCCTTTGGGCAAGCTTTCCAAGGTGGGTCAGTCCCGCTAACAGCAAGGCTATACAAGTTTGGGGTGCAAGCCAACCTGTTTCAACAAGGGAGCAGCCTGTTACCAAGACCGCCTGTGGGCTTCCTCTCCACCCTTTCTCCATAGAGGTCTCCATCTTGCTCCCAAATAAATATTGATCAAATCTCTTATGAATAGGATTTTAAAGAAATGCCAAATTCTCAGCTGTTCAGAGTGTCTGTTTATGTAATTCTCACTCTGATTACTGATGATTAGAAAAAATAATTTAAAATGTCACGTTAGACCTGAAACGTTTACACACGTTTACATCTTGTTAAACACACTTTATCCCAGTTTGTCTATACCTGTCCACTTGTGTGAAAAGCAGTTACACCGTTCAGTGGAATCAGTGATACGTACATTTAGTTTATAACCCAGGTGACTCTCTGCCCACATCCAATTTAACACAAGGACTTTTATATTCATCTTAAAGATGCGATGCATGACTAGTCATATATCTACATATTTTCCTTTTGTTCCTTCCTTTAATCTAGTTGAGGGTGTCTCGACTGGTTGGTGTGTACAAGAATTAGCACATGTGTAACATAGAGAAGACCATGAATTCTGTAGTTTATGAGCGTCTTGAGGAATTTTCCAAGGATGATTCTGACTACCTCTGATTTGCATTTGATGTTCCGATTCAGGTATCCGACCCCTGCTTACACTGAAAATGGAATATATTGGGATTCCCTTCCTCATTGGTCCACTTATTCAACTAATATTTACTAAATGCTTCATGCGTCAGAAATTCTACAAGGACGTGGGCAAGCGAACATGTAAGCTCTTGCCCTCGCTCCCCCATTGCTGTAGTCGAGTAGAGAGACCCCAGCTTGTACCTAAAATCATGCAGCCCAATTTGTAACTGCCAGCTGGCTTTTTCTTCCATCACGAGCACTTCACTCGGAAGTACTTGACTGCGGAAGTCACCTGAGGCACACAGGGGGTCCCATAGACAAAAGTTCAGCCCCGCCCTCTCAAGCCCCACCCACAACCACCCACACATCACGTGCCCTCTGCGCCCTAAAGAATTTTGCACAGGCTTGTGGAAGAAGTAATTGCTCAGAACTTTTGTGTGTATGTGACCTAATTTTATTGTTTTTCTGCTTTCGCCTCCCTCCAAACTCTTGCTCTGGGACTTCCAGACTTGAACTCACATCTGGCTGGGCTGAGTGTGGTGTCCCCGTGGTCATGCATGGGACCGCTGTTCCTGGCTACAGCTGCCCCCTGGTCGTCAGCGTAGCTCACCATCCAAGATGTTTGTTTCCCGTTTCCTTTCTGCTTCGGGCAGCCTTTGCTGAGAAACCAGCAACATAAACACCTCTTGGTGTTCATGCTATTTGGATCCCTTCTATTTTCCCAACTTCAACACTGTCTGCAGTGTGTTTTATCCACCATTACTTTCACTGAGTCAAATTCGTCAATGGTTTTCTTTATATTTTTAACTTTTTGTATTTTTAATGGCTTTTTCTTTTTCTTTTGCGTGTGTCCTGTGTAAGAACTCCTTCTCTACTCTATGTTGGAAACATTCTCTGGTATTTTCATTTCTTTGGCGATGTCCCCTTTATTCCGACTGGAGTTTATTTTTGTGAATGCTGGGAGCCACTAGGATAGATTGGCCTTTAACTTTTGTTCTTTTTAAACAGATGGTCAATTATCTCAGAATTATTTTTAGAATAAGTCATTCTTTCTCCAAATGTCACATTTTCATTGTCTAACTTCCTCTCTGCCCAGGAGTCTGTTTCTGAACTTTCCATCTTGCTCTGCTGATTCAACGTTCTGAGGTTATAACAAAGCTCTAAGACTTTCTTGAATGTTCTGATACCTGGTGGGGCTATTTTCTTCTCTTTGCATTGTACACGTCTTTCAGTTAGCCAAGTTCCCGGCCTCCACTCCCACCGGATGTTGATTGGGATTGCACTGAATTTATAGATGTGTCTTTGACACATCTTACAATACTGAATTTTTCCTTCTGTGAATGATTCAGATATTTTAAAACAGCTACCTCACCTTCAGTCACACAATTCTCTGTATTTCCTTCATAGTGTTTGTTCCTATGTTACATTATTGTGGGTTTTTTTAAAATTTTATGTATTTATTTTTGAGAGAGGGAAAGCGGAAGGGAAGAGAGGGGGATGGGAGAGAGCATCTCCAGCAGGCTCCCGGCTACCAGCACAGAGCGCCACGCAGGGGCTCCATCTCACCAACTGTGAGATCATGACTTGAGCTGAAATCGAGAGTCAGACGATTCACCAACTGAGCCACCCAGGCGTCCCTACATTATTGTGTCACTAATTGATTTCTTGTTGATTATGTACATCTAGAATAAATGCAAAAGTTCGCAGGCCTGGGACAGAGCATTTGTTTAATGATTAAATGAAGTAACCTTGGATTTCTAAAGCTAGGAATTCCTCAGTTTGAAAAATCCAACTTCTCTTATTTCTTTATTTGCTATTGGTTCCCACCCCACTGGCACATCTGCCATCGCTTCACTCTCCTCAGTAAGCCAAGGGCACCTGTTAGCAAGTACGCACTGTTTGGCTTGGCCCCTTTACCACCCTACGTACGTAGGGCTCATTCCCCTGGCCTGCCCCAGTGCGGTCCTGCTGTCTCAGCCCCTGCCTCCCTGCTGCATTGGCTCTGCCCATGGGGAATTTTCTTCTACCCAAGGCCTGAAGGGCTGCTTCCCGAAGAAAAGTTCATTCTGCTGACTCTTCTGTTTCTCATTCAAAGGTTTTTATCCTGACTTACCACTTTGATTTCCACCTAGACCCCAGCGTCTCCCAAATCCGTTTCCCTGGGCTAAATCTCTTTTCTGATTCCCAGACACATAGATATGACAGCTTGTTGGACATTTGCATGTGGAACCCTGAAAAGAGTCCTAATAACCTGCATGTACAAGTCAGACTACACCCTACTCCCGAGAACATGTCCTACGTTGGCTCCTCGCCCCCTTCCCATTGGTGTCTCCCCTTAGGTGAGCACTTCCGCCTCCCAGTCTTCAGGGTCAGAGACAGAACCACCCAGAAGCTGCTGCATCCTCTGTCCGTCCATCTCTCATATCTGCCAGCCTGTCCCACGGATCCATGGGTTTTCCGCATCCGTACCGCGTCCCTATCCGCACTGGTTCCACCATGAACTCTTGTCCCCCACGCGGCTTTCCTCAGCAACTTTACACGTGTTCACTTTTCATCTCATGAGCCCCCTCGAATCTCCCAAATCTCACTGCATCACCCTTTTCCTGAAATGCTGACTGCCCGTGCCCTGTGGTAATACCTGTGCAGTGTGTTCCATGCTGGCCCTGCCATGGGAATGTTCCCTTAAATCTGTGTCGAGTACAGTGGTGGTTTTTGGGGTGCTCTTCGAGCAGGTATCACCTTCATCATGATTCGAACACTTGCTGGAGACGCACAGTGATGACGTGCGGTCAGGCTGCCTGGCACTCTCTGCAGACCTCTGCTCACTGTCCACTTGTAAATCACTTTGTTCCTATTTTTCTCACTTGTCATGCTGGACGGGTTCCAGTTAGGAGTTTAATAATGAACTATGTAATGATTTAAACAAGTTTATAAGATTAATGCTGAACTGATGATTTTAAGTAAGTCTGAATACATAATCCCTCCAAATTATGGGTCTTTGTTGCTTACTAGTGAAAGACACGGACGAAGGCAGCTTTGCGAGGGGTGGATGTCAGAGGGCCCACGAAGTCGTGGCTCTTCCCTGACCTTGACCGGAGGTGTTTCAATGAGTCGCCTCAGCTCAAGCATCAAGCCATGATAGCATAGCTCGTGTGGACCTACCCAGTAATACAGAGAACAGGGTCAATGAACATTGGCTGAGTTCTTTAGACTTAACTGGCTTCATTCAGCTTTTCTCAAATCCTTGTTATGTTAGGAAATAAACAAACATCTAGTCAAAAAGTCCAATGTTAGGGGCGCCAGTCGATTAAGCTTCCGACTTCAGCTCAGGTCATGATCTCACGGTTCGTGAGTTCAAGCCCCATGTTGGGCTCGGTGCTGACAGCTCAGAGCCTGAAATCTGCTTGGGATTCTATGTCTCCCTCTTTCTCTGTACCTCCCCCATTCATACTCTGTCTGTCTCTCTCAAAAACGAATAAACATTAAATAAAAAGTCAGTTGTTACATTTGGGAACGTATTACTATGCTATTTTCCCTTAGAATCTAACTTACTTTCCTCATTATGGTTTCTTTGGGTTTTTGTAAAACTAGCTACCACTTTTTGAATAGGCACAGAGCTGGAATTCTAGAAGTTATACGTGAGCCCAGGAGATGATAAGCCTTAAATGAGAAATGTACACAGGTGGCTAATTGATTAGAGGTGCCATGGGCCAATAATGAATTCTTTAAAAATTTAAATGAGCACAGAAGTATATTCACACTGTGGAAGGAGCCTAAAGTTTCTGGAATGATGAGCTGTTTGTGGCCCCAAGTCTCGACAGTATCATGCTCTCTGGAACAGAGCCGGCTTGTCTCCAGCCAAGATACATAATCTATATTTCCTACCATTACTTCTGCCTTGCAGGCTGATGAAACCCAGAGCAAATCAATCACAGGACTGGAGTTAATCCAATAGTCCTCCCTTCAGCTGCTGGAAATCAGGCCTCACATCTGGGAAGACAGGGCTGGTTATAACAAATGAGATCACAAATTTGACCATTTTATTCGAAGCCTTCTCATGTTCACAGGTGACGAGGGAGGTTGTTGAAATTAAATGGATACCTCCCATCCTCTGTACTATCTGCAATATCTGATAATACCCTCTGCTTTCTTGGGGAGATCAATTGCCTGGGACCCGCAGTCCAGCTTTAATTGGCAATAACTGGCGTGATTCTAGAGAAGACTCCGTGGCAGCAAAATAAATGAGACTAACAGTATTTGATTCGAGGTCCTACTCATCAATTCCCTTCTAGCCATCGGCCAGGCAGGCTCTAAGAACCAGGCTCAAAAGCAGTATTTGTTCCTGCTAGTGATGGTGGGCGGTGTTGCATCAGCCGTCACACTCTGCATTTGCCGGTGCTCTCTGTGTAAATATAAATTGAGAAGACATACAACTCGGGAGCAATTCATCAGCCCTGGAGTCACTCCTTCCTTCATCACGCAAGTGGAGAAGCCCATAGGAATGAGAACGTTCTGATACAATGTCGTATTTCTTCTCGTCTTAAAAGAAATTTATAAAACATTTAGTATTTCCAGTTTTCCAGAGAATAAAGAGTATGCATATGATGAACATATAGATATACAAGTCATGTCACTTGGTCATGAGCACATTGATGTTATGTGTATAAATTACCTAAACTTTGCCAATGGAAACCCTTATCAAAGGCAAAGGTAATGATAATTAACATTAACTGAAACTTCCTGTGTGTAAAACATGACATCTGTGTTGTATCATCCTCTAACACTGCAAACGTTTATTATCTGTTTTATAGATAAAGGAAATTGAAAGGGAGATTAAATCAACTGCTCTAAGTCACCAAGCTAGTCTGTGATAAACTGATAACTGACCCAGGCCAGTTTGATTCCAAATTATTTGCTTTACTCCACATTGTAGATGTAGGTTTTTAATAAGACAACGTGTCTCTGCTCTCCACTTCTCCTGAGTTAGGGCATGGCCACCATAAACCCAATCTGTCACCCGTGGCAACTGCAGTTAAATATTCTGTATCTCTGCAGCAAGGACCAACCCAACCGGTTATCCAAGAGCCATCCAGGGGCCTAGGAAACACGGATATTGTGAACCAGGATGGCAAAGCCAAGACCAGCCTTGCCAGATGGAGGCAGCAGAGTTCAGAGGATTGCTATTCAGGCAGCACATTCGGGAAGAAGTTGGCGCAGCTTCCAAGCGCCCGGCTGGTGAAAATGCTGTGAGAATCCAGGGGATCCTTCAGCTTCAGCCCTCACCTAAAACGAGGTTGGAGACCTGGAACAAGGCCAAAGATGTGCAGGAAAAGGATCAGAAAGGACAACGGGAAGCAGTTCAGGTGAGAATCAAAGGGAGTTCAGGGGCTCAGATAGGTTGGCCTAGACCAGAGAAGACAGTAGCCTTATGGAGGTGGGGCTGCACACGGTACACATATCTCTACATACACGGGAAACTTTGTAAGTTCGTCACCTCTGTCCACCCACATTTTTCAGTCACAGAAGAGATTAGGACAAAGGCCCTAGCAAGAAAGTAACTGTATTCTTCCACCTGAGTTATTATCCAAGAGTAAGGGGTGTGGTGAACTTATCCAGTCTTGTAGTAATCCATATTTATTATATTATATTATATTATATTATATTATTATAAGGGAAATGACTCATTCCAATTAAAGGCAAACCCTCCATTAGCATTTCCAGGGGAAGCAAGGGGAGGTTGCTAAAGAATGTACTGGACCATCTGAACCACCTCTCTCCCTGGCTCAGCCTCTGTTCATAGAGAGATGGTGCAGAGAATCCACTTCTGGAAAACAAGAAATCACACAGGTATAAAGGACTCCAGACACCAGCCAGCTCAGTCTGTGTGCTTTACAAATGTGGGAAGAAGATGTTTTTGCCATTAATTCACAGTGATGCCAGGACTGGATTATCAGAAAGTCTGTACTCCCTGTCCAGTTCTTTATTACCCAAATAAGGAAACATGAGATTCTAGGGAAGACAACAGAAAAGGAAGAACACCAGGGGCTCCTGGGTGGCTCAGTCAGTTGAGCGTCTAACTTCAGCTCAGGTCATGATCTCACAGTTTATGAGTTCGAGCCCTGTATCGGGATCTGTGAGTTCAAGCTCTGCATTGGACTGCTGTCAGTCCAGAGCCCAGCCTTTTTCAGATCCCTTGTCCCCCTCTCTCATTGGCCCTCTCCCACTCATTTTCTCTCTCAAAAATAAATAAGAACACCAATTAAGAAGGTTTTCAGTAATTCTCTAGAAAACATGAAGGAGAAAAGGATTTAATCTGACTCTTACATTTGCACATATATCAAATATAGGTAAAAAACCAAGAGAATTTTGGAATTTAACCCAAGCAGATAGATATGGTCATATTAGTTCAAGGAAAACAGTTGAGTAAGATAGAGCAACATAAAACATAACCCTCTCAAAAAAAATTAACATAAGATGCAGAGGAGAACAACTATAAATCAAGAAGATGTACAACTTGGGAAAAATTCACTAGCCTGAAGCCATAAATAGTGTGAGGAGAATGTGGTTGACTCCAGATACAGAAAAGCAATGGTGGGTATAACTCCTGGCTCTCACACAAATCAAATAGTGGCACCAAATTATCTGGTAGGCATATTATACTTCACTGCCATGTATTCAGGCTAGTAAGTACACAACTACATAAACAGGAGTCGATAATATCGCTTAAGCATGTCTTGATGAAGCAGTAAGATTTACTTATTAAACCTTGATCTTTGAGTACATAGCGTTTTATTATTTTGTATGATAAAATGGTAAGTAAGGCATCCTACTATATATCAAACTATGGCATATCAGTTTTTTTCAAAATATTTTAGATAAGGGGCACCAGGGTGACTCAGTTAAACATACAACTCCTGATCTCAGCTCAGGTCTTGATCTGGGTCATGACTTCAAGCCCTGTGTTGGGCTCTGCACTGAGTGTGAAGCCTACTTAAAAAAATAAAACATAAAAAATAAATGTTAGATAAAACTGAACAGGTTTGTTATTATTTTTAAGAAATCAATTAATAAATATTTAAAGTATTTTATGATAAATAACAGTAATGACTCACATAAACAGATGCTCTTTGGAGATCTCCATAAACTTTAAAGGCATAAAGGGATCTTCAGGCCAAAATGTTTGATAACCTGTTTTAGGGAGCCGCCCCAGCCTACAATATCGAGCATAACCTGTTCCCCTTAACTCGCTTTACTATTCTCCATTGCTCAGTCCTTCCTTTCATGTTCTGATTTGTTGTTCTGTTTAATGATTATCTTCCCTCAAGTAGAATCCTAAGTCATAGGAAAGGGAGCTCTGTCAATTTTGCTCACTCTTCAATCCTTGGGCCTAAAATATCCTAGCAGATAGTAGGCACTCAATAAATACTTGTTAAATGAATGAGTTAGGTGGATGATTAATCATATCTGAATGCCCCAAGAGAGTGAAGACTTAGGTGTGAAGCATGAGAGCTGTCTTCAGATTTGTCTTCAGGTATTTTAGGGATGCATTCTCCCTGGCACTGTATCAACTTGAGATGAACTGGTAATATGGAGGCAGTTTTTAAATTACCCTAAATAACTAATAATTTTAGATGTTTGGAAATGGGACGGCTTCCCTTGCCTGACATTAAACATGCCTATCTCTAGAGTCTTAACAATGCTTAGTGGCTAGCTGCAGGAAAAAGTCTTACAATGAAGATTTCAAAATTGGCTGGTCTTGAAAGGATGTAGAGTTCTTAGATATTTCACCAGTAAGCTTAGGAGTCCAAAAAATTAACCACACACTTACATTTTACCCAAGTATATTTCTGATTTTTATGTTCTACTTTTTATGGCTAATTAATTTCTGCAATTTAGGACTTTAACACTTTATTTCAATAGCTTTATGAATGAAAAATCTCCCCCAAGAAACATTCATTTGTTACACTGTTCAAGGGAAAAGAATGAAGGCAAAGACACAATTGATGGCATAATGTTCACTCTTAATCCCTAAGTGCAGTTAGTAATAATTTTCTGTATTTTACATGAACTAAATACTTCATTAGGCCCTTTGCTGACAGTGCAGAAGAAAAGAGTTGAGCATAAGCCCTGTAAGATAAATTAACCTCATTGAGCCCGTTGTCACTAACAACTTCTCTGGAGTCAGGTGAAATGTCTTTGTTAATCAAGATGTCACTGAGTTCCTAAAGAGTTGTTAAAACTGCCTGAGCATATCCTTGAGACACACACAAAATATAAGAATCAGATGGATGGGGTGCCTGGGTGGCTCAGTCAGTTAAGTGTCTGACTCTTGGTTTCAGCTCAGGTCATGATCTCATGGTTTGTGGGATCATGGCCCACATTGGGCTCTATGCTGACAATGTGGAGCCTGTTTGGGATTCTCTTTCTCTCTCTCTCTCTCTCTCTCTCTCTGCACATCCTCTGAACACACACATACACTCTCTTTCTGTCTCAAAATAAAGAAATATAATAAAACAAGAGAGAAATCTCTTCAGTGTCTGGTGAGGGAGGAGGGACAGAAGAGAGAATAAAACTCTAAAGATTAACACATTAATGAGTTTTGTCCCTAACACACTTATCAATTCAATTCCACAAACATTCAGATGCCAATACCATAAACACAAGTACCTAATTCAGTCATCATTTCCACAGCAATTTGTAATGATGTTAATATATTTCAAGCTTCTTGAGGATACAGCACAGTGTAAAACAGACAAGATCACCGATCTCAAAGAATCACATGAAATAGACATCGTTGCAGTCTATGTGGGAGACCTAAGTTAATTCTTTATTAACTCTGAACGCCTACCACGAAGACTGCCTTATCTGACCTTGGATCTTTACAGGAGCTGCACTTGGGCCAGAAAAGAAGGGCTATTTAGTAGTTTTTCATAAAATAAGTAAGAGGAAGGGTGCCTGAGTGGCTCAGTTGAGTGTCTGACTTTCACTCAAGTCATGATCTAGTGGTTTGTGAGTTCAAGCCCCACGTTGGGCTCTATGCTGACAGCTGTGGCTCCCTCTCTCTCTGCCCCTCTCCTGTTCACACTCATACTCTGTTTCTGTCTCTCAAAAATAAATAAACATTAAAATATTTTTTAATTAAAAAATAGTTGAAAAGGATCAAAAATAGAAAGATCTACTAAAGGGGCCACAGATGGCTTCCTGGTTGTGGCCTCTGGGTACAAGTCTTCTCCAACTCCCTGGGGTGCTCAGTCAACATTCAACTCTGCGATATGGAGAGCCAGCAGCTCCCCAAGAAGCTGTGTACCTAGAGGTTAGCATTTTACAGCACTTGAGAAAGTGAAAATAAAATCTAGACTTTCCTGAGGTTTTCTGGGTCTCTCATGGTGATTTTATTGTTTTATTTGTTTAGCATTTTATTTTGAAATGATTATGGATTCACAGTAATTTGCAGATTAGTATAAGGGTGTCCAATGTACCGTTCACCAGTTTCCCCTCAGAGCTTACATCTTGCATAACTACAGCATGATCTCAAAAGCAGGAGATTGGCATTGGTACCATCCATAGACTTCATTTGGAGCTCACTAAGATTGCATGTTCTTGTGTGTGTGCGTGTGTGCGTGCGTGTGTGTTCCCCTGCAACATTACCATGTGAGCAGATTCTTGTAACTACCGCCACAATCAAGATACAGAATAGCTTCTTTTTAAAATTTTATTTATTTATTTATTATGTGTGTGAGAGAGAGAGAGCAGGGTGGAGGGCAGAGAGAGAGAATCCCAAGCAGGCTCCTTGCTGTCAGTATCAAGCCTGAATTGGGGCTTGAACCCATGAACCTGAGCCAAAATCAAGAGTCAGACACTGAACCAACTGAGCCCCCGGGCACCCAGAATAGTTTCATCACCACAAGCCTCCCCGCACCCCTGCATCCCCATCTCCACCCCTGGCAACCACTAATGGGTTCTCCAGCTCTATAATTTTGTCATTTTGAGAATACTCTGTCATGGAATCATATCACATGCAACCTTTGGAGATTGGCTTTTGGACTCAGTATAATTTCCCTGAGGTCCGTCCAAGTTGCTATGTAAATCAAGAGCACTTCTCATGTGTATATTAAATGCTGGAGTAAAGTCACATCCAGGCTCACTGGTAGAGGCTTTGCTGTAACTAGATATGATAGCGTGGGCAACAGTCAATGATTCTCAACAGAACAGGGTAATTGAAAACTACAGATAACCAGTAGCGTCTCTTTTCTTGAGAGAATAGCATTCTTCCAGAATTAACGAGTAGGCAAATACTTGATTTGAAGGGCATGTTATTCTCTGAAATGTCCAGACCAAAAAAAAGGGGTTTTTTCCCCCCAAGTTTCTTGTGCAGAGCTTTGGAGACTCAACTGAGTACTCATCCAGGCTTTGGGGCCAATTATAAAAGATAGCTTGGCTTTGAAGCACGCTCCCTTCCCCACGACTTGATGGAGACAGAGCAGCCCCGTCTGGAAGACACGGCTTCTTAACCATTTGAGGTCTAGCACCTGTTGATCACCTTTTCTACAATGAGGGAGTCTCTGCTCTGGGGTGATAGTAACCACCACACTGACTGCTGTTTAACCCGTGTCAAAGACGCACTTGAGATTAGTGGTATTTGAGAGCCCATCTAAGGAACTAGTCTGGATTCTCATTAGATGCGTGTGCCAAACAGAACATTAAAATGTAAACATTCTGGTTTATTTTAATTTAGCTCTCATAGGAATGCTTTCCCCGAACTAAGATTTGTGACCGTGCTCCTAGCTTTCATCAAGAGTGAGTATAAAAAATGCCTTCACAAAGTGCATTTATTTATTATTGTTAAATAAAGTTTGTCTTTTCCTTATTTAAGTAATTCATGCTCCCTGAAGACAATTTGGAAAATGCAGAGAACCAAAAAGAAGAAAAACACCACAGAGGGTCCCATTTCCCAGACAGAATGGGCTCATTCTCATTCAGTCTTCTTTGTTCTCTGAGGTTATTTTTTAAATGTTATGACATGATAATAAACATAATTTGCAAAGAATATACTTTTAAATTTGTTTTAATGCTTATTTACTTTTGAAAGAGACAGAGAAACAGAGCATGAGCAGGAAAGGGGCAGAGAAAGAAGGAGACACAGAATTCGAAGCAGGCTCCAGGCTCTGACCTATCAGCACAGAGCCCAATGTGGGGTTTGAACCTACAACCATGAGATCATGACCTGAGCCAAAGTTGGACACTTAACCTATTGAGCCACTCAGACACCCCACAAAGTATATTTTTTTAGAAAAATAGTTCTGAGAACACTTTTTATGTTATTTATGTCCTTAATAGAAGAGTCTCCACAACTTCTCCACAGAATATAAAATCAGGGGGGAAATGGTCTCTTCTGCAAGTCAGTGTGGTTGCTTTTATCAGAGCAAACCGTGTATGGTGTCACCTTATTTCCCTGGTGCACTTGGTTAAGTGGACCTACCACAGTCTGTTTAGCTGGTATTCAGTTGCTAAATACATAAATTTCTTCTAAGGTTTGGCTAGTTTAAATATTATTAGGATAAACAACTTTGCAGGTAAGTATCATTGCATCTATCCATGAATATGTCCCGAAGGTAAAGAAATAGAATCGGTAAGCAAAAAGCATTAAACAATTCTAAGTCTTTGTGTATTTCTTTATTTGTACCACCATTATGGCCCTTGACCAATGTGAGGATCTGAAAAAAATTTAGGAGGAATGGAAAAGAGCAAATAAGAAGGGCTCCAAATCCCAAGGTTTGTCATGCATACACCATACCTAAGATGCAAGTGACCAGATGAGGAAGAACCAGTAGGATTAAAAAGGACCATGAAAAGTTTCACAGGTCACTCCTTGTGAGTGACCTCAAAACATGAGAGGCAAGACACCCGATCAGGGACTCTTGTGGAAGAATGCTATGGTCTAAAGGGCCAGCATCAGAGGGGCAGACTTTTGCAGAGAAATCCACAAGAAAAGCTTACAAGTCTGGTTCATGTGGGAAGCAGGGCAAGGACAGGATAGGCTATTTGTTTGCAGCTGACATCAAATCCTTATATACAACAGGGCAAAAGCATGTTGAAACTCATGTTTCTTCTTTCTGCTTTTCCAATTATGAAATCAATCTATAGATGAAAAAAGGTGAGGAGAATGCAAGAGTCATTTCAGATAAATTTTAGTCTTTAAGCTCAGCTTTTCTTTCCCAGGGTAGTAGAAAAGCTTGCAGATGGACACAAATGAATACCGACCCCAGTCTTTTGAGCAATAGCATATGCAGTAGACACCCTGGGGGTCTCGAAAGGGATCTTTTTCGAGTAAATATTCAACGAAGTTGGGGGAGACAGCGTGGAAATGATACTGTAGACTTGTAACCATGTCATTGTTCTAGGCAACATAGGTTGATCATGAAAAAGGATGATTCTGGAACACTCGTTACATCACCAAAATACGTCATTGCCAAGATCATGAAAGATGGGTCAGGCTAACGGAAACACCACTTCCCCATGCAGCGCCTCCATGTCCATCAGATACAGTTTCCCACCTGAACTGACATCATCCTGCAGGCCCACACCTGATGCGGACAGTGTAAGTTAGAAAATTGTTCCCCTTCCTTTTGGCAGAAGCAATCTTCTATCAGAGTGCTGGCTGGACCTCAGCTCGCACTGACTGCCTTGGGCCAGATGCCCTTGGTCAGGGCGGAGACTCGGTAATGTCGACCTAGGATGGGGTGACATCTTGAGTAAGGCCTTTGGAGTCAGACAGGCTTGGATTAACTCCACATCTATCCCTACCAGCTCTGTGCTGGTATCCCTCCCAGAGACATCTGTGCTATATAATCGATGTAATAATGTCTTCTTCACTTTCTTGTTTGAGAAAACAGAGCTAGACCCCTAGGGCAAAAGCTCCATTAAAAAAAGGATTTTGTTTCAATGCAAGGAAAAACTTTCTTTAAAAACAATCACCTAATAAATACAGAATTTGCTGCCCCTCTAGGCAGGTCCCTGTCATGGGTGGGTTGAGGCAGATAGACTGTGGACAACTCTTGTCTGAACATTATAGTAGGACATCCTTGATCTGACATGTGCTGACCTAACTCGTAAGAGTCTAAGAAAACATGAAACACACTTTTAAAAGGTGCATGAAGATGTGGTCCTGGTATAAACAATGAGCTGATTCTGATTTTTACAGGAGAACCCCCAGGAAGAAGTAGGAAGTGAAAAACAAGCAAACGGCTGACTGGGAAACCTGTGAGCCTGCCCTAGGTCACATTTTGCTATCGACACAATGGAATCCCTTGATGGCTGCCATGATCAAAGATACTTTACAATCGCTGGCGGGAAGGTGAAGAGACTCAGACATATGCTACATATGTAGATTGTCTTACATAAAAAGATCCTATAAATGTAACATTTTATTATTGTTTTCAGCAGGGAATTCAGTAAACTTGGAGTTCAGATCATGGATTTTACCAACATATATAAATAAAGGCCTCAATTAATCATGTTTCTACCATAATTTTCTAAGCTTCTATAGCTTAGGCTTCAGATTAAGAGTAGACATGATGTGGGGTAGTTGGGTGGCTCAGTCGGTTAAGTGTCTGCCTCTTGGTCATGATCTTGCATTTCATGAGTTCAAGCCCCAGGTCTGGCTCTATGCTGACGGTGCAGAGCCTGCTTGGGATTCTCCGTCTTCCTCTCTCTCTACCCCTCCCCTGCTCACTCTTTCTGTCTCTCTTGGAATGAATCATAATAAAAAAAGAATAGACATGATGTTTTGCTAAAAAGTGGAAATCCCAGGGGCTCCTGGGTGGCTTAGTTGGTTAAGTGTCTGACTTTGGCTCAGGTCATGATCTCATGGTTTGTGGGTTCGAGCCCTGCATTGGGCTCTGTGCTCACAGCTCAGAGCCTGGAGACTGCTTCAGATTCTGTGTGTGTGTCTCTCTCTCCCCCTCTGCTCCTCCACTGTTCAAGCTCTGTCTCTTTCTCTCTCTCCCAAAAATAAATAAAAACATTTTAAAAAAATTAAAAAAAAAGAAAAGAAAAGTGGAACTAGCACTAAGGATTTCCATTTGCACATAAAATGTAAGACTAGTCATTAAAAACTAAAATCCTTCCCTCAATAAGAATATCTATGTGTTTGAAGTTTTCGTATAGTCTCAAAACATTTCAAATAACATGCTTCCGTTGAATAACAAATATTTTTAAGGGGACATAAGATTGAAAATCTAAATCTAGAAACAGCTTGTTACTGGAGAAATATTCTGGGCAGAACTTACTTGTAAAAAGTATCTGTGTGTGGAAAAGTAGGTAAATAATTTATGAAGTGGATTTGCATTCCTTGACCTAGCCACGGTATAATTTTGCACATCATTTTTTCTCAAAGTCTATAAAACTAATAATGAGCGAGCTATATTCTTAAAATCTAAAAATTCTTTAACAAGCTTTATCTTATTTATTCTTTGCAGCAGAGAGTTAGGGAATGTAGGCACCTTTGACAGAACTGAAGTCTGTGCACAGCTACAGAATCATGAAAGCGTGAACTTGGCCAAGGTGTATGGGATCCCATTTTTCTTGTCTTCACAAATGAAGAACTTGGGTTAGATTAGATGTTCAATATGAACATCTTTTGTCTTTTAATAAGCTTTAAAAATTTTTAGAGCACTTCTAGATTTACCAAAACATTTTCAAAGATAGCACAGAGAGTTCCCTGCACCCTCACCCCATGTCCTCTGCTGTTAACACCTGAAATGACTATGGCACATTTGTCACAACACAGAAAGCAACATTAGTACACTGCTATTCATTAGCTTTCACATTTTATTTCGATTTCACTAGCGTCTCCTGAGTGCTATTCTTCTGCTCCAGAATCCCATCCAGAACATCCCATTGCATTTAGTTGCCGCATGTCCTTTGTCCTCTCTGGTCAGCAATAAGTTCTCAGACTTTCCGTGTTTCCAATGACCTTGACAATTTTAAGCAGTACTGGCCAAGAGTTTTGTAGAATATCCCTCAGTTCAGATTTGTCTTCTATTTTCCTTCTATTTTCTATCTATTTTATAGATTTGAGGAGGAAGACAATGAAGTGAATTCTTCTGTGCTCATGCGAAAGCTTCTGTGCTCTAGATGGCCTAGAACATATGAACTTGGCCACCTCCTTCTTGTGATCCCTCCCTTTCTGCCTCCTTACCCTCCCATCTTCCTTCCCTTCCCCTCCCCCTTCTTCCATTCTTGTGTTTCTTTCCTTCTTTCTTTTTCTTCATTATCAACAACAATGGGACATACCATGTACCACTTAGTGTGAAACTTTCTGATTTTTTTACTTAAAAATAGAATATACATCCTTTTTAGTCAATATAGTCCTTTCAAACAACTACACTGTATACTAAAGTATAAACTTAACATTTGCTGAATCTGTAATCTATTAATAAGCATGTATGTTCGCTTTTCTCTCCCTTTCATTTCTTTTTTAATCTTTCTTCTTTTTTTCTTCTTCCTCTGAGCAGGGAGGCTGTCACATGAATTTTGTTGCGGTAAATTCCTGTGTATAGATAGCTATATGAGCTAGGTCTCCAAAATGAGATTTTAATGATTATTTTGAAAACAGAATACCTTTGGAATTTTGGTAGGAGGGGAGAGAGCCAGCACCTTCCTAAGAGACTATCCCTCAATCGGAGAAAAATGGTGCAATCTACATTAATGTGCATAAGGTGGCTATCATTTCAGCAGCAGGGTATCTACCCTCTGACATAATGAGATCCTTCAAGGATTTTACTATGTTATTACCATTATTACTTGCCTCTTGAAACCTAACCTTATCATATTTTTATATTAGGTGTAAATGTGAGGTGGGCAGTGATAAAATCAATTTAGTAATAACTGTAATTATTAATGGTAACTATTATTCATTGTTCATTATAATCACTCATGATTTTATTATTCAGATAAATCTAATATCATGCAGATTTTAGTGCTGTGCATATTATGTGGAGATTAAATATGGGTCTCTTAAATTCCAGGTGGCTAGGTGCCCTGCATTCTGAATTATCTCTGAACTCTGAGAGACGGTCTGATCTATTCCATTACAGGGACTTGCCCCCTGCAAGCCTAGAAATGGATGTTGCATTCCTATGAAGGTTTAGAAAACTAAGTCTTACAAAATTGTTTAAAGTTAGTATTTATTTCCCTTTCACTGTATAACAATCTGTGAATTTGGAAATTTGGAATTGGGGCTTGTAAATCAAATGCTATACTGAAAGCACCAGTTATGGGAATGTAAACCTTGAGCATTTTTGTAAAGGAAACTTTGAACCATGGACACTCATTTATAGAATGATATGTTTTAAGAATCTGGAGTGTGTTTAAAATCACATCCCTTAGAGGATTACAAACACAGTTGGAAATATTAAACCTATGTAAGCTAGAAGCCACATCCCTGGTGAGAAGAGAGCATGCACCTTTCCTGCAAACAGACTCTTATCTCTCCCTATTTGCCAGGTAAGTAGACCCATGACCTCACCATTGACTTTCCCTGTAGCTTCTGAACCAGGCTTTCTGGTCTACTGATTTCCTTTCGACGTGTGCTCAGGTCAGATGAACTATGAACTGGGCTGTCCTAACTGAGCTCCCAGCAAGATGAAAGAGCAGAGGTCTCACTCACACCAATGTGCTCTACGGAAATGGAGGCGGGACCCCTCGCTTTGGTCCAGACAACCTTCTGCTCTGATTCTTATCAGAATTGCAGATGGCTCAGCTGGCACAGTTGAATGTGTTTAATGATGGGGTGAAATCCTGCAGTTCAAACAGTGCACAGATAAAATATTTTCATGGGATTTATTACTTATGACAGGCCCCACGTGACGGGATTTGGTCGCTGTCAGTGTCGTCAAAATGGCGCTTCCTTCTGCTCTCACCAGGACTAGTGCGTCCGTGTAATTCATCATACCAGCTATCAAAGAACGTGTCAGAGAAAGTGGAAAGACCAACAAAAGCACATTCGTACTCTTTGTAGCCACATCTCTATCACCCGTTATTAAATCAATTATTAAAGCTCAGTTCAGAGTAAGTTTCTCTGGGTGGATTAGTTCTTTTATCACCTGGCAATCATCTGGGCCTTCCTTAACTCCTTGCTAGTTAAACCTTTTCAGCTCCCTTAAAAGAGAATATATATATACCGATGAGATAAAATAAAGTAAAATAGAATAAAATAGGCAAAAATAAAATCAGAGTGAAGTCAGATACCTAGCACAGAGGAAATGTTTGATGATCTGTCTTAAAATAAATATCATAAATATGCAATACCCACTAGCTTAACCAGCACAAATAAAGTATGAAGGCCATGTTAAAAATAGTGCTGATTTATTCTCTCTATATACCAGGCAACATTCCTCCATGGGTAAATTATTAGTACCTACTGAAAAAGCTCTTCTCTCTTAATTTAATTTATTCCACTCAATAACACTTATTCAACAAAAATTTCTTTAAAGGAGAACCTACCACAGAGGCAATATTGCATATTATCTTAGAAAATGGGTTGTGAAAGCAAATTGTTTGAGTCAAAACTACTTTCTTTTTTCCCACCTGTTTATGTAGACAAGGTACATAAACCCCTCTGCCCATCAGTTTTCTCCTCTGTGAACTGTGGATGGAAACTGCAACTCACTTTAGGGTCAAGTTAAAGATTAAATACATTAATACAGGTAGAGTGCCCAGAACAGTGCTTCACACAGAAAGGAAGTTCAATATATGTTAGCCAAAATTATTACAGGCCAGAAACAGGGCACGGTGCTGGCAAGGATCAAGACAAGTGAAACTATGAATTCTCAATCATTAGGAAAGCCTGAATTAGGAATGCCTGGGTGACTCAGTTGGTTAAGCATCCAACTCTTGGTTTTGGCTCAGGTCATGATCTCATGTTTCATGAGTTTGAGCCTCAAGTTGAGTTTTGCACTGACAGCATGGAACCTGCTTGTGATATTCTCTTTCTCTTTCCATCTCTTTCTGTGGTTTCCCCCTCTTGCGCATGCACACACACTCTTTATCCCTCAAAATAAATAAACAAATAAATAAAGCCTGAATTGGTAGTAAAAATATGATCCACACATAATGTGCTTGGTCAGAAAAGAGGAAGAAAATTCTGTGCCACGGTATTGTTTGAAAAACGCTGCCATGATCATCTTGCCTCAACACAATGGGAATTAAGTTTAAAGTGTTTATCAGGTGTGGTTTTGAGTAAGTGCATGGGAGATATTCATGCCTCTCAGCATGTTGGCCAGAAGACTATTTCAGATGTGTGGTTTCTTGAGCTAAAGAACTTGACATAACTGGAAATTGAGCATTATGAATACCTTAAACAGAATTGTTCCACATTTCTAGTGACATAAACTTTTCACTAGACAAGATAGATCTGTGAGCAATGGACCCTTTGTTTTTGATAACAGAGAGGGTAAAAAGACAATAAAATGGCTGAGCCATTGGTCTTTCTCTGTCCTTCTGCCTGAGACCCACTGTGTGTGCCCCACTCTGCAGGACACTTGGCTGAGACAGCCTGTCGCTGGGTAAGCCATTGTCCCTCAGCTGTCGGCATGCATATCCATTTTGGAAATCATGTCCACTGACAGAATATGGTACCAAGGGTCTCAAGTTGGAGAAAAGGAGATGAAGTTTCCTGCTTCCTTCTCTGACCACAGCTCCGAGTTAACGGGCTTCTGCACTGCCTGTTTGCTCCATTTGTTCTTTTCTTCAAATTCTGAAATTGGGAAAGAGGAGCAAAATGCATAGTTCCAAGAGGACTTTGAGATGCCAAGGCCACACTGATGTGTTATTCGTAGGAATCCAAGAATCTCTATGACCCCGGTTGGCAGGTCAAATCCACTGGGTGTGAAATGGGTGTAGGAAAGGATGGCATGCTGCCCAGTGTACTGATTGCCTCTTTTTTAAACTATTTTTTAAAGTAACGGGCTTGGGCTCAGGACCCCAAGGTCAAGAATCGCATGCTTCACTGACAGCCTGCCAGGTGCCCTTGGATTGCCTTTGGAGTTATAGACCGCTTGTCAAGAATTAGCCTGTACCTCCTTTAATGTTGATATAATTGTGCATCCATTGATCAAAGGACTTGTTTTCTGATTTCTCTTGCTTTATCACTGATGTACCTTCCAATATGCCAAAGGCCAACCTCAATTATGGTAGACTACATTTAGTTGGGGAAAATCAGGAATGACTTCATAAGAAGGTACATTTGGTCCAGTTCTTGAAAATAAAATCAGGACTGTCCCAAGAAGATATGGGAAGTATCCCCATGGTAAGTACATAGAAGAGTATGAGAAGGCCCAGGAGAGGGGAGCAAGTCACTGACCCCAGGACAATGGTGCGCTCTTACTGGATGATCCGGGTGTCACAGTGGCCAAAGATCACCAGGTGGGAAGAGGTAGTTACTGAGAAAGGTTCTACACAAAAAGAAAAAGTCCTCTACAATCTGTGTGTTCATGTGCATGTGTGTGTACGTGAACACACACACACACACACACACACACACACACACACACACACGGTCTAATAAAAAACAGTTAATTTCTTCATTGGTAAACAGCAATACCTTCCATCAGCAGTGACTGAGGAATGCCCCTGGCCTCTTTCTCTCCCAGGATGACCCCGCACTCTCCCATCTTCATCTCACGTGACCCATGTACTTGGGGTTCATTCAAATCTAAATGGTCACTTCTTGCATCGGGCTCATAATGGCCATAGACAATTTTCAGTTTCTCTAATAACTGTCATTCAGTTGTTTTAAGCACAGAATTACCTTTAAGTGTGATTTCATCATAAAAACAAATTTTCCAATACAATTACATCCCTACTCCCTTCTCCAGATCTTCCTATGAGTTCCCATCTCATTCAGCTTGTGGATGACAGACTGTGGCACTACTTGGCCTCCATACCCTCATAAGCATATTCGATAATCTCTCTCTCTCTCT
This sequence comes from Helogale parvula, assembly GCA_004023845.1. NCBI lineage: Eukaryota > Metazoa > Chordata > Mammalia > Carnivora > Herpestidae > Helogale > Helogale parvula. Next base: position 293,289 of record PJEM01000887.1, on the reverse strand, counting down.
CCATATATATATTGGCTATATTTCTCTGGAGAACCCTAATTAACACACAACTCAAATGTCCCTTCCTTTACAAAATAGAAAATCGCTCTCATCATCCCACTGAGCTCCACTAATGTTCCACAGTGCTTATCATAACCTGACCTTTTTTAATTGTTGATTTTCTCTCTCTCTACCTCTCACACAATATACCCTAAGACAAGGATTGCAGATTAGTGTCAGATTTTCTAATCTGAGCATATGCTCATGGGCCCTCAGCTTAGCTGGACTTATATTTTTTAATGTTTATTTTTGAAAGAGACAGAGAGAGAGAGAATGGCAGGGATAGGGAGACAGAAGATCTGAAGCAGGCTCCATGATGAAAGCTCAGAGCCTGATGCAAGGCTCAAACTCATGAACTGCAAGATCATAACCTGAGCCAAAGTTGGACGCTTTGCCAACTGAGCTACCCAGGTGCCTTGGACTTAACATTTTGTACCCACTGTGAAATAGTATTTCCTTGAGATTGATTTTCTGAGTACAGATTTTCATGACCTAATTATGTTTAGGAAATCCCCCCATAGAATAACCACTTCCTGAGGACAGATGCCCTTTCCATGGCAATATGCCTAGCATAAAAAATTATGTCTTGGTACCTAATAGGTGCTCACTATATATCCGTTGAATGAGTAAATTTAGGAAGACTTTTCACCGTTGCAAGTTTTCCTATTAAAGGTCTTGAAAAATCAACAAAAGAAACTTGCTTCACTTTGTTTAATTCAGTCTCCACCCTGGTGTTTTTATGGAACCTACTTTGGGAAGCCCTTCTACAAGATATCTTCTTTGATCATTCAAGGGCTCTGGGAGAGAAGGAGGGGATCATAGCACTGTTGATAGTGGGCTTTGCTTCCTGTTTTCAAGATGTTGAAAAGCATAGAATGGTGTATGAGGAGGCACTTGGGGATTTTTCCTGGACAGCAAACAGCTCTTACAAAACAACAATTTGATGAGCTCAGTGCAAATGAATCGGAAACATATGGATTCCATTTCCCTTGAAACACACGTGGCTTTAACAATTAAACACCACAGCGATTAGTAGGGGAAAGAATACACAACAGGGATTTGATGGAGTCCAAACATTTGAAAACATGTCTGAGGTCCTCCCTGAGCCCCAGATGGGGTCATTCCCACAGAACACATGGGGTCCTAGCTGCACTGGCTTCAGCACACAGCTTCCTTTTCCAACTGCAACCTGCCAGGCACATTAGTAGTGACTGTCCCTGTCAGGGACAGATGGCTCTTTTTTTTCTTAAAGATAATGGTTGGGGTAGAATTATGATTTTTTTTTGTTATACTTTCCCGTTTGTTAGACTGGTGAGATGCATGAAAAGACAAAGTGTCTGAGGGTGTGTGTGTGTGTGTGTTCTGTGGTGATGCTCTCCAAGGAACTCAGATCTCTCCAAAGACATTATCTCATTCATTTTTATTGTTTGTGCCCAAGAGGCCTATGTGATTATTTCTGTTTCACATACAGAGAAGGAACTGAAGAAGGATGTGGCCAAGATCACACCGTTGGCTGAGGACCGGCCAGATAAGAGCCAACCTCTCCAGCCTGCGGCCCACAGATCTCTCTCTCCAGCGCCATGTGCAGCCAGATTAATAAGACCATGGACAGCATTACGATATCTTAACTGAAAATTGGGTTTCCTAAGGGGAATTCTGGCTTTTTCCAATGAAGCTCTAGTGCTGGTGAGGAGGATGCAATTAATTTTTCCCTCATGAGTAAAATCATTACATAAACTATCTCAGCAGCCCCCAGGGCCAGATACAAGACATTGACTCATATGTCCCTGAAGCTGAGCCTTCCGTCAGACAGCTCAGAGCCAAAATGAAAACCCAAAAGGCCATACTATTGTGAGCCACTGTCTTACCTGAATGGGCGAGGCGGTTTCCTAATCAGCTCATGCCCTGGTTGGGGGCGGGAGGCTTGCCCCCTTCCCACCTCATTTCAAAGGTCTGGCAAATGAGTTCTTTTTGCACCAAGAAGGATACATCTATAGGAACTAATATTTTGAGGTTTTTTTTATATCAAATTTATCTTTCTCAAATTTTTTTTTCTTTCATGATTCTTGAGCAAAATATTTTAAAGTTTGAGAAAAATTCACAGGCGATCCACACGAGGGGTTTTCAGTCCAGGTTGAGCCTCTCATGGGACAGGCTTTAATGAAAACACAGGTGGGTGGACACACACACGTGTGTGCGCAGACACAGCCACATGCACACGGTGCTGAGATGCCTGCCCGGACCTGTGCAGTTTCTCAAAGGTCCCCAGTGATTCCGACAGGCAGCAGAGAGCAAGCACCGACCTACAGCAGCCCCAACCCTGTCTCCCAGAGGGCGAAGCAGCCTTACCACACTCTCAGACATTGCCTCTTGTGTTCCGTAGATCCCTTCACTCCAAACACGCATGTGTTGGGGCACCTGTTTTAGAATATTTGTTTCCATCAGGTATGTTAGGACATACAGCAATGGCAATGATGCTCAGAAAAAAAGAAGTGTATAGTCCCAGATTCCTGAATAAAGAGAAGGCATAGCACACGGCACAGGGCCACCCGGGGAAGCACCAGGGCTAGCCAGGAGGAGGCATTGGGGGTGAGGGCATCCAGAGTGAGGGCAGCAGGGAAGGGAGAAGGGTTGGCAAAAGTCTTTATTTCACTGGAAGGAATGGGAGAAGCTAAATAAGCAAAAACTGAGCAGGTTTGGGGATTTGGGTTCGCATTTGATTGGTTTTCATCTCCAAGTCATATTCTCAAGCAAGTCCATTCTAGCTAGGTGAGGGAGCCCCTCCCCAAGTCTACCGAGTCCCGGAAGGACAAAGCAATCATCAAATACAGAACAAGATTAACCCGTGAAGAATACAGCATCCCCTTAGCTATCCGAGTGCTAAACGTGAATCACAGGATAAAGTAGTGATAAAAAGCTTTTGACTATATGTCTCCATTTTATACACAGTGTTCGGGTTGTCATTTCTCTTTTGATCTTCCTGGAAAATCTGGTAGGTCTGTGATAATCCCGTCATTTCTCAAGATGTGACAATGTTTCCCCACAGCAGAGTCAGGATGGCAAACTGCGTCTTGGGGTTCCGGGCCCCCAGCTCCACGGAGCCACCCAGAACCGGAGCTTGGGTTCTTCGGTGAAGAGCTGCTGTCCACAGAGGCGCAGGTGCTGATCTCTCACGTCGGCAGGTAAAGCGGGCCTGGGCTCACACAGCAGTGAGCGTTCTGCTTCTCGGAACGGGAGAACGTTCTCCCAGTGTTACAGGTCGGATGTGTGTGTTTTCTTGAAGAACATAATTAGAAAGGGGGTCTATATATCAGGTCTAAAGTACCGATGGGCCAGCCACAGAGAGGGCTGTAGGTTTCCACAGACAAGACAGGGTGCCTCAGCCAGCAAAGGGACATGGTGTCATGTCATCTTCGGTGACGTATGTTCACTTGGGTGGGGAGAAATGCATCCGTAGCTGCAGATCCTTCTTTACAGTCGTTCTGTAGCTATAAGGACATCAAACAAACATTGAGACAGAGAGCCCTTTAACCAGCTTCTCAGAGGCCATGAATCAAGTCAGAAAGTAATTCAACCCTCACTCTCAAGGTGCAAGGGAAAGGAAGAAAAACGGTTTCTTTAGATTCGATCCTCCCCGCAGAACCATTTGTCAGTTTCCTCTGCGAGTCTGCGTCAACCCCGTCCGGACCGCTTGCTCTCTGTGCAACGTCTGTCCTCAAGGCAGTGCGTGGGTGGCTGTGGGGACATGAAGGGTAGTGGGCACCGAGCCCCTTTAGCATCCCTGTGCCTCCGAGGGGCCCTGAGCATTCCCCTGCTGGGCCACTTTCCCATTCCGTTTAAATAATTGGTTTACAGGAGTTGGACTCCTTGAAATGCACGTGGGGTCCTTACTGAGCAAGTAACAAATTCACATGACAACTTTGCCCAGGACATCAGTGCAAGTGATCTGGAAAGTGCAGATTACCAGAGCATGCATGTGCACAACACTCAGTGGTCTGGACTGGCCGTGCGCATGATTCCGCAGGTGGGGGGACTTCAGGGGTGGGAAAGGAACTAGTAATACAGCAACTCAAATACTGTCACTTGCTGTTTTTTTTTAAGTTTTTATTATTATTATTATTTATTTTGAGAAGGAGAGAGAGAATGGGAGTGGAGAAGGGGCAGAGAGAGAGGGAGGGAGAGAGAATTCCAAGCAGCCTTCACAATGTCAGTGCAGAGCCCCACAGGGCTCAGACTCACCAACCATGAGGTCATGACCTGAGCAGAAGTCTCATGCTCAACTCAGTGAGCCACCCAGGCACCCCTGCTTGACATTTAAAGCAGTGAGGTGAAAGGGTGCCTGGGTGGCTCAGTCGGTTAAGCTTCTGACTGGCTCATGGTTTGCGAGTTTGAGCCCCACGTCAGTCTGAAGCCTGCTTCAGATTCTGTGTCACCCTCTCTTTCTGCTCTCTCCTACTCACTCTCTCTCTCTCTCTAAAAAATAAATCAACGTTAAAAAACTCAGAATAATGAGGTGGAGAGATGAGGTCACTCATGCACATCATAGCACCAGGGAGGTGTCAGGGCTCCGTCCGGACAAGGACTTGGGTTTCCCATCTCTGCACCAGCCTTCTTTCCCTGACATGCCACATGCATGTGGCTCATGTGTGTGTTACACCAGCTAGAGATTTTTAGATTTTAGTGTTTTGCATGGTTTACTAATTTTAGTCCACAAACAAACACATGTTGTAAAGTGCTAAGCAACACCAGATATTTTATTACAAACCAGTATTACCACAGAAGAGACTCGTTCTGATACACTTACAGCTGCCTTCTATCAGTTAAAGTCTTATCTTGCACAGTGTCCTGCTTAGAGACCAGAGTTGCGTGTTGAACAAGCACAGAATTGCTTTAGGGACAGGCTTGAGGACGCTCCTATTTCACACTCACGGAGAAGGGGGACAGCGGGCAGACACCTCCAGCAATTCCACGTCCCTTACAGCACAACGACTCTCCCTTCACCATAGCCCCAATGGAGAAAAAGGAAAATGCTGCATTCTCTTCCTTGTGAATCAATTTTGAATTAGAGGGGTGCCCAGGTTGCTCAGTCGGTTAGGCCTCCGATTCTTGGTTTCATCTCAGATCATGATCTCACGGTTCATGAGATCAATCCTCCCACTGGGCTCTGCACTGATGGTGCAGAACTTGCTTGAGATTCTCTCCCTCTCTTGCCCCTCCCCTGCTCATTCTCTCTCTCTCTCTCTCTCCTTTCTCTGTCACTCAAAATAAATAAATAAACTTTAAAAAGAACAATTCTAATCTGAGAGAACAAGATGTTGACATAATCCACTCAGATAGGTCCAAAAAGCTTGAAGGAAATTGCTGAATTGCAGGTGCTAAGGAGTTCTGCCCGCCTTTCCCCGTGGAGAGGGAGCAGTGTTTTTTCTATCCCGCCGTCCAACTCCCCAGGCTTCCTATGGTGTATCCGCCAGCCCTGGGACTCTACTCCACCTCTTTGTCCACAACAATTCCAGATTGTGTATTTCATGAGACATATCCTGCCTCCCTTTTGCCGCTGTGCTCACTGCTCTCTCCTCTAGCACACATCAGAGAACACACTCGGCTCGTTATTAATGGAGGGGGCGATCTTGGATTCCCAATCACACCTTTTCATATAAGAATGAAAAAGAATATCCATTACTTCTCTGTCACTGGTGACTTTCAGTCCACTTGGGGGAAAAGTCGTTCCTGTCCATCATTGAATGGAATTCCAAGGTTGTGCTTTCTGGAAACATTCACAAGTCATAGTACAGAGGAGATAATCTTTGTTAGATTTTCCTAGAACCATCATAGATAAGAAAAGAAGCAAAACACTGGACACTGGGGTGGCTCGGTTGGTTGAGTGACTGACTTCGGCTCAGGTCATGATCTCAGGGCTCATGAGTTTAAGCCCTGTGTTGGGCTCTGTGCTGACAACTCAAAGCCTGGAGCCTGCTTAAGATTCTGTGTCTCCTTTCCTCTCTGCCCCTCCCCTGATCACACTCTGTCTTTCTCCCTCTCAAAAATAAATAAACATTAAAAAAATTAAAAACAGAAGGAAAAAAAAAACACTTGGAACCCTTGCATATCGTGGGTGGGAATGCAAAATGGTGCAGTCACTATGGAAAACAGTTTTCTCAAAAACTGCAAAATAGTGCACCCTGTGATCCAGCAATCTTACCTCTCGGTATTCATCTAAAAGAACTGAAATCAAGATCTTGAAGAGATATCAACACTCCTGTGTTCATTGCAGCACTGATCACCAGCCGAGAGGTGGAAGGAACCTGAATGTCCTCTGATAAATGAATAGATGAAGAAAACGTGTTGTAGAACACAGTCAAATTATGTCATATGCTACAACATGGATGGACCTTGAGGACATTATGCCACGTGAAATAAACCAGTCACAAAAGACATGTCCTGGACTCCACTTAGATGAAGTGTTTAAAATAGCCAAACTCACAGAATTAAAGAATGAAATGGTGGCTGCAAGGGGCTGGAGGAGGGAGACAGAGGGAGATACCATCAAGTAGAATGAAGTCAAACAAGATGAACTGGCTCTAGAGACCAGTGGTAGAACTGTGCACCTGCAGGCAACAATAATGTACACTAAACATGTGTTAAAGGGGTAAATACCACATTATGTGGCCTTTCCACGATAAAATAAAATAAAATAAATGAACTCTAAATTGCCCCCCTCTTTGCCCCTATTCTTTTTTTCTTTTTCAAAAAAATATTTATTTATTAGTGTGTGAGGGAAAGAGCATATGTGTGAGCAGGAGAGGGGCAGAGAGAGGGAGGTAGAGAGGGAATCCCAAGCAGGATCTGCACCATCAGCACAGAACCTGACATGGGGCTGGAACTCACAAACCATGGGCTCATGACCTGAGCTGAAATCAAGAGTCAGATGCTTAACCACCTGAGCCACTCAGGCGCTCTCCCCCACCCCCTTTTTTTTGCCTTTGTCCGAATTTTTATTTAAATTCCAGTTAGTTAACAACATACAGCATAATATTAGTACAATTTAGTGCTTTAACATTTCCATACAACACCCTGTGCTCATCACAAGAGCATCCTTAATCCCCATCAGCTATTTCCCCCAAACCCTTGTACCCAACAGTTTGTTCTTTAGTTGAGTCTGTTTCCTCAAGGTTTGCATCTCCTTTTTTCTCCCCGTGTTCATCTGTTTTGTTACTTAAATTCTTTTATCTACTCACTTCTGCTGACTCCAGGCCATCACCCCTCTACTGAATTCTCACAAAGCTCCATTTCCCTTCTCTTATTAAATACTGACATGCATGATGGTTCTTGGATGGGCCCAAAGGCTTGGGAGTCAAGGGACACAACATTCTTCTCCAACTTTTGCCAACCTGCATTAAACACTTGACTTTTACTTGCTTCAGATTCTCTCTATAGAAAGTGTCTGCCCGAGGCAGGTCCTGCTGAGGCAGCCAAGAAGTTTGACGTGTCCGTGAGGAGACAGCGAAGAGCCAAAGGAAGACCTTCCCTTCCTGTGGCTGCACAGCCATGACCAAATAATCAGACACACATTTTCTGTTTCCTGAAACATCTTGAGATGTGTGTGTCCTTGTACTTTAACGTCCTGTTTATAGAAAGCAATATTTAACCATTAACATTTGTCTGTCAGTGTTTTGTAAAATGACAGACTCATGTTAATTTCCTATCAAAATTTCAGAAATCTTTGAGATAGATATTAAGTCATTTAAAGCAGCTACTGTCTTCATAAAAGCCTTATTAAAACAGTCTACTAATGCATTATTGGACCTCTATTTTATTACACATAAAAGACCTTTGATTTGGCTATATTTGGAAGGCATAGATATTATTGATTTATACTTCATAATCATTTTTCCAGTGACATTGCCAATATGTAATTTTGCCCAAAGCTATTTGCAATTTTAACAGACATTGAAGGCATTACAAGCAAAACGTTGTGATGCAACCCTCTGCGTGTGAGACAGGAATTCCGGCAGGGTCCCACGGCCACCTTCTTATGAAGAGATCAATCTGCACAATGGTCTTTCACTGCTGACCTTCCCTAACTGCCTTCTCACCACTTAGCCCTTCCTCCAAGTGAGCCTGCTTTCACTGTCCACACTTCTGTCCTCTACATAAACATTGAGACTCATCTGTGACTGTCTTGCTCTTTCTTCTTTTAATATTAGACACTAACAATGTTAGGCTTTGACACTTCCCTTTCAGTTCTATTCTTTCATTCATTCATTCAATAAATAACCATTGGGCACTTTCTCTGTGCCAGACCCTAAATCTGGCTCCAGGATACTCTATAGAATAGTCTAGAGCTCACTTGTGAATTGCCTTCTGGGATGGTGGGCTTTGAACAGGAATTTATTACAATACCAGCAGAATTCATCCTACCACACCATTACAGCACAGTTTCATCATTATTAGTGAAATATGAGTGTTTCTATAGGATTCATTTTATTAGTTCATTATAAATACAATTAACAATATCACAATATCACCTTTACTAAATAAAATACCTGTAAAAGTCCAATGACTGAACTACTAAAAAGACATAAAGATGTCTGTAGGTACAGACAGTATAGAGGTTCTGGAAGGTGCAAGAAAGTTGTGTCAAATGTCTTTCCTTAAAAGTTGTTGATGATTATTCAAAAGACTTACATTTCTTTTCAGCAAATGGCTTTCTTTTGAACAGGAAATAAAAAAGAAAACCGTATTTGGATCAGATGGAACCAGAGGTAGGTATGGTAGAAGATTTGCAGTCAACCTCATAGCACGCACAGTTTTGACCTCTATTTTTTATGGGTTACTGTTTTGATTGTGGTTTGCTGACTTGTCATGCCTAGAACATGGACGTGATCTGTTCTCATGCCCGATTTGCCTCCTCTTCCCTCCAGTCTCAGTTCTTCTTCATCACCAGAGTATCTCACACTGCTCTGGCAATCTGTGATCTTCACTCTAATATTTTATTAGCATTTCCTCTATGATTTCTCAAGGTTCTTGAGTCAACTTTTTCCACACATCTGAGATCTTGGTTGAGGAAATAGATGCATAGGGACCTTTTGGCATCTTGTAGATTGTTATCATCAACCAGTCTTCTGTCCATATCAGCAATCTGCAAGAAACATGGTGTCATTTTCATATACTCCCTGGAAGTTTGCTGTCCCTGGACACATGACATTATATAACCACATGACAATTACACCTAGCTCGACCTGAGGGAAATATGTATCACTGTCCCCAAGGGAAGATAGTAATAAACCCATAATCATGTCCAAGGAAGTAACATATAGGATATTAAGTAGATAAGCATTTTCTGGTAAATACATCATTTCTGGAATTGCAGAGTAGATTAGTTTAAAAAAAAAGTTTTGGAGACGAACCATGGACTGAAGGGGGAGGGGGAAGGGGAAGGGGGGACGGTCATGGTGGGGGGCACTTGGGGGGAGAAGCACTGGGTGTTATATGGAAACTAATTTGACAATAAACTATTATAAAAAATTTTTTTAAAGTTTTATTTGTTTATTTTGAGAGAGAGAAAGAGAGAGAGAGAACCCCAAGCAGACTCCATGTTGTCAGTGCATAGCTGCATAGCCCAACTTGGGGCTCAATCCCATGAACTGTGAGATTACGACCTGAGCAGAATTCAAGAGTTGGATGCTTGGGGCACCTGGGTGGCTCAGTTGGTTAAGCATCTGACTTCAGCTTAGGCCATAATCTCACAGTCTGGGAGTTCAAGCCCTGCACTGGGCTCTGTGCTGACAGCTTGGAGCCTGGAGCCTGCTTCAGATTCTGTGTCTCCCTCTCCCCCTGCTCTTCCCCCTGTACCCCTCTTTTTCTCTCAATAATAAATAAACATTAATTTTTTTAAAGAATCAGAGGCTTAACTGACTAAATAAAGTATTCTTTGCTCAAGATGTAAAGAGAAGAGAAGGAAGCATGATGAGGTGGAAAGGGGTGGGATTTGGAGATAGACGAGTAGAGATTTAAATTTGTTTTGTTCCTTGCTCATATTAATGCTTGACTCACTCAGCTTCAACTTCTTTACCTGTAAAACAAGAATAACAATAAATAACAAAGGCACCCCATTAGTGCTTGCTTCTATTCTTTTTCTCCCTCTGAGCGGGGGAAACAAGCACCCAACATGTGTTTAAAATATGCACCACTCAACACATAAGACAGGAAAAATTTCAAGTACCAGATTTGAGATTGATGTATTGAGGGGATGGAGATTATTAAATTTTCTTGTTCAGAGGAGACATAATTAACATGATTGGTTTGGAATTTTTTTCATGCCAAATTCACTTTAGTCCTTAAGTAATATCGTGCAAATTATTGGCAAGTTGCTTCATGTTCATGCTTAATAAGAAGAAAAAATATGTTTTTTATACTTAAATGCCTATTTCGTTCCATTTGGGCCATTTCCTTTGAACCAAATGCAAATGAGTAAGGGTTGCAGCTACTTTATAATCTCCCTTTAATCAAATCACTACAAAGCATCAGCCCACTGGGTGAGGGGTGACATAAATCATATTAACTCAATTCTGTGTTTCATTAAAGGATTTAGTATTTTTATGAACCAGGATGTCTGGGTCAATGCCATGGAAACTTCGGTCCAATTCCCGTCTTATGGACTCAGTGATCTGTAGATCACTGGATGGGATGAAAAGGTAGTGCCGACTCCCCCACCGTTCTGGCTTCATGAATACATGGTTACTTTCCAAGAATCCAGGAGTGTGGAAGGGGCATGTGGGTCCTGGCCCCAGAACGCTAAGGGCAAGTCCAGATTTCATACAATGGCTTGGATGCCTGATAATCCCTGCACTCCTTTTCCCCACACAGTTGACATACTTCTACAATTTCTCAATTTGCCCATTCTCACAATGATCCAAAAAGACAGAGCTGATGGTACAAATACCCAGTGAACAATACCGCCTAAATATCCCCTTTTCACTTAATACTGTTTTCCATTGGAGAATTTACTTTTTATTTTTTATTCGTAAAAGATGAATAAACTATGACAGCCCAAGCCTGCAAATTTTCCTGTATTTTCACACTTCAGGGCCTTCTGTATAATATCTAAATATTTGTATTTTGCTTTGAAATGGCGGGCCCCAGAATGTTCCTGTAATATTCATGAGAACACAGAAAGGGTTAGGAGAAGGGCCTTGGCCTCCTGAAGAAGGAAAACGAGCAAAGCTAAGAAGAAAGATCGGGCCCGAAGTTTTCAGAGGTTTCAAACAGCTCGGTGATTATTATCACCGGCTGAAGACTTTTCATTGGGTCTGCACTTTCTTGTTCAGAGCGCCCAGCAGTAATTTCAGGTGGTAGTGTTCATTCTTTCTTGCTGCTGGTGGTTTGGAAACGATGGATCTTTTTTCTTTGTCAATCTCTACTCTTGACTTTCTCATAAAATGTATTCAATTATAAGCCATAGAGCTCTAGAATATGAAAATCTAGGGCACTTTATTTTTTTAAGTTTATTTTATTTATTTTGAGAGGGAGAGAGAGAGAGAGCAAGCACAGGGAAGGGGCAGAGCAAGAGGAAAAGAGAGAATCCCAAGCAGGCTCCACACTGTCAGGGCAGAGCCACACTCGAGCCTTGAACCCACAAACTGTGAGATCATGACCTGAGCAGAAATCAAGACTCAAACGCTCAACTGACTGAGCCACCCAGATGCCCCCTAGGGTACTTTTAAAGAGCTATTCGGTCAATTTCTCAGTTTTTGGTGGAAAAAATGGAATCCCTAAGTGGGGAGAAGGCTTGCCAGGGCCCAGGGCAGAGATGAATGTAAAGCTCGAGAGGGAAATTTTCATGGTCAAGTCAGCAGACACATGCAGGCTCTTGCTGATTCTTCTCAACTTTTTGGCATGATTCATTCAAATATCTTTTAAAATGTTAAGTTAACAATAAGAGTAGGATGAAGTTTTGCTTGCTTTATGTTGACGCCACTGAATTTCTCCAAATCTCTAACATTTTACTTTTTATATTTTATTTTCTCCTTGAATATAAATGTTTAAATTGAAATTCTTCATCATTTTTCTCTCTTCCCTCTTCTTTTATAACCTGTCAAAGCCAAGACGTCATTTGGGGCTATGTCACGTGTTTTCCCATCGGTGCAGAAAAATAAATGTATTCTGCCCCTCTGGATTAACTGTAAAGAAGCTAATTTTATATATAAATATATAATTTAGCCCTAAATATATGTATCCAACGATGCTTCCTTGAGTGCAGGAATGATAATAATTTGCATGGTTCATCGCTGAGTCGTACTTCCTAGCCTCGTGATGTGTAACCCTCTATGTATACTTAATGAATCAATTTCTTAGCCCATGCTCCAATCAGTGATTGGCATTCTTTGGTCCACATACCCAATTTAAATTCCACAACTTATCACTGTCCAGCTTACAGAAAGTCATTTGGGAATTTTGAGCTTTCAGGTGTTCAATAAGAAAATAATAACAGTAAGAGTAAACACCTTCCTGCCTGGCCCCCATGGTTTCCGTGTCTATATGGATAGACATACCATCCACGCCTGTGGCCCCCACTGCCAACGTGTGCACCAGTCAACTACAAAACAAGACAAAGACCCATGGGATCTACTCAAGTCACATATGGATTTGAATTAAAGCATTTTGGCCACTTTTGTATATTTCCATTTTGAAGCCAACTATGAACCTTAGAAGGGAAAGGTGACAAGATGTCAACAATGCCTTTTAGTCCGTGTTTTGAGATGTAATGGGGTCATAATTGTTAGGGCAGCAGAAGCTCTGAAGGAAGGAGACAGTTTGGCTCTAACCCCATTGTGGCAGAAAATCATCCTATTGGTTCGACCACAAATGATAAAGAATGAGGCAGGGGAAGAAAAATCTGACCCGAAAAGCTAATCAACCTAGAAATGCAGAAGCTAAAAGGCCCGGGGGAGGGATTAATGCTGCAGCCAAGCCTCTTCTTAATTTTGTTAATCAGACATTTGTCAGCACAGGGCACTTTTTGCAAGTGTTGAAAAAAAATCAGAGCTCCCGAATAGGGCCTGGGACACATCTTATTACTTTCACGATCACTGAGGAGCATTTCTCAAGTTGACTTCCTAAAAGGCATTTGGGCTTCTGTCGCTTGTATGAAGATAATTATTTCTGTCATGATGAATAATTTAACCACCATTCCCAACTCCCACTTGCAGACCACTCATGGCTTTCAATGAAAGGAGATACACTGCTCTGTACCATAACAGCTTCTGTATTTTATGGACCTGGTGGAAATCACAATGAAAGCAAAAATGTTCCCAGACCTTCTAGCCCCAAATTATTTTTGGTTGATATCACTTGCTTTTCCCAATATAGACTCATAGAACATTGGCACTGAATGTTTCCTGAGATAACTCCAGGAGAAAATGAATGAAACTTAGAATAATTCAGCCCTATGGTCAGAGCACACAGCTATCATGAAGACTGGAGTTTTAAATCTGGGCTTACGCCTGACAAAATAATTTACTTGCGTCTCATGCCCTCAAATTCTAGGGCAAATGTCATGGAAAAGCAACGGTCTGGGCTTAGAGTTATCACCCCTGGGTTTGGTCACCTCAAGCATCTCAGGGCTTTGTTTCCTTATCTGTAAAATGGGTCTGGTGAGTGTCTTATTTTGGAACAATCTCAATTTCAGAGAAAAGTTGTCGCTCCAGCACAAGGAACTTTTCTTGTCCTGAGCCACTTGAGAGAAAATTGTCACCACCGTGCCGAACATGGTTGGTCCTCCATCAACTCACATACTTTAGCGTGTGTTTCAGCCACGAAAGTAGAATTCAGTCTATTTCACCTGTTCTTTCCCAAACATCCTTCTGAGTATGAGGAGCACATTCTGAGGTACACATTGCTTTTAGTTGTCTTGTCACTCATTGCCTTCAATCTGGAACATTTTCTAGGTCTTCCCTTGATTTTCCACACCTGGACAACTTTGATTATTATAAGCCATTCTTATTACAGAATAGCTCCAGTTTGTTTTTTCCTGATGTTTCCTCGTGATTAGATGCGGGTCTGTGGCAGTTTTGTCACAGAAGCGGTGCTGTGTTCCAGCTGCCTCCGATCGAGGGGTACGACTTCAATGGTGCCATTATGGTTGTTGTTAACTTCAGTCACAATGACTAAGGTGGTTTCTCCTCTTTAATGACATTTTCCCCTTCGTCGTTATTACGTATTTTGTGGACAAACACTTTGAGACTATGTAAGTATCCTGTTCTTAGGAAACTTCTAACTTATTCATCTATACATATGGATGTGAATTCATGGCTTCCTCTTATTCAACAGGATATAATTCTTTTAAATCAGTCTTGATTTGGGGCACTTAGGTGGCTCTATAGGTTAAGCCTCTGACTTTGGCTCAGTCCCTGATCTCACGGTTCATAAATTCTAGCCCCACATCAGGCTCACTGCTGTCAGCCCAGAGGCCACTTTGGATCTTCTGTCTCTCTTTATCTCTGCCTCTTCCCCACTCATGTTCTCTCTCAAAATTAAATAAACATTAAAAAATCTTTTAAAAACCTCTTCTTGATTTTGGCATTCCAATTGTTCTTGATTTAACCATGTGGGAGCCCCATCAAGCTACCTGCTGTGGCCTTTTGTTATGTGTCCATCATTCTGGGACTACTTTATCACATTTTGTTTCAACAAGATACTCCAGACTCATTTGAACTTTCCCATTTCCGAATCTGAATCTTCCATTTCTCCAAGGAACCCTGGACCTTGTTAGTGGCTAATGGTATTTGGAAACAATATTGGGGCACTAGGTGGGCTCATGCATACACCCACATTGACATCTATGTTTATTTCTATAGCCATCTCTAGACAGTACATTGAAAATCATATGTTTACACCAATGCTTGCAAGTTTAATCTATATCACAGGGGCAATTATAGTTTTGTCCATATTTGCCACTTCCTTCTCTGGTAGGGAGAAAGCTGGTGTCCACCATCAGTAATATGCTTATTCATCAGGCCAGGGCCTCAACTTATAGCAGGTCTTCCATGCTGCCTGCCCCACCCTGCACAGAACCCCCTTCCCCCTGTGTGAACCCCCACAAGCTGCCTGGGCCCCCCTCCTCCATGGAGTCCTCACCAGTTCTGGTAACTGCAGACACCATCCTTCTTCTGCTCAGGTCCAACCCCTATGTGGACTACACTCTTATGTGGATTCCCCAATAACCCCGCTTGAGTTTCACCCCTCCCCTCTAGGCCACCACACCTTTCTCCACCCAACACAGACTCTTTGCCCCACTAACCTAAAGGCTTTTGAACTGAATTTGTCTGATAACTTTTTGGTCTTGACTCCCTCTATGGATGGCTTTACGTGATGAAACAGGGTTTCATCAATGAACACTTTATAAACTATGAAAAGTTCAATGTCTTGGCTAGAGAACTTCCTTCAAGCTCTCAGGCTTGGTAAGCACATGTGGCTCTCTTGAAATGGGAGCATCAGTGCATACCCTTCTGGTCTGACCTCGGTGCTCTGCTTTTCACTCTAGGACCCACCAGCTCTGGAGCTAAGACCTGTCCTCACAACTGCCCTCCCAGGCTCAGTCTTGGCCCGGGTCCACGATCACAGCAAACTCCCAACTTGACTATGTTCTTCCTTCTAACGCTGTCCTTCAAAACAATCCCCACAAAACTCACATGGGTCTTTTTGGAGGGAGATTAGGACAAAACCAAATGCAAGATGTCGATAGTGACATTCAGTGTATTCTTCCCATCCATTAGTTAAAACAAAACTGGTTTCTCTAACAAAAACCCAATGTGTTCAATAGATCACAGAAATAGAATATTTCTTTCCCTCTTCTGTGAAATCCAAAATGGCGTTCAGGTTGGGTGGGTTTCCCGAAAACACCAGTCATACAGGGTTAGGACCAATTCTAACGACCTCACCTTAACTTGACTGCCTGTATAAAAGACCTTATCTCCGGTGTCACATTCTGAAAGTTATTAGGGGTTAGAAATTAAACAAACGAGTTTTGGGGGAAAACAATTCAGCCCATAGTCTTCTCCAACTATTGATTTAGAAACCCAGGCTTCTTCAGTCTTGTGGCTGGATTGTCTTCAGCAAGACTTCCAACTTTCCTGTGGTTGGGTGAAGGTGGAGAAAAGAAAACGAGCAGGGACTATAAAACATTGGCAGGGCTTACGGGTCTAACCCAGAGAGAGAGCATATCACTTGCTTTCTGTTGGCCAGAACTCAGTTACATGACAGAGAAATGGGGACTGTGAACTGAATGTATATCCAGAAAGAATTGGTTTTGGTGAATAGTCAATGTCCTTCATCTCCTTCTCTATCCAGTATTACCCAAGAAGGACATTACTGTCAGGAGATAAAGATTAGAGTGTTGGTTGCAAGATCCTCAAATAAAAGAGAAAATAAAACATACCATTTCCCTACACTTCTTAGGACACTCTTAACGTTTTCATGGCCAACGTGTGCCCTGTCGAAAAATGATATTTAAAAACAACAGGAAGGGCAATGGCTGTCCCATAAGCCTGCACATTTTAGCACTTCAGATATTCTGCTCTGGGGTGAGAACTCATGTCTTGTGTTGACTCTGGCGTAATTGCTGTTCCCTTTTGTTTGTCTCAATGGATTGTTCAGCCCTGGATGAGAAACCCTAGCATTCTCCTGAGAGGTCATTCTTCTTTCCCTGGGGCCCCTGTTATCTTCATTTTATAATATTAACGTTAACTATAACCACCAGCCGGGTAGCGCTAAAAAGAACATTATCTTACAAAACTGAAATTCACTGCTGGGGATTTTTTCTAAACACCGTTATGCATAACAATATTTTTAATGGGGTGATTCCTACCAACTGGTTCACAAAACTCTTGTCATTTTTTAAAGCAGAATTAAATAATACCAGGCAGCAGCGTGTGGAAGGCATAAATTACAGATGGCAGCAGGGCAAAGACATTGTGTGGTGAATAAATTAAAGTCTTCAATTATGAGGCGCGAGAGAGAGGTATGAGGAAAGAAAGCTGAGGCCACAGGAGAGAAATGTATTCAGATGACATTGAAATTGGTTGCCTATCCATGAAGCACTAAGTCCCAAGAACTAAGTGCAGCTAGAAGAGATCTTTACTACAGAAGAGAAAGACTTTCTTGGGCACAGAGCATTACCATAAAAATGCATGCTTTAAAAAAAATTTTTCAGCTAGATTATAAATTCCTCCAAGGGCAGGTGTGGGTCTGGTCATGTTTATAAGATGAACAAAACCTTGAAAGTCATTATATATCTTATGGGTGGTAGTGAAACAGATACAGGGGCAGACGCCTTGGCCCTGAGGAATTCTGAGCTTGTCTCAAAAGCAACTTCAAATTAAAATGAGGTCCTTCTTGAAGACTAGAGATTAAATGGATAATCCTCATCTTTGTGGAGATTTAAGTACTGTTTGTTCAGCCTCAGAAATATCTCTCAAAACTGGGCCTTTCTCACCACTTCTACAGATTTGAATCTTTACATCACTTACATTTTTTTTTGATTGGTTGAGTGTTGGTGTTTTGTTTTTGTTTTTGTTTCGTTTTTAATGTTTTCCTTTTATCTCCACAATTGGGCTATAGCTTTGCTTTGTCTTCCCTCGTTTTGCTTTAGCGGTTGTTCTTGGGATTACTACACATTCTTACCTTGTCATAGTCTACCTCCAAATAATATGACATCACTTCCTGTAAAATGTAGGAGCATTACAACATCTTACTTATATTTCCCTACAGTGTATCCCTGTTTGTATTTATCGTGTTAACAGGATGGAGGGGATAATTATATGATCATCCCAAAGGATTTATTTTAAAAAATGAAAGACAAAATATTAACACCTAGGTATAATAAAAATTTGTAGAAAACTAAGAAAGAAGGGCACTTTCTTAATTGGATAAGGGGCATCAATGAAAACCCTACAACTAACATCATCTGTAATGGTGAAAGCCTAAATGCGTCTTCCTAAGATCGTTCCCTGAGAATGTCTTCTCTTCCAGTTTCTATTCAACATTGTGCTGGGCTTGGGGGTGTTCTTGCCCAATAAGGCGAGAAAACTAAATAAAAGGAAAACAGATTATAAAAGAAGAAGTGGAACTGTCTTTATCTGTAGAATTATGTATCGTAAGGAATGTACAAAAATAACTACAAAATATAATAAGACACTGAGAAAACTTACAAAATACAAGGTCAATATATAAAACTCAATTGTATTTTTATACACCAGTAATGAACAATTTGGGGAAAAATCTTTTCAATAATACTATATGCAATGGTGTCAAAAGATAAAATAGTTTAATAAAATATGTGTAAGACCCCAAACCACAAAACACTGCTGAGAGAAACTAAGGAAAAGATAAACCATCCTCATGGATTAGAAGAGTCGATATTATTAAAATATCAATTATCTCTATTTCTATCCATTTATTGAAAGTCATTTTAATGAAATTCTTCCAAGTTTCTCTGTAGAAACTGGCAAACTAATTCTAAAATGTATATGGGGTTACAGAGAATGCAGGATACCCAAAATAATTTTGCAAAAGAAGGGCTCATGTTACTTGAATTCAAAATATTATGAAAAAACTACAGTAATCCAGAAGACGTGAGCCTGGATGGCTAACTTGGTTAAGCCTCTAACTCTTGATGTCAGTTCAGGTTGTGATCTACGGTTCATGGGTTTGAGCCCTGCATCAGGCTCTGTACTGTCAGTGCAAAGCCTGCTTGGGATTCTCTCTCTCTCCCTCTTCCTCTCTCTCAAAATAAATAAACTTAAAAAAAAAGAAAATGTGACATTAAGCATAAGGATAGTCATGTAGGTCAATGACACTGAATAGAGTCCAGAAGTAGAACCATCCATGTCTGGTTCACTGATTTTTCTGATCTAAAAGCTAAGGTAATGCAATGGGGGAAAGCATAACCTTTCAGTAATTGGTGAGGCAACAGACAGGGACCTCAATTCTTACCTCACATCATTCACAAAACTTGTCTTGAAATGGACCACGGACCTAAACAGATTTGCTAGTACTGGAACACTTCAAAAAACAACATAATGGAGAATCTTCACAACTTTGCAGTAGGCAAAGATTTTTATAAGTGAAACAAAAAGCATGAAACATAATAGAAAAAATTTTGATACTTTGGACTCCATCAAAACAAAAACGTTCTGCTCTTTGGAATACACCATTAAAAAATAAAAATGAAAATGAAGAGGCGCCTGGGTGGCTCAGTTAAACGTCTGACTTCAGCTCAGGTCATGATCTCATGGTTCGTGGGTTTGAGCCCCGTGTTGGGCTCTGTGCTGACAGCTCAGAGCCTGGAGCCTGCTTCGGATTTTGTGTCTCCCTCTCTCTCTGCCCCTCCCCTGCTCATGTTGTCTCTCTCTCTCTCAAAAATAAAATTAAACCATTAAAAAATTAATTAAAAAAAAATAAAATGAAAACCACAGGTTAGGAGAAAACATAGTGTATATATTATGTACAAATATATATGAGACAAAGATTTGTATCCACTGTACATAATGGACTTCAGTGACTCAATAAGAACCCAAGGAAGAAGTGAGCACCATGTAAAAGGACATCTCATAAAAGAAAATACATGAATGGCCATAAGCACATGAAGAGATGCCACATGTCACTAGCCATCAACAAGTGCAAGTTTAAGCCACAATGAAATACTACTGCACACACACTGAAATAACTAGGATTGAACAGGCTAATAATGCCAATTGTTGACAAGGATGTGGAGCCACTGGAACGGTCATATGTTGTTGCGGCTGGTGTCACATAGTACAACGACCTTGGAACTCTGTTGGACATTTTCTGATAAAGTTAAACATGCATTTATTATGTGACTCCATGATTTCATACCAGGTACTGATCCGAGAGAAATGAAAACATATGTCTACACAAAGACCTGTACACTGATGTTTGTTGAAACTTACTCCTAATAGCTAACAGTCAAAAACCAATGTCTCAGTGCCATTACCAGATAAACAGTAAACAAATTGTAGTGTATCTGCATCATTCAGTACTGCCCAGTAATAAATTTAAGAATTACAATGCACTCAACAACATGGATGAACCTCAACAATGGTGTGCTGAGCAAATGAAGCCAGACTCAGGAGTATACATCATGTGATTCCACACATAGGAAATTGTAGAATAATAAGCAAAAGGGGTCTGTCATGACAGCCGATCAGGGATTATCAGGGAAGTGGGGGTGCAAAGGGACGTGAGGGAACTGTCTGGAATGATGGAAATGTTCTGTGTCTTGCATAGATTGTGGATTGTGGTTATGTGTCCAAAACCTCCGAAACTGTACATGTAAATATACGTATTATACTACATGTAATTTATACTTTAATAAACTTGATTAAAAAATAAAAAACAATACATCATTTTTAGAAATTAATCTGCCAAAAAAGAGTAAGAATTACCCAGGGTTGATGAGGACGTAAGTAAAGGGCACTTTTATACATGGCTTGTCAGAAAATGAATGGACGAATCCCTTCCTTAAGGTAATGCTATGATCTCTAGACAAAGCCTTAAAAATGGGTCCTATTCTGTTATTTTCCCATTCCTTTCTAGGGCTTGATTCTTTTCCTCTTAACATTTATTTATTTTTTGAGAGAGAGAGAGACAGAGCACGAGTAGGGGAGGGGCAGAGAGAGAGAGAGAGGGAGACACAGAATCCAGAGATCCGAAGCAGGCTCCAGGCTCTGAGCTGTCGGCACAGAACCTGATGTGGGGCTCTTACTCGTGAACAGTGAGATCTTGGGCTGAGCCAGAGTCGGATGCTTAACCAACTGAGCCACCCAGGCGCCCCTAGGACTTAATTCTAAATAAACAAAGTTACAAAGGTTTAGCCATAGAAGTATTCATCTTAAGTAGTGTTTATCATAGAAAATATTGAAAATAAACTCTCCAACAATGGGATAAAGTTTACGCAAATCATATTCATACTACAAAATGCCACTCAGCCACTAAAAAAGTGGGAAATTACATTTGTAAATATCAAAATACATTTATAATATTTTATAAACTAAAAAAATGCTTATAAAAGGGTCTCAAATGATCCTACTCTTGGGCAAACACAATAAAAAGGTAGGAAATAGAGTAAGTTACTATCAGTAATTTTACCTGGACAAAAAGATTGTGGTGATTTTTTTATTCTTTTAGCTTATCCATATTTTCTGGTTAATTTCAAATATAACTTGTGTGTAATGACAAAGATGAGAGTTTATGATGTTACTTCAGTTGCTAGGTTATTCTTCACAAGTAAAATCAAGAGTAGAATGAAGGGGCCGGTGCTATGCGGAACACTGTTAAGCACTGTTGATACAACAGAGGCCTCACTTTGTGAGTCCGTATCTGTGGGCAGAAACCCAGTTCCGGTGGGGAACCACTCCTGGGCCCCCTCTGACCCCCACATTACCATGAGACCTGCCGCCGATTCAGGTCCTCCCGACATGAATTATTTTGCCAATTCCTTCAACCAATGGACTCTTCTTGATAAATCAATTTTGAAAGAGAGCTGCCTTAGGAAGAGTTACCACCATTAATGACAACAATACCGTAAATTAGGGCCGAAATGACTTCATGTCAATGTAATTTCTTCCACGGTATTTAAACTCCGTGTAGAGAAGATCTGTCTCCCGTAAAACATAAGAGCCCAGAAACTTGATGAGGTGTGAGGGGGACCTGGTAGGTACCTGTTCTTAACAAGTCGTCACCAGAGAATACCTCCGTTGGGACTCCTTGAGACTTTCTGATGCGTCCTGGCCAAGCACCTAGTAAGTACCCTTGGAATACTTTGAGCACCGGAACTGAGAATTTCTCAGTAAATATGTCATGACAGCTATGTGAAGCCTTACAAGATAAGGTTCAAAGAATTGAGTTAATTAACTTGGTGAGAAGAAAGCCAAAGAGAAGTTTAATAACGATCCTCAGGAATCAGAAAGGTAAGGTAAGCAGACTCTATCCATCTGTCATCAGTATCCACACAGAGAAACACTTTTGATACAGCAGGTAGGAGCCGAATAAGACATGTGGAGGACTTCCAGACTCCACGCTGCAAGAGGTTACTGGGGGGTCAAGTATTCCTTCCTGGAAACCTTTCAGAGTAGGACAGACAGGCCACTGTTTGATTACCCGGATCTAGTCCTGGATCAAAGAATTAAACAATGCCCTGTGTGTGTCCCGCCAGCAGGAAGGACTTGAAGTTTTAGGTCAACAAGCAAGTCAGTCTATCATAAGAAATGCACTGAAATGGCCGCAAAGTGCTTAGTGTTAATTTTCCTAAACACCTGTATTATGTGTAAGAATGAGATGAATTAGATTCAGAGCTCCATCCACGGCAGGGGCTGCACATTTGTAGACTTAAAAAAGCAGCCCATTAAACCACTTCTTAATGCAAAGGGACGTAAAACTCAGGCACACATTTGGCGCCCTGGAGAAGTTTCAGCACTCGATCCTCAAGGGTCAACCATGCAAATATCCACTTTTGTCAGCCGCCAAGCAATAAATCAGGAGAGTTTCGTGTGCCCGTGGGAGCAGTAAAAACGCTAAGGAAATTTGTTTATTATCCCGAACCATTTGAAAATGCCACGCTTTGTTTGCAACTATTTCCAAGACCTAAGGTGCAGTTCGGTCCCAGGAGTCAAAACATTCAGCAACAAATCCAGTGAAGGAGGGATTCACCAGACCCTGGTGAAATTCCTCACGGAACCAGGCTGGCAGTGCCTTCAATTAAAGCAACTTCAGTTTATTTAAGACTCAGCCCATGAAAACATTTCCCAAAGCTTCAGCTATGAATAGTTTTCTTGTGCAGCTTTTCCAAACCTTAGCCTCAAGGGCGCACTCTGTATAAAGCACAAGAGCGTGGAAGTGAGACTCAAGAGTCTGGGGGTTTGTGTGTGTGTGCGATGTGTTGTGTGTGCGATGTGTTGTGTGTGTGATGTGTTGTGTGTGTGTGTGTGTGTGTGTCCTCCTGCAAAGGCTTTTGGAAAGCAAGCTGCTAGCAAACTTTCGTGCCACAGTCAAATTCCAGGGACGCAGAGCAGTAATTAATGATCCGCACTGACACCAAAATAAAGCACCAATATTTTTTGGCGAAAAGGCAAACACAAAATGTGACGCATCTAGCATTAGTTAATGAACAATTATTAATTAATCAACTCTGAAATAAATAGCCACCTTCAGTTTTGCCAGAGAAGGTTTACTTCCAAATTATTCCCTCATTACCAGTAACAATCAATGTAGGGACTATATTGTGGCATCAATTTTAGTAACAGTCCATTGGTAAGTCTATCATAACAATAAAATGGCATACAGCCGTGACAAGAGTTTTTCTTACGTATTAATAACGTATTTATGGTAGATGTTAACATTCTACATCATAAGCTGCAGTGCTGCATGTATCGGACTGGCAAAAAGATTAACCAGTAGTGAATCTACTCTTACCTATTCTCGTAATGAAGCCTTAACATCATCCTGAATTTTGCAAAGACATTTGTGCATATAAACCATTGTGGCCAAAATTTTATTTTAGGCAAAATTATTAATTATTATTTGTAAAACTGCTTAAGAAGCTCAGTAGTATACTTCTGCATGATGTCTAGATCTTTGGTGTTTTTTTAATTTTTTAATGTTTTATTTATTTTTGGGAGATAGACAGTGTGAGCAGAGGAGGGTCAGAGAGAGAGGGAGACACAGAATTGGAAGACAGGTTCCAAGCTCTGAGCTGTTTGCACAGAGCCTGATGCGGGGTTCAAACCCACCAACTGCGAGATCATGACCTGAGCCGAAGTCAGACGCTTAACTGACTGAGCCCCCCAGGCACCCCTCTAGATCTCTTTGTGATGGAAATAGGACATTCCCTTTCTGTTGGTCCCAGTTTGGTTCCGGGTAAGAGGGGAGCAGGGAGCAGTTTCAAACAGTGACTCTCCCCGCTAATTAAGGATGCTGTTGGGCAGAGCCTCTGCATACTTTTGTTTTAGTGGCGAAAGGAAGTCACATCAGGAAATAAATGTTTAGTTCCAAGAAAATCAGAACAGGGTTGGCAATTAATAGATTGCTTGTAGAACTGTAGAACCAACAGAAAAATCTAAATATACATAAAAGATAAATTTAAAAGGACAGTGCTTA
The DNA here is from genome assembly GCA_004023845.1 of Helogale parvula. Taxonomy (NCBI): domain Eukaryota; kingdom Metazoa; phylum Chordata; class Mammalia; order Carnivora; family Herpestidae; genus Helogale; species Helogale parvula. Next base: position 269,079 of record PJEM01000887.1, on the reverse strand, counting down.
CACAAAAAAGGACTCAGCCAGAAATTCTTAAAATAACAAACTCCACTTGGTGTTGTTAACTGTATATTTAAATGTTGATATACAGTTAACTTGGCAGATATACACATCTCATGGGAGAAAGTGACAAAGGGGATGGTGGAAAGAGGGTCGTCTCTGTAATCTAAAGGACTCTGGATTCAAATTCCACTTCTCTCAGCTTCGGGGAACTCATTTCTGTGAACCCCATTCCTCACCTATAAAATGGGTCAGTAAGCTACATTTGCAGGGTTATTATAAGGATTAAATTACATAAAGTATGTAAAATCCAAGGTTTACAGAGGGCGCTCACTTAGTATTATGAATATATTTTGAAATGCACCCTAGGGGGGCCACCATGTGGGGGAGCTGGGAAGGAAACCCCACATAAAGTCACCCACTGAGCCATTACACTGAGGCCACACATTTCACCTCTCTCCAAATCCCTCTCCTCGCAGAGCCTTCTACCGATTCCCTGGGTGGCGATTTGGTTGTCCTCTGGGTTAAAAGGAGGAAAGAAGAAAGGAGAAGAAGTGTTTCCAGAGGAAAAAGGACAGTTATTTCAAGCTAACAAGAAAACACGATGAGACAGAGTCTACAAGGACCTGTGTCGAAATCTTTTCCAACAAGCGTGTTCACAAGGAGAAATCTGTTACATTTGCAGAAATGAAGTGACTATTTATCAACAGACAGAAGTCCAAGCTTGAGGGGTGTGTGGGTGACTCAGTCGGTTGAGTGTCCAGCTTCAGCTCAGGTCATGACCTCACGGTTCGTGGGTTCAAGCCCTGAGTCAGGCTCTGTGCTGACCGCTCAGAGCCTGGAGCCTGCTTCAGATTCTGTGTCTCCCTCTCTCTCTGCCCCTCTCCTGCTCAAGCCGTCTCTCTCTCTCTCTCTCTCTCTCTCTCTCTCAAAAATTAATAAAACATTAAAAAAATTTTTTAATTAAAAAAAAAAGAAGTCCAAGCTTGAGAAGGGGACCTTTCTGTTTCTAAAGCAACGCTAGAGAACTTTCTCTGGGAGTCACCTCAGCGAAGGGTGAGTGAGAGCCTGGTGAGGATGTGAGATGTGGTTTCTCGTCCTACCTGACATTTGCGGTGCACTTGAATGTTGCCTCTTGTTACACAGATTTATTGCCAGCTTCTCCCCTCCCTTCTCACCCCCAGGCCATGGTTTTCTAGCCTTTCTTCTGTCCTAGCCTCAGTGCCTTTGTCTCCTGGCTTCTCCTTCACTTCCAAGCACTTTTACGTATCTTATGTCTGCAAATCTCTTCCGCTGCCCTCCTGCCTTCCCTCTTTCTCTCCCCAAAGACCCCCATCCCATCTTGCTTTTGTCCCTGCTTTTGATCCTGAAAAGATGGTTTAGGGGATCTTCTCTTTCACTCTCTACCCCTTTTAGTCCCCAAGACATTGTATTGGAATTCCTGGAATAGAGACCATTTTGCAGAAAAATTTGTGTAGAGTGATAACATCAGATGTTTTCTTTTGTTATATAATAAAAATTATTATTATTATTATTATTATTATTATTTTAGTCTTGATTCTTAGGAAGCTCTCAGCAAATTTGCTGCGTAAATACAGATTTCAATAATAGTAGCTACTGCTCTTTGGTTGTCTGTCTGGCGTCCATTTTTTCCATCTTTGCTCCTAAGAGAATCCCCATCTTCTCCAGGTGTGCCCACTCTCCTTGTGTTGCTTTTTGTTCTTCAGAGGAAGGTGACAAGACTCCTCACCTCCCACCTCCCACGCCACCCTGCTGCTCTCTCCATCTTGTTTGTGACCCTAATCAATCCAGGTGACTATCCTAGGTAAGTCCCATAAGACCAAGGGGGAAAGAGTGTTCCATGATGGGTAATGAGATTTCATCGTCCCTCTTTCTTTCATACAGAAGCGTACTCTCCCAGCCATCTTGCAACCACAGGAAGATGGGGACAAAACTCACACACTGAGAAGGAGAAGAGTCCAGAGACCAGAAGACCCTAGGTCTTAATGCCACTGTCCATCCCTTGCCTCCTGTTCTGGGAGCTTGCCCCCTCCAGACCTCTTGCTCGGTGAGATGGTCAGGCCACCCCGGTGTCAGGGATGGCCACGCTTTCCCAGGAAAGGGGCAGATAGTAAATACTGTAGGTTTTGCAAGCCTGGCAATCAGTTCAACTCCACCATTATGGTGGGAAAGCAGCCACTGACAACATGAAAAGGAATCGGCCTGTCTGTATCCCGACAAAATTTCAGTAAAAAAATCAGGTGCAGGGCTGCATTTGGTCCTACAGAAGGTTTTGTGGCTTTCGGTCGTCCTAACGGATCAGCAACCACTCGACACCTGCTCAACAACCTTCTTGTATCGACTTTAAGTATTTTAAAAATTCATCGCCATGGCTTTTTTTTTATTTTCATTTTGAGACCTTTTAAGTTATTTTGAACACTTTTTTAAAAATATGAAAGGTATATATTCTTTAAAAACACGAATAAATTGACAGAATATCTTACATAAGTTATTTTTCCTTCTGAATATGCATCAGTTCCCTCTGTTTCCCATCAACATTTATCCACGCCCAAGAGTCTTTGACCTTCAGATACTTTTAACTTCTCGCCTCTTTAGCTGCTGCAACTTCTCTCCAACTTTGTAAAAACACATCGCTACCTAATGACTTCTTCATCCCCAGACTCCCTTGAGCTCCAGATTTGCATATTTAATAGTAAACATTTCTGTTCGTTGTCTCAAAAGCATCTAAAATGAACGGAATGTGCAGCCCGACCAACCATCCAGTCACTCTGGCCAAAACTAGGAATTATGATCGATCTCCTGCTCTTCGTCCACCCTTCCCCCTCTAATTCGTTAACACGTCCTGTTGATTTTTCCTACAAATTCCTATTTCCTCCACTGCAGTTGTGGTCGTGGTCCCAGCTAATGCATGTCTTGTCTCCGATGTAATCCTTTCCCTGTGACCTATCACCTTCTTTCACTGTGGTCCCACCAAGCTCTTCTCAAGAATGGCAAGAGCAGCCTTTTCAAAATACAAATTTGACCATAAAATTTCCTTTTTTAAAAATTTTGTTAGCGGGCACCCTCCTACACTGTTGGTGGGAATGTAAACTGGGGCAGCCGCTCTGGAAAACAGTGTGGAGGCTCCTCAAAAAACTATCGACAGAACTTCCCTATGACCCAGCAATAGCACTGCTAGGGATTTACCCAGGGGATACAGAAGTGCTGATGCATAGGAGCACATGTACCCCAATGTTCATAGCAGCAATGTCAACAATAGCCAAATCATGGAAAGAGCCTAAATGTCCATCACCTGATGAGTGGATCAAGAAGATGTGGTATGTATATACAATGGAGTACTATATGGCAATGAGGAAGAATGAAATATGGCCATTTGTATCAAAGTGGATGGACCTCGAGGGTGTCATGCTAAGTGAAATAAGTCAGGCAGAGAAGGATAGATACCATATGTTTGATTTCATAGGTCTAACAGGAGAGACCTGGCAGGGGACCATGGGGAGAGGAAGGGGGAAAGAGAGTGGGGGAGAGTGAGGGACACAGATCAAGGGAGACTACTGAATACTGAAAACGAACCATAGACTGAAGGGAGAGGGGGAGGGAGGGAGGGGGTGATGGTCATGGTGGGGGCACTTGTGGGGAGAAGCACTGGGTGTTATATGGAAACCAATTTGACAATAAACTATTAAAAATTTTTTTTCTTAGCTTTATTGCTCTCGGGATAAAGACAAAAGTCTCTACCATGACCGCAACGCCTCGCTCTGCTGGTCTCCCAGCCTGCAGCCCACCCTGATTCTGATACTTCCGCCTCTTTGCTCCCATCGGTCCTTGCACGTCCCATGCTCCCCCATCCCAGGCTTGTGATTCTGCATCCAGAAACACTCATAATTAAGCCCTCACACAGTGGTCAGTAAGCCTTTGTAAAGTAGGAAGGCATTGGTAACTCATCTGACTTGAACTCCACAGAGCACATGCTATGAATAGTAACCATTAGAGGCAATAATAATTCTAATATAGGTAATATTTGAATATTGAATATGTGCCATGCACTGTGCTGAGTCTGTGCGCTACTCTCGCCCTAAAGCAACACTACCATGTTAAAATTATTGTCACCGTTTTACAGATAAAGTAATTGAAGCTTAAATTTCCTCAAGGTTCCACAATCAGCAAGCGTCAGAAACACGACACAAATGCCTTCACTCTGACGCACACTGTTGGTGCCCTGTCCTTTATCACCTCTTAGGCCTCATCATAAACATCTTGGGGAATTTAAAAAAGTGAAGCCAAACCCAAGGGGATGGGACAGAGAGAGACAGGATCTCTGTTTAGAGAGCAAAACCACCTCAACCGGTGTTATGATTTCCTGGGACTGGGGGGAGACAGAGACACCTTCTGGGTTAAGGCGTCCCTAAGGGAGTCCGACAGACAAGGTGGACCCCTCGCTTTTGTCTTGCTGCTTTCAAAGCTGGGACAACTGGGAAGATAAGAAAGACGCTTTCTCCTCTCAATGTACTACAACGAAGGAGTGCTCTGCAGTGATGGGGTGTTCTACAGCCAAGATGGCCCTTAGTGTATTCAGAGCAACATTCACTCTTTAGTATAATATAATGAGTATGCTTTTATCTGAGTACTGTGGTAGCTGAGCAGTTGGGATCCTGAGCTCCCCTTTTAGGTGGTGAAGTGCCACCTAGGCAGTGACCAACCCAATGCGTTGCCTTAATCTCTCTTCACCTGTTAGTCCACACCCAAGGGAAAAGCCTGTAGGATTCATCACCTAAAGGATGGATGATTAATGGTAAGTGACCTCTTCGTGTCAAAAGGGTACTTGAAATCATCAGGCAGGAAGGTCATTGTGCGTGTGAGAGACAGCAGTAATTCTGTGCAGAAAGGAGGTGAAATGATTAAAAAGCCAGGTCAACGGATAAAATGGAGTAAGTAGATGCATGGAGATTTGTGGGTCAAACATCAAGCCAATGTTTCCACTTTCCCTCCACTGCTGTCAAGAAGCAATTGCCTCTTTGTTCATTTAAATGACAGGCTTTTAAGGGGCGGACATCCACCATTAATTTTAAACAAAAGCGTCTCTGGTTCATCCTTGGTGGATCGAGCTGCTTCCATGAAATAACAATAAATTGGACTTCTTTCCCTGGGAGTAGAGGATTATCGCACACTGTGCTCGGGAGGTAAAAAATTTTTTAAAGGAGAGAGAGGTTGATGAATCACAGTCCTGTAGTCTTCAAAAAGTTTAATATGGAATGATAGGGAACCTTAAATATGTATTTTCAGTTCCTTATTTTTATCTTTTCTCTAGATTCACTCTGACTGCCTCAGCTCTGCAAACACACACACACACACACACACACACACACACACACACACACACACAAACAGCTCTTTTCAACCCTTATCACAGCTCTGTTTATGCTGCAGGACCTATTCAATATCATTTGCTAGGACCATCTGAGTTCCCAGGGGTAGGGGACCAGTTCCTGAGATCATCTTCTCTCTTTCAAAGCCATAAAGTAACCATTTCCAAGGGTCCCCAGAGAGACAAATGGAGACCAATTAATATCTTGCATCTAGGAGTCCCCATCTTCTGGCTGATGTCACCTGTGTCTAGATTTTATCTCTTCCCTTAACGATACTCGGGTCTGGAATTATGAACCTGAATGGAGACTCCCTTAACCAGGAGCGATCGCCTTGGTTTTGTGCCAACAGCAAAGGTGAGCCCGGGCCTTGTTTTCTGAGTATGTAAAGAAAGAGAAATGACATGCACCCATGCACTGGGAGAGTCCCTCCACGCCCAGCGCCACACGGAGCAAATCAGTAACAAGTAAGCAAAGAGAGTCCCACTCTTACTAAGGGAATGGTTCCTAGATGTGGCTCTGAAATCCTCAAAAGGCCTAAAACACAACTCTTTTTTTTTTTTTCCAGTTACATATGATCGATGAGGCACGCCTAGAAAGTCAGCATTCTAGGACAAGATGCTCACACCTGTAGTCTTTGGAAAATCTAACCCACGATGGTGTGGTGCTCTTAAATATTTATATGGGAAGGTGAGGACCTGCCAGTTTCTCAGGCAGGGACAGCGCATTTTGTGCCAAATATGAATCATCCTATAGTATTCTTTCTCAAAGGGATGACACTGCTAGCCATAAATCAGTCGCTGACGTGATCCAGACACTTTCATCTGTTTCTAATCTTTCTTTTTTTTCCCCAGTTGTTGGAAAATCATTTTCATTTTATTTGCAAGAAGTTCTGCCTGGTGTATCACCGCTGGGCATCCTCTTCAGCCACACATGCTTTCTTAAGTCAAAAAAAAAAAAAAATTAGGTCTATCAGACCAATATCATGGGGAAAAGCTTACAATGGAATTAGTACAGTATGTTAAAGACCAATACTGAATGATGACTAGGAATCTAGGCTCAGTTGTTGAAATGACCTGCATATTAGGTCCTGCTCTGTCATTTACTGTCTCAGTGGAGAAATTTTACTCTGAGCCTCTGTTTCCCCCACTGTAAAATGGGGATAATAATAAGGGAGTATGTGAAAGTAGTCCTTTCTAAAAGTTAGCTGTTACTGTGATTATATCTAGAAACCCATCCAGGTATCAGACCGGCTCTGCAGGTTCAATGCCCTTAGAAACGATGTTGGTGTCAAACAGGAAGACAAATACAAAGCTGTTTTTGGCTTGAATTAAGCAGAGTGAAAACAAAACTCAACTAAATTCATCCTGCTTTGGAGTTCCTTAAGTTTTTCCTATTTTGAAAGAGAAAGAACTTCTGCCCAGCAAGGAAACCATCAATAAAAATGAAAGGCAACCTATTGAATGGGAGAAAATATTGGATAAGGATGTCTCTGATATGGGGTTAACACAAACTATTTGAAAAACTCCTACGACTCAGTAACAGAAACACAATCTGATTGAAAAATGAGACAAATAAATGAGCAGACATTTTTCCCATGAAGACATGTAAGACCTGTGTAAGAATGGCTAGTAGCAAAAAGACAAGAAATAGCAAGTGTCAGTGAAAATGTAGAGAAAAGGGAACCCCCCAAGCACTGGGGGTACGGATATAAATTAGAGTCGTCGCTATGGAAAATATTATGAAGATTCCTCAAACAACTAAAAATAGAACCACTATATGATCTAGTAATTCCCCTACTGGGTATTTATCTAAGAACAAAAACACTTAAAAAAAACAAAGCCCAAAATACTACATTGAACAGATAGGTGCACCCCGATGTTTACTGCAGCAATACTTACAGTATCCAAAATGTGAAAACCAGCTAAGTGCCCGCTGATGAATGAGTGAATAAAGAAGATGTGATGTACCTGTGTGTATGTATATGCATATGTGGGTAGACACACACATACACACACACACACACACACAATGGCTTATTACTCAGCCATAAAAAAAGAATGAAATCTTGCCATTTGCAGCAACATAGATGGACCTTGAAGGCACTAAGTGAAATAAGTCAGAGAAAGATAAATACTATATGATCTCACTTATGTATGGAATCTGGAAAAAATAAAGAAGCCACCACCCAACCCAGCTCATAGATCTGGAGAACAGATTGGTGACTGGGGGAGGAGGGGATGGATGAAGGGGTCACCAGGGCACAAACCCACAGTTATAAACAAAAAATAAGTCTTGAGGATCTAATGTACAACATAATGACTATAGTTAATTATCCTGTTTGGCATATTTGAAAGTTGCTAAGAAAGTTGAAATTAAAAGGTCTTCATCCCAAGGAAAAATCTTTTCGTAATAGCACATGGTGATGGAAATTAACTAGCCTTGTTGTGATGATCATTTTGCAATAGGTACAAATATCAAATCATGATGTTGTATGCCTGAAATTAACATAAGGACACGTCAATAATACCTCAATAATAAAAAGGGAAGAGAGAAAGATGGATGGGAGAGTGATTTCACTTTGAAGGGTTTGCTTCTTTTATTTAGCTCACGTGACAGTTAGTTCCAGAGCCATTTTCCCTATATGAGTAGGTCGGGTTTTCTCACTCTTGGCACTACTGATATTTGGGGCTAGATAATTCTTTGTTGTGGCCGCTGTCTGCACATTACAGGATGTGTAGCCACATCCCTGGCCTTTCTCCACTAGGTGCCAGTAACATACATCTCCCCATGAAAAAAAATGTGACAACCAACAATGTCTCCAGATGAACATTGCAAATATCCCTATGGCACCCAGTAGGGAAACTGAGTCCAGGGAGCAATGATGCTGGTCTTGTGTGAAGTCTTGAATGCAGGTGAAGAAGGACATAATTGGGACTCCAAGGAGTCTGTAAGGCCCATGTGAGTGGAGGGGAGGTGCACGCGAGAGGCAAGGACCCCCCTGAATTGGCTGAATGAGAAAAGAAGAGTGACACCAGAGTAGATACCAGATTACCCCAAAAGGGGCGTGGCCAGCTCGGAAGCAAAGCCCAGCACACACTCAAAGGCCACACCCGGTCAAGCTTCCTTTCTCTCCACCAGCTTCTCTCAAGCCCCAGACCCTGTCTTAGGACCAAATAAAGAGATGGATAAAATGGAAAGAACCAGAAAGTTTTCCCAAACAACTGAGTTCCATAACCTGAAGACATCGTTTAAATCACTGACTCAAACCAAATGAAAGGAAAAGTGCTACTTCACAGAATAAAGAAATTACATATTCTGGGTATAGTGTGAGGGCTGTGGTTTTATTATGCTGTCCCATGTATAGGACCTGCATCCACCTCCTTCCAGGGGCCGTCTTAGGGGCTGCCATCTTGAAAAGAGCAGCGTCATATAACAGACAACCCAACCTGGAAGAAACAAGTTGGTGAGTCCAAGAGTCTGGGATCCAACCTGCACTCGCATCTAATGCATCTGAGAATCTCGGCAGAATCACTTACCTTCTCTCACTCTCCACTTTCCTATCTGTGAAATGGGTCTGGTCATCTTTGTCCTGCTTCCGTCAGAGGCATTTGAGAGGATCCTGCAAGATCATATAATACAAACATGCTTTTTAAACCACACAGGATTATAAATGTTTGAATCATTATTACTGTGTTTGGAATATTGTAGATTCTAAATAAACGTTCAACAGTAAATATATAGTTACTTGACATTTCAGTTCTGTGGGCTTTCACAGAGTATAGTTTCTCTTCTAAATAAAATGTAGATAGATTTAAGAGAAGGGAGAAGATACTGTTATCACATTTTAGCATCTGAAGCCTTATTTACAATAGTAAAGTTTTATATGTGAGAGTTGGAAAGATCTATAAGATGAGTTCATCCAAACTCCAACTTACAGGAATTCATCTTGTAAGATGAGGTCATTCAAATGACCTTATTTTCAAGGTCGTGACCCTATGACTCAGTGACATTGTAAGACCAGCACCAGGCATGAGGTTTTCTGGTCCAGTCTCTGGTCAACCATTCCACGATGTCATGTCTTTAAAATGCCCTATTATGGGTAAAACATAATAACAATAAGCCATTTACTTTTGGTCTTTATATTAGATTCCAAAATGCACTTCCATTTATGATTTCATTTGCTCCCTAACTATGTGGAGAAGAGATGTTATGACCCGCACTTGGTCACCAACGAAGAAGTCAGGTTATAGTATGCAAGTAACATGTTCAGGAAATGACAGATCGTGTTGTAAGGGTCTTTTCCAAGTGTTCAAGCTACACAGCAGAGATCGACAATTTCCACAAAGGGAGTAGAAGAAAATAGTGGCTTCATAGCACGCATTAATGATCAGACCTCAAAATAAGGCGATTAAGCAAGGTTTCTGGGTCAGAAAAACAAAACAAGGTTTTCTGGGTTTTGAAAGACACATATCTGAAGACAGTCGAAGCCACAAGTGGGTGCTGACTTCTGTCAGAAGTGCTGATATTTTGTGAGTTCATTTAAAGAATAAACACGGCATGGATCACCAACTAGCCACTCTAGCTATGTGAGTAGATTTGGTATTTATTGTCCCTTTGGAGTGAAATGTTACTAAATAGACTGTGATTTCACCCTAATTCAACTGGAAGGCTAAATTGCACTACTTAAGGGCAAACTTCTTTCTTTTGTCGTGGGATGTACACTCAACCAAATGAAGGGACAATATTGTGGCACAAAACAGGAGGCTCCTGGGAAAATGAAGGACAGCAGAGAGCTCAGGGCGAGGCAGAGCTCACTAGGGACCCAACACTCGATTCTACTTCTGCTCTGTACTTCCGGAGACACTGGAAGGGAATGTTTCACTGCCTTTCAGTACTTTCTGAGATGAAGTCATCTGTTGTTCATTCAATGACTATTTACTGAGCATTGATTTTGTTTTATGAAGTAATTGAAAACAAGGTGGGCTTTTATTCCAGTAGGGGAAGGGGGAAGAGTACTGGTAAATAAGTCAGAACAGAAAAAAATTATTGCAGGGGAGCCTGGGTGGCTCAGTCAGGTAAGCATCTTGACTTTTGCTCTCTCTCGGGTCATGATCTCATGGTTCAGGAGATTGAGCCCTGAGTCCGGGTCTGTGCTGACGATGTGGTGTCTGCTTGGGATTCTCTCTCTCCTTGTCTCTCTCTGCTCCTCCCCCACTTTTCTAACACCCTCCTCCATAAATAAAAAAAAAAAAAAACCCTGTTTTGGAAAGTAAAAAGTGAAGGAAATAAATAGGACAATTAGATCATGGACCAGAATGCAGTGGGGTGGGTTTCTCTGTGGAATGATAAAGGGACTGAGGCCTGAACGACAGGGGGCCAGGCATGAGAAGAGCTGGGACAGGGGTGCTTTGAGCCCAGGGAAAGGAAGGTCAAGGACCACAAGACAGGAGGGCTGAGCCAGGTTGGAGAGTATCAGGAGACGGGTGGGTGTGGCTGGAATGCACTGAAGAGGCAGCATGGGGTTGAAACTGAATTTGGAGAGAAGAGCAAGCACGTGATCATCAACTGATATCAGGATACAGATTTTATTGTAAATGCGATGGGGAAGGACTAGAACAGAGCGAGAAGGTCAGTTAAGCAAGGGCAAAACAGACCTGATTTATATGTTATGTTATTTGATTTTTTAACTTTTTTTTTTTGAGAAAGAGTGCACAGGTGTGAGCAGGGGAGGGGCAGAGAGAGAGGGAGACACAGAATCTGAAGCAGGCTCCAGGCTCTGCACTGACAGCACAGAGCCCATCACGGGGCTCAAACTCACAAACAGCCAGATCATGACCTGAGCCACACAGGCGCCCCTGATTTACATTTTAAATAGGAGCACTAAGGCGAGTTTTGGGTCAGAAATATTGAGTCTAGGGGCTCTGGGTGGCTCAGTCGGCTAAGCGTCTGACTCCAGCTCAGGCATGCTATTGATGCTCATGAGTTCCAGCCCAGCATCAGGATCTGTGCTGACAGCTCAGAGCCTGGAGCCTGCTTCAGATGCAGTATCTCCCTCTCTCTCTGCCCCTCCCTCACTTGTATCCTATCTCTCAAAAATGAATAAATGTTAAAAAAAATTTTTTTAAAAGAAACATTGAGTCTAAGAGCCAACATAGGGAAGTCTTTCCAGCCAAGGGGCTGGAGGAACACAACCGGGGTTGAGGTACAGGTAGAGGAAAGAAGATGGTGGAATCAGAGCCAGGCTGCTTACCCAGCAGTCTGTGTGCCCTACGGGGGGAAGACCCAGTAAAGAGAACAGTGGAGAGTTAATGTGGCTGCAGAAAAGCCAGTAGATGCATTGTCCTACGAGGCAGACGTGCTGCTAAAGTTTTGAGTGCAACTGGATTTGTCAACATGGAGGTCATTGCAAAATATTTCTTTTACGTAAAATGTGTTATGCCCTCAAAACAGTGATTGGCTATGTTCATTACGTGCTTGCTAAGTGAGCAGATGGACAGAAGCATGGATGAGGAATACAGAGAAAGCAAAAATGCTAAGCCCAACTCTCAGTTCTGTCGGTGACTCACTGCTTGGTCTTGGATTCATTTAGGTTGTGAGCTCCTTGTCGCTGAAGATTCTTTAGCATAGTGTGTTAGTCTGGGTCCTCCAGGGAAACAGAACAAATAGAGATTTATTATAGGGAACTGGCTCACATAATTACAAAACCCAGCAAGACACAAGATCTTCAGGCGGGTCTGTAAACTCAAGATTTTTAAAAATGTAAAATATATTAAAATTTTTAAAAATGTAAAATATATTAAAAGGGAGTACACCTGGGTGGCTAGTTGGTTGAATATCCAACTGTAGATTTCAGCTCAGGTCATGATCTTAACAGTTTAAGGAATTGAACCCCACATTGGGGTTCCTGCTGACAGTGCTTGGGATTCTCTCTCCCCCTCTCTTTCTGTCCCTCGCCCACTCTCTCCCTCTCTCTCTTTCAAAATAAATGAATTAAACTAAATAATAAAATATATATAGTGCAAAGACTCCTTCAAATGCCTGCTACCCATCTACACATTACCACTCTCGTGAATTTATGAGGTGTCCTTCCAGAGTAGGAATGCACACACATGAAGGCGGATATGTATCCTTATTTTCTCCCTCCCACCAAAGGGAATGCAGTGCTCTTCATCTTGCTACTTCAGATAACACCACAGCTTGGAGATCTTCCCACATCAATAACTAGAAAGTTTCCTCATTCTGGCTTAGAGCTCCATAAAAGCCTCCAATTCACTTAAATCAAAGTATACGCCGTATTCTAATCACTTCGCCCTTAATAGATATTTTGGCTATTTCCAATTTTTGGTCACTACAGACAGTACTACAGTTAAAAATCTTGTACTAGGTCTTTTCAGTATCCGCCAGGACATCTGACGGATATACGGAAAGTAGTGCCATTGCTGAGTCTAAGAGACATCTTCTTCCTCATCCTCACCGTGAGTGGAACTGTTTGCCTCCTTCCAGACTTCTTATGATGAAATCTTAGCCCCCAGCATCAGGTATTTGGAGGTGAGACTTTAGGAAATGATTAAGCCAACAAGGTAGCCCCCCGCCCCCCATGAATAGATGAGTGCCTTTATGAAGGGGACCCGGAGAGCTTCCCTCTTGCTCCCATGCAGTGAGAAAATGGCCACCAGTGAGTCAGGAAGTAAATCCTCACCAGACACAGAGCATGCTGGTCTCTTCATTGTGGACTTCCAGCCTCCAGGACCAGGAGAAATAAATTCCGTTGCCAAGCCCACAAGCCATGCACTCTGTGGTGTTCTGTTCCAGCACCCGAATGGAGTAAGACAGCCCTTTATTCTTTTTGCAAGGCTTTCTTCCCTTGTGTCTTGGCCATTCTGTGTTAAGTGTATTCCTAGTTTATCTCTGCGCTACTACTGTACCAGGGCACCCTGCTCTCACTGTATTGGCTCACTGGCTACTGTTAATACAGAAGAGCACCATCGATTTCTAGATAATATTTCTGCACTTTAGTACTTTAGTAATTCTCTTATAGCTTTTTAATTTGATTAATTGGTTCACTTTCATTTGCCAAATATTCAGTTTTACTGGCTTCTGCTTATGATGATAGTTTTAATGGTTTCTCTCCCATTTTTAAATCCGAACTTTCTTTTGCCAAATTTCATACGTAATTCTAGAGTGAAATATTAAATGACAATATTAGTGGACGTCCTTGATTTGGGTATTTAGTGGAAATGCTTCTAGCACTGGCTTTTGAACGGAGATAAAAGTATTTGATCATGTTAATATAGGGTCCCTGTATTTTAACTTTGCTATTTTCTTCAAGATTGGTTATTGGGGGGCACCTGGGGGGCTCAGTTGGTTAAGCCCCCAACTTCATCTCAGGTCATGATCTCACAGTTAGTGAATTCGAGCCCCACGTTGGGTTCTGTGCTAACAGTTCAGAGCCTGGAACCTGCTTCAGATTTCATCTCCCTCTCTCTCTGCCCCTCCTCCAATCATGCTCTGACTCTCTCTGACTCTCAAAAGTGAATAATGTTTTAAAATTTTTTTGAAAAGAACAGTAATTGAATTTTTAAAATGCCTTTTGTGAAACCAAATAATCATATGAATTTTCTATTAATGTAATAAATTATATTAGATTTCCTACTATTGACTCATCCCTGGATGTCTGGCTTCCTGTGATCATAATTCTTTTAATGTGTTGCTGAAGCCTGTTTGTTCATATTTTATTTATAGTTTGGGAATGAATATTCATAAGCAAGATTTGTAAGTGAGATTGAAAAAAATTTTATCATATTTTGATTATATTTGCTTTAAAAATAATTTGGAGAGTTTTTTAAAATTCTCTGCAATTATTTCTATAACATTGAAATTATCAGCTCTTTAATTTTGGTACAATTTCCCTGTGAAGCTATCTTGCTTTTTGTTATGTCTCTGTTCTATGGAAAGAAGCCATTTTAGAATTTTTTCTCTATTTTGTCTGGTGTCAGCTTTGGCAAGTTTGATTTTCCTGGAAAATTAGCCACTTCTTTCAAGTATCCAAATAGTTTCCAGAGTTCAGCAAAGTGGCTTCATATTACTCTTCTAATTTTCTTTGTTCTTTTGTTCCCTCTTCTGTTTCTTATTTTTATAGTGAATGTTTACCGTTTATAAAGGTAAGGGTAGTTTTTCCTTGTAGTTTTTATCCAGTGCTTTATCAGCTTTTCCTAAAAACAGGTTTTTAATTTACTTATTCGTGCCACTGTTTTCTAACTCATTACATGCTTTATGAGCCTTAGGTAGCTGTTGTCTTTATTAAAGCATAGAGTTTAGGACCTTTTCTATTTTTTTGTTTTGAGTAAGATAGTGTTTGCCTTCTATCATTTTCAACGTATGTTTTGAATATTATGAAGATTTTATTGTGTGCTTTCGTTACACCCCAATACATTCTCACATGTGGTGTTTTTGTTATTTATAGTTCTATTTCAGACCAATGCTATATGATAGGACTTTCTATGTCTGCGTTGTCCAGTGTGAAAGCTGCTGGCCACATGTAGCTCTCACGCCCTTGAAAGGTGACTAGTGTGTGTGAGAGAGGAACTCAGTTTTTAACGTAATTAAGTTATTAGACAGCCACACACGACTACTGTCCACCATAGTCGATCACATCTAGACATTTTGTCATTTTCATTTGTCTCTCCTCTCTATCCAGGAATTACTGAAGACAAGGGATTTTTTAAAAATATTCTCAGATTTAAAGACCTTTTAGTTATCCAATTTTATTAGTGACTAGTATTCCTGCAGTGTGATCAGAAAATATAGTTTGCACTCTTGGTAATTCAGAGGACTTATTTAGGATTTTTTTGTGACCCATTGTCTAATCTATTTTCATGAATAGGGCCAGGGCCATTTTAAACCAACACTAATTCTCTATTTTCAGGAAGGAGGTTAGATATAAATTAATCAATCAGATAATGTTATTAAACATTTCCATATTCATCATTTTGTTTGTACTCCTATTCTTCAACTGAAAGGAATGAATTAAGATTTCTTACTAGAAGTTGGCTGCTACTTACTTTTCTTTGCATCATTTTTCATCATTTTCATGAACGTAACTGCTGTTACATGTTTAGTGCAAGGTAATATGTTTTCGCTGTGATTTTACAAGTGAGCATTATAAGGTGTCTTTCTTTGTCTTATTCTGGCCTGAATCCCACTGCGTCTGACATGACCGCTTATGATCCTGCCTCTTTTTCATTTACATGTAACTAATCTATCCCTACCCAGACTTTTATTTTTTTTCCTAATTGAAACAAAGTTGACTCTCTATCCTTACTTTTCTGTTCATACTTTTCTTAAAGGGTGTCCCTTTCATCTAGCAGAGAGTGAAGTTGCTTTTGTGATCCAGGCTACAATCTTTTATATTATGGCTAAGTTGAACTCTTTTGTATTTATTAATATGCTAGATGCACTTTGCCTTCTTTCCACTTCTCATTTTACGTCTGTGAGTTCTAAAAGGTCTTCTACTACGAGGTCTGTTCCCTTCTCTGTGCGAGCAGCACCTCCCACCACAGAGATGTAAATATTTTCTTGTTGTTGTTTCAATGGCCGGTTACCTTTATAATTATAATTTTGTATATTACCAGGAGAACTCTGTGTAGTCCCAGACTATTATCTCCTCTCCGCTCTTCAAGATCCAATTGCAGTTAATAATATCACTCTTCTTGGTGCTTAACCTTGAACTATTAAACATGCCACTGCTTCCATTTCCTGGGTTGTGAGTTTCAGGCGGTCTCTCTGATTGGAAGTTGATCACAGATGAGGTGGTTGGCAAATCTGTTCCGCCTCTCATGTTGTGGTCAGCACTTGGACCTCATCTGGGCACAGAACAGTTACACTGATGCTGTCCCACTGACCCATTGTGCTCATGTCATCCCTACAGTTAGATACGCTCACACTTCACCGTGAGAGCTTCCGCTGCAATCTCGTAGCTAGGTAAAGTTCATCCTTTAGTCCCCTCTCAACACTGGGGTCTGGAAACACTGATCTGAGTTTTGGCACGTTCACAACTGGTGTTCTGTATTCCTTATAGGACTAAAGGAGCTTGGCCTGATGTAAACCCTTGGCTCACGGGTTTTTTTCTTCTATGTCTCCTGAGTGGCTCCTTAGTATCTGCTATCTGAAGCCAGCACTAATTCTCCCTGTTTAGTGACCATATTTTACCTGGCTACACAAAGTTTTCTTCTTCAAAAATTATTTCTAAAGTTCGATAAGTGTATTAGATTACATTTTTATGCCAACTGTTTTCAGTCTGTATTTTTTGGCTCACATTATGCCCACTCTGTATGCAGACTTACATCTTTAATTTTCCTTAAATTATATCTTTGCATATTTGTTCTATTCAATTCCTCTTTGTTAGATCTGCTTCTCTTATCATTTGTATCTGTCATCTTCTCTCTAAAGCTTTAAAAATATTTGTTACTATTTTATTTTATTCAATTTTTCTCATTTCTTTGGGAATCTCTTTAAGTGTTTCTTTGGGTTCCTTAGGACCTTTTCTATCCTCTCTCTTGTCATCTTCAGACTAGAAGATTTTCATTTCTAGAATGCTTTTGTCCCTCCTCCATTTCTATTCTGAGTTCTTCCTATGGTTAATGATCCACAGTTGTTTTGTCATATTCTTCCTTAGCTCTTGAGTTTCTACTTTGTGTTCTTCCTTTTTGAAGCAATTGCTTCATTAAACTCTTTAAAATCATGGTAAAATGGTCATTATTTATCTTTGTTCAGTGGCACCATTATTATGATGAACATTCTACATCAGTTGGAAAGCTGTGAAGATCTTTTCCATGCTTTTATTTACAATACTTTTTTATTACTTGACCATTAAAAACTGGGCTTTTTATGACCCAGCTATCAGCAGAATATTCCTAGAAGTAGAAATGGTACCGGATCATTTGCCAGACTTCACAACAGAGGGCTTGCTTCTTCACGGCCACAAAACTGATTGCTTTTTATGAATATTGTCTTTCCATATGAGTTTGAACTTCCATCTCTCCTCCGCACGTCTGAACCAGACTGAATCCATCATGCTTTCTGCCACTTGCTGCCCTTGTGTAAACTGGTACAACCCGTCCATTTTTTCAAACAAGAGATACAGCTCTTGCACCATCTGACTATCAGCAATAGTACTTTGGGTGACTCTTCCTCTTTTCCTAAAATTTTCTTCTTATGGTTCCACCCATCATACCCTGAGCTTCTGATCTTCATTTCCTTCATCTGCTTCTGCCTAATCCTGGGCTTTTGGAAGTCCTATAGGTATTTTGAAACCTGAAGGTCATCTGACTTCTAAATTCCATGGACAATCGAATTTTCAGGATTTAAAAAATTCTCCTAAGTTTTCTTATTTGCTTTTCCAGGAGAAAAGGAGAAAAACACTGATCTTTGGTCATGTTCATAAGAAAATCTCTTCTGAGTTTTTACTGGATTCCATCAAATTCTACTCCATTCTGATTCCTCATCCAGTCTTCTCCTGTCCCCCATTATTTTTACTAATTCCTAGGCCACTTTTTCACTGCTGCATGACTCCATGGAGAAGCTCTTTCACGCACCTGGCCTGGGTAAACCTGTGAGCTTCCACTTTCCAAAAACCATATGTCTCAATGTCACTTTCACTCTTCAATTTATTTTCCAACTTGAAAATTTTTTTACCTCTCTCCTTAGTTTACCAAAAAGTTTGGAAATCCGTTATATATAGACTATACATTACTAAGTTATCATCATGTTTATTGTTCATAATCAGCACCGCACACTGACATCAGTGCACTGATTATATCCCAAGAGTCATTAAATAGGATTAAGTGTATGAATAATGATTTCAAGGAAGTTTATGATCTGCTGAAATCACCTGCTTCTTTCTAGCATCAACTGACTTAGCTCAGATAATGAAATAAGACATAATAATAGGCAGCCATGAAGTTTGGTTGAAAGCAGTGTCCCAGTCAGGAGCTATTTTCATCAAAATAGCCAAGAAGACAGAAGCCACTTGAGCTGCGGTTTCAGCTCTCACTTCCTGTGTGTACTCACATGAGTCATCTGCTCTCTCTGGCTCCCTGCCTCCTTCTATAAAAGGAAGGGGTTGGAGTTCCCCAGTTCTCCTGCTGTACTCGACAAGTACCCGCCATGGGCTAATGTTTGGTTAGCATACAGACTTCGGGCTTACCTGCCAGCACAACAGAGAAGCTCCATGACTCTGTCCTCTGCCCACATGCCGACGCCTTCCCTGGTCCCCGTTAGCTGGCCCCTCCACCAATGCCTGCATTCTTCTCATTTCCACCCCTGCAATTAATGCTGTGTTGAGACCTCCTCTCTGATTCCAGTGTAACTTCACTCCAGACCCTATTTTCTGGATTTTGTTTGAGTCCACACACTGCAGCTACTCTAACCCCACTAGCATATGAAGCCCCAATTCCCACAGCAGGAGTCCAGGTAAGACCCGGCTCCCCCATGTTTCCTGCTTCTGTAGCATCTCCGAGTCTAAATCTACACGCATTTTCACTAGCTGTGTCTCCACATTTAACCAATGCTTCACAAGTGGTGCTGATGGTATTTCCAGGGATCACAATTTTGTTCTACTTCTGATTCAAATTCATTGTTATTTAAAGAATGCTTTTAGAGACAAACTAATTTTTGGTCTCAAGTTTTATGTTTTATTTTATAGAATGGCATTTCAGATAGCATCTAGGGAACCTTCTGTCTTGCCGCTCCCCCCATCTCTCTCTCTCTCTTCCTCTCTCTCTCTCAAACCACACACACACACACACACACACACACACAATGTACAATGTACACACCTCTAAGGAAACAGAAACTTGCTTCCTTTCAGGGTCTTGAAACAAAGCTCTATGATTTAAATTGTTTTTGCAACTCAGATTTTCTACACCAGGAAATGAGTACAGTATGCCCCCCCCCTCATTATTTTTAAACCAGATTGTGAACAAGTGGAAGTCAATCCTCCTTGAATACAATTCTTGGAAGTTAGAAATCTCAAGTGTGGTTGTTCTCCATGAAAGGTTTGGAGGTAGTAGTTAAGTAGTTTGTCTCTGCAGTAACCAGAGGAGCTGAATTTGTTTTTCCGATAGATTCTTCCTTGTTTGTACCTCACATGTAAAATAAAGTTAATGGCATCTCAAAACCCTACAAGCAGTCACTTGCTGTGTTAGTATAAGGACAGGGACTCCCTCATTTGGGGGATTGTTGGCTTTTACAAAGTGGTCCATCAGAATTTCAAGAGGGTGGTTACTTTGTATCTGAGTTTGATACAAAGCTTCTCATTGGTTAGCTATCTGACTTCATGCAGATGAATCTCTTAACTCCTTTGTATCTGAGTTTCTTCCCAGGTAAAGATTTAAGGCAATTCTATCTCATTAAATTCACATTAAAATTAGACTTGTAATAGACCGAGTCGTATGTTGGCCATGCAGCGAATGCATCTTCAATGTCCTCGTGCATTTCCCTCTGTGGTATCTCTCCTCTGGCATTCTATGCTAGGTCTTCGAAGCAAACTCTTCCTGGCCTGATCCCTGTAGCTTTCAGATCTTCATTTGTGTGAAACTCTATTGAATTATAGAGCTTCCAAGGTCATTTAGTGCCCTTCACCACATTTAGCCCTTGCCTGGGGTTAGCAAGGGTGAATGGTCTCTTCCTTTGTCATGTTGCATGCTTTTTCTTAAGATCTGTGTTTTTTCCAAGACCTAAAAGTGAGAGAATTATATTTTATCCTAAGCTTTTATCAATCAAGATACAGGCCCTGAAATATCTATTAGAGTTAATGAATGCACTTAACAATGAAAAGGAAAACAATATTGACAATAACATTTCTAATACCACCTTTAGGTAAAAATATAGGAACCTTGTTAGTGGGCGTTGGATAGCAAGTGTCACTATAGATCTGTTCAGTGAGTAAATATTATTCCTACCAATTCTTCTCTTCTGATTCAGCAGAATTACACACACACACACACACACACACACACACACACACACACACACAATAGGTTATCAGTTCCTTCCATAGAAGGACTGTTTTGATTCTTTACCTTCGCGGACAAGATGCCCTTCAGCTAGAGAATTAAGTTCAATTATTTTTTTGAAAAACTGTAATCAATGCAACTTCTACTCATCCTTCAAACTTCAGCTTATGACATCACTTTTCAACAAAACGTCTCTGACCTCAACGTTAGATGATGTACCTTAAATTGTAATCTTACAAAATCCCAAACTCTGCTTTTGTGAGATCATCAAAGTCTAATCAAACAATTTCAATATTACTTGTCTTATGTCCAGCTCACCAGTGCCTGGTGGATGGCAAACTCCTTGCATGTTTGGCCTCATCAAGTCATGGCTGGACACACAAGTGAAGACACGAATGAAAGGTAATGACATATTTCTGGGAGCCACACCCGCCTTGCTGGATGACACAGTCACAGTAAGGAAATGGCAGACGTTGCACGGCTCCTGCCACAAGTGATGGAAACGGGCATCTCCTTCTGCTACTGATGCTCATGTAAAATTAAGCCTGTTGCTATTGATTAGGCCTCACAATGTTCCAAATCAGACTGATATTCCCCAGATACCTCATGGGAGGAAGCATATTCCCACCTCTATAAAGAGGAAGTAAAACAAAGCACTGCAGATGTTTGTTGAAAGGCTCTTCTATTGAGCTTCACAAACTTAAGACATGGATAATAAAGGGGGATAAAGAACACAAGAATAATATTTACCCTGGCCCAGAGAAAAGGTCTAACTTAGGAATAAGAAACAAACAAAAGCCAGGCATAAGTTACTGCACATATGCTAATTTGGTGCCCATTGTGAGGATGGGTAAGAGTAGTTACAACTTAAACTCATATGCAAAGGCCAGCTCATCTAGGGCACCTATGGCGCTTACACCTTCAACATCAAAGAATAAGGTTGACAAAAGGTTTACTTACTAACTATGGAGAATACATTCTTCCCCTTGTGAGCCTAATAGAATGCCTCCTAGCCCTGTTTATGCCTGAATCTTAGGGTTATTGTTATAAACCAATGTGTTTGCTATCTGCTTCTCACTGAAAACACCCTGCTATCTTCTTAGTTGTAAGATTTACCTGTTCAAACAAATGTGTATGTTATCTGCTTTTCACTGAGAATATCCTGTTATCCTATGATGTGTAAATTACCTCATTGTAATTAGAGTAGTTCTGAAAAAATGCCTCTGTAAAACCTGTTTCTGCACCTTTTCAAAGCATCTTTATCACTGAGAATTATTTGTAAAAATTCCACTTTTTCATGTCATAAGTCTATAAATAAAGACTCAAAACCTGGCGAGGAAGATGATGCCAAGAGAGAAAGAAACTGCGTGAATCTCTCTCAACCCATTTTCTCATCTGCTGCTACCCCTTCAGGGAGCCCTGGACCAGTTGAGCAGGCCTCCTGCAGGCCCAGATCAGAGGCAATCAAATACCAACAGAACATTTTATCCACAAGAGGAAGGTGAAGGTAAACAGGACCTCTTTGCTGGTTTTCCAGCTTTCTGGGGCAACATTGGCCAGTCCGGTGGCAGAGAGGAAGGGCAGTTTATCTTACTGGATTGGTGATTCCTCAGGCTTCTGCCGTGTGTAGACCAGCCAGCTTCCGGGGCGTGGCTGGAGCAGGGCTGGAGATCTCAGAAGCCAGAGTCTTCTTGAGGGTCAGTTTAGATGGTTGACTGGATCTGGATCACTTCACCAGGTTGAAGGTTTTTCAGAGTTGGTCTATTTAACTCCAGAGTGATGCCTGAAACTTTAAAAAGGGCTGAATACTTTGTTTAGTTGTATATCTGTGAAGTTCACCTCTAAGTTTTTGAAAGAGGTGACCCCCATTTTTTAAATATGACAAGCACAGAAGATTGTGTATAAATGAAATACTGTAACAATTTTCTTTGACGTTTACCTCATCTCATTGGATACAATTTAATCTCAATTTATTATGCAAGTAAGACTTTAGGTTTTGGTTACCAAGAACTTTTAAAACTATCTTAACAGTTACTCATGAAAACTATGGGATAGACCAAATTAACCATCACTTCAAGTCACTCTGTATTTATTTGACTTTTGGCAGATCCAGGTAGAACACAAGTTTGTTTCTGTTTTTATCTCAAACCAACAAACTGAAATTAATTTAAACACTGAATAAGTTTTGCTTGAGCCCACGTGAGACACTTTGTTCCCTAGTTAATTTTGACCTGGAAATTTGGTGCAAAAATCTGACTTCTGTGGTCTCTTGTTTCTTATCACCTAGGGCAGAGGGAGAAGCTGATGTTGCCTGAGGCTGGGAGGTCACTTATGCAAATTGGCCTCTCCCCACCCAGCGGTTGGTCTGGCAGCCCTGAGGCTGCGATATGGATGGGACCTAAGGCAGCCTCTTTAGCAACCTTATGGCCCTCTGGTTGCCGGGGGCAACGGGGCTGTCTACCTTCTGATGGCCTGACCTTCCCCACCCAGGTGGTGGAGAAAAAGAATGGGGGAAGGGAGGGCAAGAGGAGAGGTGCCTGCCAGAGGCAGAGGAGAATTTCCAGTTTAAAATTTTGTCAGCCAGACCAATAAGGTCACCTTCTCTGCATAGTCCCAATCCCATAATGTTCCTATGAGGCGGTGTTGCAAAGACAGACAAAGAAGTAGAGGCGCCCCCTCTAATGAGGAGACCAGTCAGATGCCCATCTGGCCGTGTCCTGAAGGAACTTAGGTGCACCTTAGCTGTAGCGGTCTCAGCATCGTGACTTATGATCGGAAACTATTCCGATGCCGCCATAGACTGTATGCCGTTCACCATGGAATTGCAGACAGGCCCACTTAGACTCCATAGGCTTTTGGGGATCTTAAGGATGCCCACCTGTGGAGCCACAGAATCGAACTCCACAGGCAAGCCAGACTGAGCTGCACATTCACACTCACATACACACCAGAGGTCATTACATTTCCTCCCATAGAATTTCCACAGATAAAACCAAAAACAATGACAATGACAACTGGACAAAACAGATACAGAAGTGGCCACAAAACAGGTTTGTAGGTTTATTGAAGGGCCCGACTGACGTTTCAGTGCGGTCCCGGGGTGGGAAGTAATGCTGCGTCCAGCCTTCCACTTGATACCCCAGACAAAAAGCACATGAGCATTTAAAACGTAGATGATAAACTAGCTTACTTCTGGAGCCTCAGACAGGTGACTCTCACAGATTACTGGCGCCATTTTCAGCATGACAGGAGAGACAAGAGTGTCTCCCCAGCTCCCAAAACCTAGATGACTGTGGAATTGCACTTTGCTCTTAGCCCCTGAGAGTGGGAGGAGGCAATGAGGCATATCACACTCAAGTAGGTGCAGAAACAGAGAGGGTGGGGAAGGCAGAAGTGGCAAGGTGACAGCAGGAGGCATTAAAGGTCCAATTTAAAATCTTAGAGGAGTAGAAGCCAGGTTTCCTCCAACAAACTGGAAATATGAAGTCCACATCAAGCCAGGTAAGACTAGAAATTTACCCCAAGGTGGTTTCCATTCTCTTTGTTTAAGTGCAGTCTCTCTAGACTGGATGGGGATTAAATCTCCCTTCTTAGGTGCTGTTGTTTATAGGGCTTTCATTAATTCTATGTCTTCTTTTTTTCCTGCTTCTCCAATGGCAGCCTGAAGCCTGGCCCCTTTTAGTAAAGGCATAGGGGGAAGCGGCCCAGTTAAAGGGAAAGACCCAGAGGCCGGAGGGAAAATCTCAGATGTTTGAACAGGGAATGTCAAATTGTCAGACGTCAGATTTGAAGATTTCGTTGTGGACGATTTAGGGACAGCCCCAGAGTCCAAATTAGTCTCATTTTGGGGGCCTATGGCTTAAAAATATCTCCAGAGCTGCCTTTGGTGGAATTTAAAGTTTCTTTTATAGGAGTCCACAAGGAAATGGCCTCAACGGGGACCTTTTGGGGCCCCTGAGAGGCATAACGTTGCTTGATTTCAACTTCCTCGGGTCGCCACTTGCCTCTTAGCTAGATCCTCATATTCTGTCCTCCATAATAAGTCATTTCTTCCTGACAAGCAGGCCTTGGCTACCTGTGCCCAGTCAAAAGGGGTCATACAACGTGATGTTGGGGCATCTAGCAATGTGATAGTATAAGGACCCAGAGGCCCATATTCGCTGCAAGCAACTTTCTGCCCTTCTAAATTCTGGTAAGGAAGTGGCTCCCATGAGATTTCATCATCAAAATCTATAAAAACTACCAGGAAACACTGAACAAAATCCGTGTCACCAACTCTTTCAGCCTTCCTAAAGGCAGCCTGTAATTTATTTGAACTGGATAATGGAGGAGGAGGAGGTGGTCTGGAGGGCAGCTCCTTGAATTTATCTATTGTTCTAAGTGGAGTTTCCTTGACCTGTATGGGAAAAGCCCAACTTTCCTTGCTATAATTATCAGTTGTTGTTTCCGAATTGCTCTTACATTTTTGGGGGGGGGGCTCTTTATCTTGTCCCTTCTCTTCTATGTTGTTAGGAATATTATTTTTGGAAGGGACAGGTAAAGTCAAATCTTCCTCAGTAGGTGCTGTTGCTTGTAGGACTTCAGCCAATTTTCCCACTTTTAACTGAGGGTCCAAGATTTCTCGTATGAAGTGATATAGTGAAAAGGAACATTTTGTGGCCCCTTAAGCTTACAATATTGTTTTATATCATTTTCTAATTCATTCCAAATCTTTACACTAACAGTTACTTCCTTTGGGAACCATGGACATCTTTTTTATATGAAACGTAGAAAACGTGTAACTTGTTGGGGTGATACCTTGACCCTTTCTTTGAAAGCAAATTATGAACAACATCTACAAAGAGTCTTCTCTCTTTAGACTCTTTATGGCCCATAGCTTAATCTACGCTGTTAATAATGTCAATAAAGAGTCTTCTTTCTTTAGACTCCTTATGGCTCAAAACTTAATCTACGCTCCTAATATCAATAAAGAGTCCTCTTTCTTTAGACTCTTTATGGCTCAAAGCTTCTCAAGTTCTGACTATCCATGACACTGACCCTGTCTTCCTCTACGGGGGGTGGGGGGGGGTGGTCTTCAGCACCCTGGTTGAGTCCTAGCCGCTCTGAAAACTCAAAGGGGAAAGGGAAAGGGATTACTTTCAGGTCCCTGTTTGGGTGCCACTCTGCTGGACGCCCACTTGGCTGGTCCAGGGCTCCCTGAAGGGCTAGCGGTGGATGCGAAAATGGATTGAGAGAGATTCACGCAGTTTCTTTCTTTCTTGGCATCCTCTTCCTGGCATCATCATCTTCCTCACCAGGTTTTGAGTCTTTATTTATAGACTTAGAACATCAAAAAGTGGAATTTTTACAAATAATTCTCAGTGATAAGATGCTTTGAAGAGGGTGCAGAAAAACAGGTTTTACAGAGGCATTTTTTCAGAACTACTCTAATTACAATGAGGTAATTTACACATCATAGGATAACAGGATATTCTCAGTGAAAAGCAGATAACATACACATTTGTTTGAACAGGTAGTAAATCTTATAACTAAGAAGATAGTAGGATATTTTCAGTGAGAAGCAGATAGCAAACACATTGGTTTATAACAATAACCCTAAGATTCAGGCATAAACAGGGCTAGGAGGCATTCTATTAGGCTCACAAGGGGAAGAATGTATTCTCCATAGTTAGTAAGTAAACCTTTTGTCAGCCTTATTCTTTGATGTTGAAGGTGTAAGCACCATAGGTGCCCTAGATGAGCTGGCCTTTGCATATGAGTTTAAGTTGTAACTACTCTTACCCATCCTCACAGTGGGCACCAAATTAGCATATGTATGCGCAGTAACTTATGCCTGGCTCTTGTTTGTTTCTTATTCCTAAGTTAGACCTTTTCTCTGGGCCAGGATAAACATTATTCTTGTGTTCTTTAACTCCCTTTACTATCCATGTCTTAAGTTTGTGAAGCTCAGTAGAAGAGCCTTTCGACAAACATCTGCAGTGCTTTGTTTTACTTCCTCTTTATAGAGGTGGGAATATGCTTCCTCCCATGAGGTATCTGGGGAATATCAGTCTGATTTGGAACATTGTGAGGCCTAATCAATAGCAACAGGCTTAATTTTACATGAGCATCAGAGGCAGAAGGAGATGCCCGTTTCCATTACTCGTGGCAGGAGTCGTGCAATGTCTGTCATTTCCTTACTGTGACTGTGTCATCCAGCAAGGCAGGTGTGGCTCCCAGCAACAAATCAGTAGTAGGACTTTCAGAATCCCTCTGGCTAGTGGGAGGTGACAGATTGCCACCTCGGAGAAACATGTAAGCTTTATCTATAAACGTTTCTAGTTTTTGGAGCTCCTAATCAGGGTGGAGAGCTCTGAACTTCCAGCTCCATCTGTGAAACAATTTCACATGCCCGTTCTCTCTTCCTGGAGGAGAACACAAGGGAACACAAATGGCAACTGAGGAATTCTTCCCTCAACAACATATCCTAAGAACCACATGCTCTGAGGCTACACTCTGCTAGAACCTCGCACACACTTGCAGTGGCTTTAAGCCCCTGGGAATGGTGTGTTGACTTAAAATGACAAACTTGGCTCCTGAAGGATCTCAATCAGATCCTTTCTTCCTCCCAGAAAGCCCCACTTCCTGTTGTAAGGCTCTCCCCAGGCTTTCTTCCTGGCACGGAGACACAGGCAGTAAATGAGGAAGCATGTGTGAAATATTTCCCATGATAACAATTTGTTGGGGAAAATGAGGGTCAGAGGAGGTCTTACTGATTAGGTGACATGTAGACAAAGAGCTGAAGAAATTGGAAGTAGGAACTCATCGAAATACCTAACTAAAAGAATGATGTAAGTTAGAAAGTATCTTAGAGTTAATGCTGATCATTTAGTTATATGCCCTGAGAGGAAACTGTCTAACTCAGAAACCTCACCAAAGTAGGGTCTGCATGCAGGCTTTGGGGTAGGGACCCTGTTCTCTCTTGGGACCTGTTTAGACTTGTCTCCAGTAGGTTTGAACATGCTCAATCTT
Organism: Helogale parvula; assembly: GCA_004023845.1. Lineage (NCBI taxonomy): Eukaryota > Metazoa > Chordata > Mammalia > Carnivora > Herpestidae > Helogale > Helogale parvula. The sequence continues at coordinate 241,673 of PJEM01000887.1, read as the reverse complement.
GAGATGATTATGATGATGATGATGACTGATGATGATGATGATTGATGATGGTGATGATTGATGATGATGATTATTGATGACGAGAGGATGATGATGATGATGATGATAATGATGATTTAGAAGGCAGGTAGAGAATGGCTGTCCTAAATTGTACCAGGGACATTCCTTGCAACTCTGCCTTATCGCTCAGAAAACCAAAAAGGGTTAATTCCATTTCCACCCCCCTTTGTGTTTATATCCTACAGACTGTTGGGGGAGGCTTTAAGAGAGGAGGAGGGTCTGTAGGAATTAAGCTTTGCTGCACATCAGAATATTCCTGGAGCTAAGGCTTCAGTGCCAGGTTGGTCCCCACACTAATTAAAGCAGAATCTCTGAGGCTGAGACCCAGATACTAGTATTTTTTAAGTCTCTTCAGGAGAATCCAGAGCCTAGTAACAGTGGTGTGCTGGAGCCAACTCGCACCAGCTCACAAGGGCATATCACAAGCATCTCTTCCTGTGATAGAAGAAGGAATACAGCTGGCATTTGTCATTCCTGGCACAGAGCTCCAAGAACTCCTGGAATTTTTTGAATAACAGCAGCATCTCTTGTTACTTATAACAAGCCTCTTGACAACATACCTGAGTCTGTACTAATGAAATGTCTCACAATGAGCCCCTGTATAGCTTCAAGGGAAGGGCTGGTCACATTAGGAAGATCAAGCATGTGACTAGAGGGTTGGAACTTTCAGCCATAATTCTGACTCTGGAGGAGGAAAGGGACTGGACACTGAGCTGTCATGTGGCCAGTGGTTTAATCAATCAGTCCAAAAGTCTGGACCCTGAGGCAGAGAGTTCCTGTTTGGTGGCCATATCGATGTACAGGAAGATGACACCTTTACAGGGAGAGAATTCCTGAACTTGAGACCCCACTATACTTTGCCTTACATACCTGCTCATTTGACTATTCATTTGTGTTCTTTATAATCAAATGGTAGTCATTTCCTCAGAGGTATCGTGAGTTCAGTGTGGCATTCTGACCAGTTATCAAACTTGAGGGGATCGTGGGAAGCTCCACATTTGTAGTCAGCTAGGCAGAAGGGCAGGGGACACCTGAAATTTGTGGCTAGTGTCTGAAGTCCAGACAGGCTCATGAAGGAGTTTGCCCTTCATCTCCAGGGTGTGCCCTAACTCTAGGTGGGTAGTGTCAGAACTGAATTGAATCTGAGGACCTCTCCCTCGCCCACCATTGGTGTCAGAAACTTCATGCAGGAACACGCTTCCCAACTCCACCTTCAGGGATACCATGCTGGCAGCTTGAAGTCAGCTATGGTGAGAATATTTATACCATGGAAATATCCTCCCTGAGAATTGGTTGTGAAAGCTTTCCAGCACACCAGTTTTAGAGATCAGTAGCCTACATCATCAAGGGCTAATATATGAAATGCTGGAAAAAGCTTAGGAAAGAGTAATCTTAACTACAGGGATTTCCGGTTTCACGTACATCCATGTGAAGCCAAGTGAGTGAAAGGCAACCCTTCCTTTCTCAAATCCCTCCGTGCTCTCTCACCTGCATGTGAGTCATGCCTAGCCTATTTATTACACTGACCTTCAGCCGCTAGGCAGAATCCAACTTAGGAAGACAATCCTGCCTCGTAATAAACCAGGGAGAAGCCATGATTACTTCTTCACGCCAACTTCTCATGTGTCTTTTTCCTTCTGAATCAATTACTGCAGGTCTCTAGAAGTGGATGGGTCCTGTTCACATCTTCTCCTTGGCTTGACTCATATTCCTTTCTGGAAACCCAGAGAGATGTCCCCTTCCATAAAACTTTAGGAAATTCACTTAAATGTTATGTGTTTTCTGAGATAATTAATCCACCAGTGCAATTCCTACCCAGAGCTGCCCCTTTCCCTGTGCTGCCCACTCCTCTTTACATTTTGTTCTAATTTGCTTGCTATTTCTTCCTCCCTGCCCCATAATTCACATAAGAGCATGAACACACATACATTGTCCAGGAAACCACTGTTTGGGAAACCTCTGACCCTTTTCATGCCCGTGTTTCACCGTTCATTTAAAACAGAGGTTCAGTTGTTCCCTGGTCATTTGAGTGTAGGATTAAGTTGCATTCTTAAGGGATATGGTTGAAATTTTTGCAATATACTTGAGGAATTGGCACACCTAAAGAAACAAATCACACTAAGACTTAAATTGGAGTTTTGAAGGTGGAAAATCAGTAACAAGATCTAGAAGATGTGGAGGCTTACAAATTCGGTTCAAGATAAAACATGACTTCATCAAGGGATGGCCCTTTTACACACGTGCGCACTTCTCTTTTGCAATTACTCACGTTGAGGCTAAATGAAACCTGGTACAGAATGGTCCCATTTGAAGTCTTAAAAATCTACTCAATATTCAATTTGGTCCTGGAGTCTGTATCTTCTCTCTACTGTGAGATTAAATTAAGGTTAGTCTTACTGTTGAATACAACCTTCTGTGGTGACAGAATAATAAGTCATATTGTCTAATACAGTGGTTACTTGCAAGTACATGAAGTATGACTATTGTGACTGTATTTTAATTTTACTTAATTTATACAGATATATGTTGCTAATGGTAGCCATATTAGATAGCTCAGGTGTAGATAAACATGCATAAATAGGTATTTGAGGGACAAAGCGTGTGAGGTGTCACATTTCAGCTTATTGGGGCTGTCATAATAAAGTATCACAAGATGTGTGGTTTAAACAAAAGAAACTTACCTTCTCACAGTTTTCTTTAAAACTTTTTAACGTTTATTTATTTTTGAGAGACAGAGCACAGGCAGGGAAGGGGCAGAGAGAGAGGGAGACACAGAATCAGAAGTAGCTTCAGGCCCTGAGCTGTCAGAACAGAGACCAACATGGGGCTCGAGCCCATGAACTGTGAGATCATGACGTGAGCTGAAGTCAGATGCTCAACTGACTGAGCCACCCAGGAACTCACCTTCTCACAGGTCTAAAGTCTAGAAGTCTGAGATCAAGGGGTTTCCAGGATTGATTTCTTCTGAGGGTTTTGAGGAAGAGTCTGTTTCAAAGCTCTCTTTGGCTTCCAAATGGCTTTCTTCTCCTCGTGTCCTCACATTGTCTTCCTTTCATAGAGGTCTGGGTCCGGAGGAATCCTCTCATAAGGACACCAGTCATATCAGATTAGGATCCACCTTAATGGCCTCATTTTAACTTAATTACCACTGTAAAGATGCTATCTCCAAATACAGTTACATCTGAGGCCCTAGGGATTAGATTTCAATATATGAATTTGAGGGTGGGGGGTTAGGACTAGGGTTATAACATGGTGGCCATAGTTGATGACACTCTATTTTATCATTGCAATGTGCTCAGAGAGTAGAGTTTAAGGGTTCTCTCTCTCTCTCTCTCTCTCTCACACACACACACACACACACAAAGTCAATATGTGATGTGATGGATGTGTTAAGTAACTTGATGATGAGAATCCTTTTCGATGTATGTATATGTCAAGTTGCCATATTATACACTTTAAATATATTATCATTTTATCAATTGTACCTTGATAAAGCTGAAAAAGGGAAGTATCTATCGAGAAATCTTCTTCACACCAATGACCGAGCCTCTGCCTAATCTCTGTCACCCTACCCCCTATTATTTGATTTTCAAGCACCTTTGCTCAGAGCTTCCTTTCTGTTTCTAAGCTTTTCATCAGGAGGAAAAAATCAACACCTTTATAGTTAAGACCTAAGTCCAGAAACTTGGTCTTTGGGGGACAATACAGTGGATGCTGGGTGAGACAGCCATATTTCACCCATCTGCCTTAATGGTGGGACTTAGCACCAACTTCTAAAGTTTATTTGTGCTTTGGGGAGCCTGGATGGCTAAGCCGGTTGAGTGTCCGACTTCAGTTCTGGTCATGATCTCACAGTTCGTGGGTTCAAGTGCCGCATTGGGCTTTGTGCTGACAGCACAGAGCCTGGAGCCTGCTTTGGATTCTGTGTCTCCTTCTCTCTGCCCCTCCCTCACTCGTGCTCTGTCTCTCAAAAATAAATAAATGTTAAAAAAAATTGAAAGTTCATTTGTGCTTTGAAGCCTGTTGGGCTTGATTCTTATGTTCCCTCCCCCCACCACACACTGTTAAATTTCCATCAGGAATGTTGAAATTGTTTAATAGAAAGACTAAAGTTAAGTTAATTAGATATGAGAGGACATACCATATAAACACTATGATACCAGCTCTGGAATCAGACAAACACCCACTGCATCAATTCCCTGCAAGTTATGAAACTTTTTGAGTCTGATCTGTTATCTATAAAAGAGATAAGAAAAGAGGTCTGGTGAGCATCAGCTGAGGCAAGTCGATGGCGTAGCACTGTACCTGGCACATAGAATACAATCTTCGCGTTAGCTACAACTTGTATTTGTCTTAGAAATCTTAATGTCAGACAAGTTGGGGGAGGAAAATAGCATAACAGAGTCAGACACATCACGTGAATTAAAAAGAGATCATCTGCAAGGTCTTTTCTAACCATCAAGATTGATTATGCACGTTTTTTGTTATTCTTTTTTTTTAAGGAGGGAATTTCTTCCCTTCACAATTGTCTGGACTTTGACAGAATAACAGCATTGAAAAACATTGCCCATTTAATGAATTGGAATTCCTAAAGCCTTTTTAATTTCTGAGTATGCATGCTTTTCAAGGAGAACTCTCAAAGCACCTGTGGTATTAAACATTTCTCTTTCAAGAGAGCAGCGTGGTTTCTTTAAGGCATATCCTTTTGCATCACGCATTGCCACGGTGACTTTTTTCCTGATCCCAACATGTGTTCTAACATCGTGTTTAATTTAGAAAGATTATAACCAATGATCAGCCCTGGCTCCCACTTGGATTCCTCATCATCTATATTCTTGTATAGTGCTTTTGATGTTTTTGTACTTTAGGTTTTAAAAAGTATTTCCGATTATCATTTATGGCCCGCAAGAGCCAAGGATCACCCACTTTCATAATCTTTCTCCCTTTATAAATTGTCCCTAATGTCTCATTAAATGATGTTTTCAATTTCTGGTTCCCTGATAGATGTAAGGTCTATGAAGGCGAGTGCTGGGGTTTGTGTCATTTACCACCATACCCCTAGCAGCTCATACAATGCCTAGGTCATATCAGACACATGCTAATTATTTGTTAAATTGGCTTGAACTGTTTTGTTTTGTTTTTCCTACTTTGTTGAGTAAAAGCAATGCTCCAAGCCACAAGGATAAGAACCAACAAAGAAACACGATGACCTTACTAGTCCTACCGAATCTGGAATATTTTGCATCCTGAAAGACATTACTTTTAAACAGCTCTGATTTTTGTTCACACCACCCCACGATTACAGGGAACTCATTAAGCATCCTCAAAGAAAGCAGCTGAGGTCTTAGTTTTTAGGTGGAGAACAAAGGAAGCAGGTTCAAGGAACAAGGAAGTAGGATGATTCTCTTCTTCACTGAGACCTTGCCCTTGGTCACCTCCTCAGTGTCTCTGCTACCCACGGGAGAATGGAGAAGAGGAAAGGAGGAAGCAAGTTCTGAAGAGTCAAGCAGGACTGAAAGCCGTTTACCCTCTTAAAAAATGAAATAAAAGCCCATAAAGAGGGGTGCCTGGTGGCCCAGTCAGCTCATTAGGATCCCAGAGTTCTGGGATCAAATCCCACACCAGGCTCTGTGCTGAGCATGGAGCCTGCTTAAGATTCTCTTTTTCTTGGGACACCTGAGTGGCTCAGTCAGCTGAGTGTCTGACTTTGGCTTGGGTCATGATCTCACGGCTCATGAGTCTGAGCCCCACATAGAGCTCACTGCTGTCAGTGCAGAGCCCACTTTGGATCTCCTGTCCCCCTCTCTCTCTCTGCCCCTTCCCCACTTTCACTCTTTCTCTCAAAAACAAATATTTTATTAAAAAAAAAAGATTTTTTCTATCCCTCTGCCCCTCTCCCCTGCTTGCTCTCTCTCTCTCTCTGTCTCTCAAAAAAAAGCCCATAGACAAATTTTAAAAAATGTCTCTTCACCCTAACGTTCTCTGTAAGCTCTAACTTATAGAAAAAATAGCAGATGGAGGGTATAACCATTAACTTTGAGAGCCTATTCATGGCTTGTCTTGCCACCTTGCTAGGGGGAGGCGTTGTGGGGAAGAGAGCTAGAAGCAGTGTATTGCAACAGAAAGGGCTCGTTTCTCCCCACCTCTGCATCCCTCCAGGAAGGAATTAGTCCTAGCCCTAATCCTAACCTCAGGGGAAGTATTTTTTTTTTATTATTTAAGTGAAGAGGATGCTTGAGTTGCCACTAAAGGGAAAGTCACAGCAACCTATTATTTTAATACACCTTAATGTTCGGGGACTTGGAAGGCTTCAGAAAGATTTGACTGCAAGAACTTTTGGAATTCTACCAGGGTCATCATTCTGTCTTGAGGGATGACCATGATTGGACTAATCAAGACAGACAAAACTAACAGAAAGATAAACTCTTCCCAAAAGGATGAACTCAACCCTAATTCTTAGTACCTATACAGAGAAGGACCATGAAGTGGAAACATCAAATGAAGGCATCAAAATCTTATGTGCCTGAAAAAAAACATGAAAGCCAAGAGGCTAAAGAGTTGCCTGTTGAGAAATTCAAACATGGTGTCATCTTGCTGATATCACATGGGGGCATGGGGGAGCTTGGGATTGCCCGGTTCCAGCATCTGTAGAGACAGGACGATGGGGAAGTCATTTCCATTGTTTCTCTGTCTGTCTCTTAAATAAACACAAGGGTGCATGGGTGGCTCAGTCGGTTGGGCGTCCAGCTCTTGATTTCAGCTCCAGTCATATCTCACAGTTTGTGAGACTGAGCCCCGTGTTGAGCTCTGCGCTGGCAGCACAGACCCTGTTTGGGATTCTCTCTTTCTCTCCCTCTCTACCCCTCCCTGTGTGCTCTCTCTCTCAAAATAAATAAATAAACTTAAAACAATTCTAAATATACATGATAATATCACTATTAACTCCAAAAAAAACCAGTTCCTTCTAAAATCTAAGAAAATGTCATGTCCTCTGTGTTCATTACAGAGATGTGCAAGAGCTTGAAACCAGATTCTCCAGAAAATAGAATTTTTATCTTATGAAGAGCAACAAATAGGTCAGTGAGTGGCATATTCTTTTTTTAAGATTTAGATAAAAGCAAGGAAGACTGGAGCTTAAGTACCATTACACATGGTGAGCCTGCTAAGGAATGGCCCCTGGGAATGTGTGTTCTAGATCTAGCTTGTCCACAATATTTTAGCAGTCTTGGGAAAACAACTTCAATCCCCACCCCCACCCCCCCACCCCTTGTCCACAAAGCTTGGGCCCTTTGTTGCAAAATGAAGACATTGAACTGAGAGTTTTAAATTGCTTCCTAGAGACTTGCAAATCTCTCTCCAGATTTAGATAAAAGAAAAGAGAGTCTAGATGCCCTACTTCTGTGTCTAAGGTGCACTGGCAATTTTGTGTAAATCTTTGTTTGAAAAAAGGAAGTCTCCATGTTTAAAAGTTTGAAAACTACTGACTTAGCTGGTCTCTAAGTCAATATCCTCTAATTCTAGAACTCTGAGAATAAAGAAATGGGGTCATGAAAGAAAGGCACTATACCAGGAAACATGACACTCACATGTAAGTTCTCTTCCATCATTTTCTGGTTGGTGACTTTACCTATTTATGTAAAATGGATGATACTGTTAAGTAATGACAGACGCAGAAAGACAGGTCAACCAACCAGACTATTGAAGTGTTATCCTCACTTTATTATCCATGATTCTGTGGTTCTTGGTTTTTATTTAGACATTTATTTATTTATTTTGAGGGAGAGAGAACACAGCACAGGAGAGGCAGAGAGAGAGAGAGAGAGAGAGAGAGAATCCCAAGCAGGCTCCACACCATCAGGTCAGTGCAGAGCTTATGTGAGGCTCGAACTCACTAACCACGGGATCATGACTGGAGCTAAAATCAACACTTAACCGACTGAGTCACCCAAGGCACCCCTTGGTTCTATCCTAATATTCAAGGGGGCTGTGTTTAGCCCCTATTTACCTTTCTTCCATCAGTGCAAATAGGAGGCTTTCTGTCAGCAACAGAGCATGTGCAGGGACCAGAGAGACAAATGCATAGGCAGTGCTGCTGTCTGTAATCCGAAGAGGACATTCAAGATGCTAAAAAAATAATAATTAAAAAAATAAGTCATTCAAAGAAATAAGAATTTCTGTGTGATCCAGGAGTTCCATTTCTATATATGTACCCAAACCAATTGAAAGCAGGGTCTCAAAGATACACCTACATATCCATGTTTATAGCAGCATTATTCATAATAGGCAAAAGGTGGAAACAATCCTTGTTCCCAGGGATGGAGGGAAGGGTGGGTCAACAAACCGCTGTATGTATAGATGTTGGAATATTACTCATCACTAGGAAAAGAAGAAAATTTTGACACATGCACAATGTGGATGAACCTTGAGAGCATTATGTTAACTGAAATTAGCCAGTCACAAAAATACTAATACTGTATGATTCCACTGCTATAATAATCAAGAATAATCAAGTTCATAGAGAGAAAGAGTGCTGGCTGCTGGCGGTTGGGCAGAGGGAAAGAGGACTTATTATTTCACGGGTACAGAGTTTCAGTGTTACAAGATGAGGTGTGTTCTGCATATGCTGAGTGGTAATGATGGCAAACAGTATGAATGCCTGCCATGCCACCCAATGGCACACCTCAATGTGATTAAGATGCTACATTTTCTGTTACATATACTTTACCCCAACGTTTTTTTGCCATCTATAAGAAATATACTTCATTTTTAAAATTCCATGTAATTTTTTTACCTTTTATTTTGCAATTAGTTTAGTTTAGTTTATTTATTTAAGTTCAAGTTATCACAACTTTTGACAACACTCTTTGCAGTTATCCTTGGTTATAAAGTGTATCACTTTCTTGGTTATCCTTAGTTTCATCTAAGTAGCGTTATCAAGCATGATGGACCATGTGCCAATGCTCCTCAACTCATCACACTACATAGGCTCTTGTTCTGTTGGGGAAATCTATTCAGAATTGGGGTAACCAGGCCAGCTAAGTCAGCTCTGGTAGTCAGCTCAGGCTACTTTAACAAAATACCATGGGCTGGGTGATGTAAACAACAAAAGTTTATCTCAGCACAGTTCTAAAGGCTGGAAGGTCCAAGATCAAGATGGCAGATGATCCGGTTCCTGGGGAGAGCTCTTTTCCCAGTTTGCAGAGAACTGTCCCATCCTGTGTCCTCAAAGGGCAGAGAGAGCAAGTCCTGGCCTCTCTTCCTTTCCTTATAAAGACACTAATCCCATCATTAAAGCCCTACTTTCATGACTCATCTAAACCTAATTGGCTCCCAAAGGTCCTACCTCCAAATGGCATCACATTGGGGGTTAGGGATTCTACCCACGTGAATTTGGGAGGGACACAAGCATTCAATTCATAATGTTGTCCAAATTTGCAATTTAGGTTAGAGAGGAAGTGATATTTATAAAGCTTGGAAAGAAAATATACCAAAGAATGCCAATATCTAAAGTCAAGGCTGTCCTTCACATCCAAAATAAACTACCATATTCATGGGAACTCACAATAAGTCACAAACATAATGAATGATATCAACAAAATCAATCCAGATTATTAAAATAAATCACTGAACTAGCCACTGGTTTTTGTCCAAAATTCCATAACAAATCTTTACTTCCTATATTTAAGTTTTGAACTTTAAGAAATTGGAAATATCCTGGGGTTGTTATAGAGAGGTGTCTAAATGATAATTAATCATTATCATTTCCTTGTGATCAGACCCTTTCTTCTTCTGTCTGCTGTTAGGTTTTGACTGGGAATGGGCAGGAAGAAGCAGGGGGGAGGATACTCCTGCCTGAGAGGTGGGGGGGGGCAGGGAGACAGTCCTGTGGGTGGTGAGGGAACACACATAAACATGTCTGGGGTACCACAAACTAATGGCCAAGTTCACACATTAAACTAGGCTTAGCCCAGGAATAAACTCATTTTAGATCTACCTTCCAACAATAAGATGATCTCAGAATCAATACAGTTGAAATTTATTTCACCAGGCATTGGAGAATTTCTTTAAATCTTGAAGCTCAAAATGAATCCCTAAGAGTAAGTGAGAAGCATCCAGAATTTTAACTCATTTTTCCATGGCATTAAATTTCCTTTAGTGCCCTTATCATATCCGTTGGTGCCCTTTACACACACACACACACACACACACACACACACACACACACAGTCAATTTTGTTGGTAGAGCATCACTTGCTGAGTTCTCTGTATGTTCATGGTATCCTATGGTATTATGTGGGAACATAATAATATAAAGGTTAAGAGAAAACCATAATGTGTGAAGGGTGAACACGTTTCCAGAAAGACAGGCAGATCTTCCAACAAAAGTGTGACCTGAGCATGGTGAGAGGTTGACTTACAGAATCAGACCGAATAACCCTTTGATCCTAGAGCCCAAACCCTGGAAGTCAAGGCACCAAAAGAAAGCAAAATTTTAGTAGGGTCTCATTTTCTGCAATAAAACTTTTAAATTGCATGTGGCTATGTCTAGAGTTTCAGCGTGTGGCACGTGCACCTGAGTTTTCTGGAGATTCTCTGGACGCTGTCAGACTATAGGAAAGGGAATAACTCTCCTGCATCACATCTGTACCGGGCACAGTTCTGATGATACCCAGGCTTTGAGACAGAGCCGCAGTGTTTTCTTTGATTGCTTGTGGGCGCACCGCAGTAATATAATTTCATCTGTTAGAAGAAGACAGCTTATAAAATTGGGTGAAACAACAGGTGCTCTAAGGAAGTGCTTGGAGACTCGCTCCAATGAAAGAAAAGACGCAATTGATGCGGTTTGCATTTCTCTTTAGACAAATCAATCAGCACCTTCAATCCAGATTATCTCAGCGTGCTCCTGCAAACAGTTTTCATCTAAAAGTATTGATGCTTTGCTTTTAACTACGAAAAAGGATGAAAGGGAGACATTTTGAGTTCAGGGCAAAGACTTAGAATAGGTGAGAATTTAAGAAGCCGTTTAAGGGAAAACAAATAATCAATGTACCTAGCAACACTTCATTGGGCATCTGGGGAAATGAAGCATCACATAATGAAATTTTCCAGATAAGAGAAGTTCACCCGTTGAGCACACAAACTTTTAAAAACTGAACCATATCTGATTGAAGAATAACCATAAATATAATATCTACTTCTTTCTCTACCCTCAAAAAATAAAGCATCCTGAAACCTTTAAATTTTCTTTTTTTTTAAGTTTATTTATTTGTTTTGAGAGAAAGAAAGATAGGCAGAGAGAGAGAGAGAGAGAGAGAGAGAGAGAGAGAGAGAGAGAGAGAGAGAGAATTACAGGCAGGCTCTGCACTGGCAGCATAGAGCCCGAGATAGGGCTCAATCTCATGAACTGTGAGATCATGACCTGAGCTGAAACCAAGAGCTGGACACTCTAACCAACTGAGCCACCCAGGGGCCCCTAAAGTTTTCTTAACTGGGTGCATATGTATTAGAAATACATTCATTCAAATATTGCTTAGCATTCCCCATCATTCATGTCTACATTAAACAGGATGTTCCATTCTTCTGTGGGAAAGAGAACTAGTTTGTTAAGCATTTGCTGAGTTATAGTTGTTGGCTATATGTGAACAACTTAGGTGCAAAGTATAATGACTTTAGTGCATGACCTTGATTTTCTGAATTTAGGTTTGGAGCCATGTTTCAGAGAGTTGAAATCTGGGAGTATCTGCCTTGTAGATATGTAGTAAAGTTTTTCTTTCCTGTGTGAGTTTGGTTGGACAAGGGGAGGGTGGTTAACTGGAAATATCTGTGTGACACTAAATGTGGCCGTGAGATCATGGACCTCTTTCCTCTGCCTAGAATCAGGCTGTCTGCAGAGAAGGCTCTGACGTTTTCTCTAAACAGCAGGGAAAGGGGAAATGAAAGGTTTGCATCTCGTAAACTTGGCCTAGGAGGCCGGCTTTCTGGGATTCGCCTGGCATGGTTTGCTGAATCTCGGCCAGAAGGCCACAACCGAAGTCTGGCGGGACTGTGCCGGGAATAATCAGGATCAACCATCATGGCTTACTTTGAGTATATTAGGAGGCTTCCAATGACAGCAATAAAAACACGGATAATTACTTCTTTAAATCTTCAACGTGGCTTCAACCATTTTTCTCTGTCATCCCTGATGCCCTGAAATTGAAGATGGCAATGTTTTCACTTCTCCTTCCTACCCTACGAGCCCCTTTACCCCAGAGTAGTCTTGGCTCTGCTCAACGTCCTCAGGCAAACCTAAGTGAGAAGGAAGTGCCTCTGTAGGCACCACATCACCATCTGCTAGAAGCCAAAACTCTTCTCCCCTCCCCACACCAGGAAATGGTGCCTGAGCTCTCCAACCTGGCTTCTGGGGTCCTCTAAGATGAACTTTCACGGGCCCACTCCATACATCTGGAAGCTAAGCCTCTGCCTTAGTTGGTGCACACAAGTGATTGTCCCCACCATTCCAAATGCTACCTAAAAATTATTTTCTAGTAAAGACCACTTTAGGGCACCTGAGTGGGTCAGACCGTTAAGCTTCCAACTCTTTATCTCCAATCTCCAATCTCACAGTTTGTAAGATCGAGCCCCATGTTGGGCTCTGCTTAGAGCCTGCTTGAGATTCTCTCTATCTCTCTCTGTCTCTCAAAATAAATAAGTAAACTTAATAAAAGGCCACCTTCTTATGTCCACACCTGTCTAAAAGCTCAAGTGATCAAAATGAGCTGTAAAATTCATTTTATAAACTCAATAATCAGGTGGGCTGATGAAAAAAGAGGCAATGGCAGAATGAGAGAGAAAAGAGTTAAGGAGGAAGGAAAATAGGGAAATAAAAGTGGAAGTGAAAGAGGAGAGAATGAGTTTTAAGCTCATACTAAAATAATAGGGATTTATGAGCAGAAGGCACTGAACCTGGAGCACTGACCTGTCATCAGAGCAACTGTAAATGTAGGAGATTGACGAACGTAGAACAGAGAACCAACCTGGCATTGAATCAGTCAGGCCAGGAAAACAACAAGGAGCCCGATTTCTTTTGAAAGCAGAAGCAGTCTGCAAGGCTCTCCTGTCCAGTCACAGTAAGATAATGGCCAAAGAGAAAGAGTTGAGTCCAGTGTCCATGTGGAAAATGCCACACTGCTGTTTCTATCAGCGCTGGTATCAACGAGACTCCCATATAATCTCCTTCCCTTATCATCTCACTGCAAGGCAGTTAAGAGTCACTCCTGCCTTCATGCAGACTTATGTGGTCATTTCTACAGCAAACACATGCCGTGAGTTTGGATGCATGAAGCAGTCAATAAACAGTAATTTTTTAAAATATCTGAGGCCTTATATTTCTGCTCTTCAATTTAATTCTTATTTTGGTTAAAATTTTTATATTACATAGCCCACGGGGCCTAGCAGGTTTCTAATAAAATAGAATTCCTATTGCATCTTATTTTCTGTCCTAATTCCTGTCTGCCAGAAGCTAACATTTCTACTCTTTAAGAAAACAAGTCTATCTCTGTTTTTTCCAAGTTCCTTTATTGGTTCATGCTCTGTCTTCTATGTTAAATATTCTTATAAAATGGTGGCCTGTGGCATCCACGCACATTGAAGAGGGAGGCACCAACATGTTCACTGAAAGCTATGAGAGCGGGCATGCTTGTCAGTCATAGACATTGTAGGGTCATTCCAATGGAGGTGTTCACGGAGAAACTGCCTTCTATCAGTTACCTCTGTTAGACTGAATTTTCCTGATGGACTCCATCAATCTCTTATGTGGCGGGTATAATTCCTACTGGTAAAATTCTGGACAATGAGTGGGAAAGAAGGCTCAGCGATTGTGAGTTCAACACTCAGTGTTTAGACTTTCACTTAAACCTATCATCTTCTGAATGGTGTTCCCTGGTGTCTTTGTGTCCAAAGTCACTCTGGACCATGGTTACCCCAATAGGTTGCTACCATCAAGACAGCAGAAGGGCGGTTGGTAGACTGGGCATGACAGGGCAGCAGGTCTGAAGTGTCTAACTTCTTACTCAGAATTCGATTCAACCCTTCTCTTCTGAGCCCCATCATTTTCAGACAAAACGGGTGCCTCCAGGCCAAGTGTTTCTGTGGCTCTAGGACAGAAACTCAACTGCTTTCCAAAATTCTGTTGCAATGTCCTTGTCTGCTCTTTAATGTGTCCCTGTGTGCATGTGTGTGTGTGTGTGTGTGTGTGTGTGTGCATGTGTGTGATCACATCATCATTGTGAACTGTTGGGAGGGAGCAGATGAGCTTCAGTGTTACTTCTGCTGTGTCCACCAGAATTTATGTGGTTTACATGCCACGTCCCCAAACACATGTTCCAGTTACATCATGTGGTTTTGATGTGCCCTAAACTCAGGCTTCCTAAACACACACACACACACACACACACACACACAATCACAAACCCTTGGCCTGCACGATAGTCTTCAATCTCTTTTGTTTTTATTTTTTTATTTAAAAATTTTTTTAATGTTTTATTTATTTTTGAGACAGAGAGAGACAGAACATGAGTGGGAGGGGCAGAGAGAGGGAGACACAGAATCTGAAGCAGGCTCCAGGCTCTGAGCTGTCAGCACAGAGCTTGATGTGGGGCTTGAACCCACCAACATGAGATCATGACCTGAGCCGAAGTCGGAGGTTTAACTGACTGAGCCACCCAGGTGCCTTGTTCAATCTCTTTTAAATATTGAACCTACTGCTCAAACAAAATTTGATCTCCATACATCAGCACTCTAACTGTAAGAACATGAGTCAGAACCCCCACAGTGGATCTGTTTGCTCAGTGGTTGTATCTGGGAGTACGCAAGATCATGGACGACCACTTGACCCCATCCCTATTGTTCACTCAAGAACACGGTGAGGGAGACTACTTCCACGTTTGTCCTCTATGTTTATCTTTTAAGTTTTTTAATGTTTATTTACTTTTGAGAGAGAGAGAGAGAGAGAGAGAGAGAGAGAGGGAGAGAGAACATGAGCAGGGGAGGGGCAGAGAGAGAGGGAGACTCAGAATCCAAAGCAGCTCCAGGTTCTGAGCTGTCAGCACAGAGCACAATGCAGGGCTAGAACTCATGAACCACGAGATCATGACCTGAGCTGAAGTTGGACGCTGAACCGACAGAGCCACCCAGGCACCTCTGTTCTCTATGTTTATTTTAAAGAGATATATCTTGTGGAGAATATAATTTTTGCATTAATTTAGGAGGAAAACATATGACTTCAGAGCATCTTGTTTATATTTGACATCTTTGCACAATGTCCTCAAATTCCTGTGACATGCTTCTCCTGGTGTCTGAATCTTGGAATAATTTGGAGCACACATTTGAGAAAAATTATAGCAGGGGTACAATGGAGGACTGAACAATTAGCACTCATCTAGTTCTTCATATAGGGGACACAAGTAGAAAATCTAGAGAAAACATATCAACATTCTTCCTTCTTCCTTTCCTCCCTCTCTTCTTCCATATTGCCTTTCTTTTTTTCTTTTCTTAAATAATTATTGAATCACTACTAAAAGCCATAGGAGACATAAAGGAGAGCTCTATCTCTAGGACTTGGGTGACCCTTGTAACTTGTTGTGCATCTAAAAACTATAGGTTTAGACAATGTGATCTCTAAGTAAGATTCCAGGTTACTAAATGCCTATGCTAATGGCCTAGTCCTCTTTATGCATTATGTTACAAATTTATGTAGCCTGAAACTGTAAAGTAAATTATACAAAGAAGTTTAAATTGTCTAAATATGTCAAAATATGTTTTAAGCATGTCAGAAGCATTATGCATAAAACAGAAAAAGCCCACCATGCCTCAGGAATCCATGGAGACTTCCCAAAGGAGATGGGCCACGTCTGGGGTCTTGTGGGGAGGTAAATGAAAACACAGAGGAAGAAGGTATGGTGACAGAAATAACTACAGAACTCTGAGAAACCACGTCCCAGTTGAGTAGGGTTGATATATTGTATGGATGAAGGAGGTGAGAGCCAATAAGGAAAGGGGAGCCTCTGCCTTACCACCATATGCAACTAGATTCTGCTACAACCTCATGGGCCAGGACCAAGACCCTAGCTTCCAGGGGAGAGCTCTGCTGGGCCACCACCTCAGGTTCCACCTTGTGAGATTGTAAGCAGAGAACTCAGGTGAGCCATGCTGGACCAGGTGAGGCATGATAGATGAGTGACAGAACTCCAAGCTGGCACATTGTGTCACTGTAAGCTGCCACATTTGTGCTAATGTATCGTGGAGCAAAGGAAACCCCAAACCTCCCATAACGTTTTTTTAATTTGAAACACTTGGACTTTTGAATACAAGGGCTAAATCTCTAGATCTTGGGGAAACAACATAAAGCAAACGGACCTACCAAAACTAGATCCTCTGTCTTAGCGCCAAAATCCTTTTTATGTCTGCTCATGTATCCGTCCACTCATTCAACAAATACATTTTGAGAGCGCATCCTAGACTCACGTTCTGCCTGGACCTACAAACGTGGGCTTAATCGTACGGTACCTATAGGGTCATATTACAGAAGAAAGACCAGGCAGTAGATTGAAGAAGGCCATCACGTTTACGCCAGTCCATCAGAAAAGTAAATTCTAGGATTTCCTATTGTTCTAATAAAATCCCAGTACTGTGTGGCCAGACGTAGCCATATTGAACTTTTAAATAGTCACACATAGTATCATTTCAATAAAACATGCTTCTTATGGGGAGAAGGGCACATCTTTTCTAAATAATAAATTCCCAAAACATATCTTGTCATTCGTGACATTCCAGTCAGGCTGCAGGTTGAGGGCTTCTCCTCTCCTCACCTAGGAGATGCCCAAGTGACCATTAGTATCTGATGTCTAGTTTAAAATCATCTGCATATGAAGTACATTTTCATTATTCATACATATCCCATCATTAAGTTCATATTGTAAGTAGTATTTTATATCAAGTTAAAAACCATCCACATGAGAAGCACATATTCATGTTCATACATCTTCATTATTAAGCAGTGGAAATTTCTAGAGTGATTTCATATCTCCATTGTTTAAAAGGGCTTCAGGGGAAGAGCGATTTCATACCAACAGCACAGCACTCAGAGTAACTCATCCTCCAAGCTCTGGTTCTATTAAATTACACCACCAAGTTCAATATTTATCTTGTCTTGCTGACACCCATCTCAGATGTGATCAGCTTTTCAGTCAAAACATTGTGTTTCTAACGACACTACAAATGGCCTGGGATCTGAGAATCAACACGCTTGCTTGCTGCTCCGCACCTCATTCTCCTAAAACAAGTGTCCTCAGCCAGAATTCGGCTGGCAGATCGGAGGATGATTCATGAAATAGAATGGGATTCAACTTGGCGTTTCCACTGGCTGCGCTGAGCCAAAAGGAAGCCAACATGTGTTTGTTTCCACAAAACAAGCAGCTTTCACAAAGTGACACATGGGGGGAGCAGCCACCGGGAGGAAGATGGGCTGATGTTTTCTCTGCAACATGGCCTGTTCCCTCAACGGGGATCTGCTCTCTGTACTCAATACGCGTGCCACCCAAGACCCAGAAAGTTCCTCGCTGAGGCCCGGAGCCTCCCATGGAGGCTCTGTCTGCTGATGCTCCGGGACTGAGGGTTCAGGCAGAGCCCTTTGAAAGTCCTCTGAGATGACTCTGTGACGAAGCTCATCGCCAGTCTCAGAAGTGGTTTGTAGGGAAGACATAGTGAGATCTCTGTCCACGATCTGGATACGAACTCCTCGGAGATGGTGCGTCTTTTACACAGAGCACTGAGCTGAGCACACAATCACAGGGACCTGCTCACATCGCTCACGCCCCGCTGTCTGACGGCGATGGTCCACCCTGGATGTGTGTGGACCTGCCTCCTCGCAGGGACGGCCCCTAAAGCTAACCCAGCCGCCCGGGTTGCAGACTGAAAATGTCTTCCTCGTAACTAACAGCCATTTCTCTCTGGGCTATTTATTTCGTTCATCGGCTGGTCCTTCCCCATCACGCCTGGCAATAAGAAACTTCTCCTTCAGACCTTCTCCTTTGCAGATTAAGTCATCACCACAAAATATACCCCTCCCCTTCACCCAGCTTTTCCTCCCTCTGTAGACCACGTTTTAGGCAGGCCGGGTGGTGCCATCCACGCCGTTGCTATAACCCTATGGCTGACACGACGTCTGGCACACCATAGGCGCTGAATAAATGCTTGCTGAATTAAATATTTTCAATTCTCTGTTGGTATTGGTTTCTTCTGGACTCATCAGACTTTTTCACCTGTTGCGTAATTAAGGTTATCTGCTAACACAACTTTGATAGCTGTTAAACTATAGAAACGCTCCCCAGCCCCTTCCCAGACATCCTGGTCACCATGACTTCTCACCCATGACTTTCTGGACCTTCCAGAACTTTCTACTACTCAGCAACTACAGGAATAATGCCCAGCTGCAGCAAAGGGCTTCTAGGACCCTTCTGATAGGTAAAAGCCTAGCGCCCTGCACTGAAACAGTTTCCAGTATTTATTTAGTTTATTTATTTATTTTTAAGAGAGTGCATGTGTGTGAAAGAGAGCAAGGAAGGGACACACACACACCCACACCCAGAGAGAGAGAGAGAGAGAGAGAGAGAAAATCCCAAGCAGACTCCGCACTAGCAGTGAGTAGCCACCTGTGGGGCTCGAAATCAGGAACTGTGAGATCACGATCTAAGTGAAACCAAGAATCAGATGCTTAACCAACTGAGCCATCCAGGCGCCCCTACAATATTTTTTAAACACATGCCTGGCTCCAATGATTTAAAAACCATTATGTGATCAAGAATAACATTCCAAGAGAGATCAGTTTAAATAATAAACCCCAAGTGTTACCAGATGCTCCTACCTTCCATTTGCTACATCTGAACCAATAGTTGACACGCCGGTGCATTAGGACAAAAGCTTAGAACATCAGGGAACACGAGGATCGAGAGGCCACGACGGTGGCAGCACGGTGCAGGGACTTGAATGCCACGACAGTCTCTCCCACGAAGAATAGCTTGAGAATATCATCAAACTTGTAAAACCTCCCTAAAGTGCTGCATTTACAGAAATAAAATTTTACAGCCTCTTCCAAACTTTGAGAAGATACCCACTTGCTGAATAATTTACTAAGTTTTTTTTTTTAGATCTGAGTTTCCCTGGGTGTTTTTATTATTGCGTTTTGTTTTATTTGTATTTTTAATTTATGTGATGGGATAGTAGGAAAGGCGCTGTAAAAAGAGTCGGAGCGGAGCAAGCAAACATATTCATAACAATTGCTTCCCTTTTCTTCCTCTCCATGGAAGGGCATAGAAAACCAAGTATTTCGTGGATTACAGGTACCTAGAGAGACGTTTGTTTTGTATGCGGCAAAGGAAATTTTCTGAATTATTGCTTCAGAGACACACTTCTAGCAATAGCCTTGCCCATGGCCTCAGAACTGTAAGTGTTAAGCAGGTCTTTTTGTGCAAGATAGCGGTGCCGAATTGTGCATATTTTCCATAACCTGACTTAAAAATTGGAATAAAGGGTAAGAAACAACAAAAGGCATCTTTCCATGTCTGTGCCTAGTTAAATCCTTTCATGCTGCACAGTAGTCCATTTTATGTAAGCTAATTAATTGAACTCATCTTTAATTGATGACCATTTGGATGATTTCCAGTCTTGCTCTCTTACAGTCAATGAATTGCAAAGATTTTTTTTGCATGCATTTTTTTTTGATGAGTCAAAAGTTAAGTTCATGATTTGAATGGAAAAAAACAAGCTGTAGAAAACTATCTATACCATAAGTCCATGTGTGTTTTATTTGCAAAGGTATGTATATATTCATCAAGGCACGTGTGTAAAGGAGAAGCAATTTCTGGAACATCACACAAGAAATTATTAATGGTAGTCACCTCTTGGAAATGGGGTTGGGAATGAAGGGAATGATGCGTTTTCCCTTTTATACCTGTTGGGCATTTTTATCAAGAGTTTCTTACTTAAATAATGATTGTTAACAAAACTATGCCCAAGCCAAACCAAGACAAAAGCCCCAAATCAGCTGTGTTTTGGACCAAGAAGCATTTTTGGTATGTTATCAGTATATTTCTTTTTTGTAAGTGAGGAAGGGGCAGAGAGAGAGAATCCCAAGCAGGCTGTACGTGAGGCTCAACCTCACGAACCGTGAGATCATGACATGGGCCGGAATCAAGAGTTGGACACTTAATCGACTGAGCCACCCAGGCGTCCTAGGCTGTTATCAGTACATTTTGATGCAAACTGTATTACATAGGAAAAAATCCAGAAATTGAGAAAAATCAATTACTATGAACTAGGGCTTAAATCCGCATATAGATCTCTTTCCTCCAATTCAGTCTGAAATTTTTACATTTGCAAGAAATAGAGCACAGAGACAAAGCTTTCAGGCATCAGCCTGATCTAGGTTTGAAACCTGCCAAACCATTAACAGGCCTGCAAATGTCAAGTTAGTTCCTAAATCTTTCTTGTCCTCAGTTTCCTCACTGAAAAATGAGAAAAAAAGAAGAGTATAGCACTTTTTGCCTCATTAAGTAATTGTGAGGGTTAATGAGGTATATATGTGGCACTTAGCATGCGGCCTGAGGGAAGCGCTCAATTAATGCTAATTACGTTTATATTACTATCATTATCATTTTCTTAAAAAGCAGCAAATCTAAAAAGCCAACAACTTACAGTTATCACTTTGATTTACACTAAGGTAAGCACAGCACACAAATAAAATTCCGTCAATGGGAGAAAAGAACAAATATTTGTACTTGTACAAATATCCAGGCTTCCTGAGATGCCGTCTTCCATCTAAAGAAGCTGGTGTCTCTTTGCTGATTTGTATCACCGCAAATTACCATCACAAATCAATTTCAGGGGGTCAAGAGGCTGTTTCTCAGTGACATGCACCAAAGCCTCCCAAATGAGACACCGGATATTTGCATTCAAGGAGATGTCTGCCCCGAGGACCCCAGTGAGCTGGACTCAGGGCACACGGCCGGCCCTTCCTTCCTGCCCTGTCCCCCGGCGTCTCCATCAGTTCCCCGAAGTCACTTTGTAGTCATTTTGCTTTTGTTTTTGCTACTATGTCCTGCCTTTCTAGCCCCTTCTTCGAATCTTGAACTGCTTCGGGGTTGGTATTTTGAACCCAAAATACCAAAAGCGTACAGCTGAAAGAAAGAAAGAGAAAGAATGAGAGACAGAATGAAAGAAAGATAGAAAAAGGAAGGAAGGAAGGAAGGAAGGAAAGAAGGAAGGAAGAAGGAAGGAAGGAAGGAAGGAAGGAAGGAAGGAAGGAAGGAAGGGTGTTCTTGTTGCTAAATAAGCAATGCAGAGGAATATCCAGATAAAGCAAAGGTGCTCCCTCCAAAGTTAACCATCAGTAACATCTGGTGCGCCTCCTTCCGTTGACTTCACAAATATTTACCGAGCACCTGCTCTAAGATCTCAGCTCCCCTGGGACATTCACTGAGTGTGCGCGATGGAGTGGGGGAGACAGACAATGAAGGAGAAAGCAAATAAATAAAGGAAGTAATTCCTCCTAGAGGGTGGTGGTGAGGAAGGCTTCCTGGAAGAGGTGTGATATAAGTTAGCACGTGGCTGGGGCCTTGGACTGTGAAAGACTCAGAAGGAACCCTCCAGGAGAGGGAAGATTTAGTGTACAGGCCCAAAGTTAGAAAAGTCTGCAGTATTGAGTGTCAGAAAAGTCGTCAGGGTGGCTGGGCGCTCCAGGAGTGAGGACAGGTTGTAGAAAATGAGAGGGAGATAAGGCCCGTCAAAGACCAGGGGGATTATTCCAGGAACCACAGAAAACTGCTACCTGTAGGAGCATGGTTAGACTCCCATCTTTAAGAAGTTACCCGGGCTGCCCTGGCCCAGATGGACTTTGGAGAGACAAGACTGGCATGAGAAGCCCACTGGGAAAAAATTGTCCTTGTCCGGGCAGAAAAGGACAGTGTCCCCAGGGAAAGGCATGTAGGCGCCTGGCGGGAGAGACTCTGAGGCTGCCTAACGGAGCCACGGGTGAGTCATTTGTGATGGCAAACAGTTAAAAGGCATCATTTGAATTGCAGACTGGAGAACCTTTTCAATATTCACAGTGAGCGTTTCTTTGCGGATAATGTAATAACCCGGTTTAAAGCATTTACCTTGTCTTGGCGGTAAAAGTGTGCAATCACTTTTATAACCAAGAACTTGCTTTCTGCAGCCCCGGGGCACACATCTGTCACTAAGTAATAAGGCTCAGGGTAGCCCACAAAGTCCCAGAGGACGGGTTCCTTTGCGGAAACGAATCCACGGTTGCTGGCGTGAACAGACAGATCTATCAGAGAGGACCCCACCGCCTCCAACTCCAGCCAGGCGAGGTTGACTCAGCGTCCTGACTACTTCACTGGCTGGACGAACACCTCCCCCTCCTACTGGGAGAAATCACAACCTCCCCGCCCCCCTGGCTGGGAGACATTACCTGGCACATCCCTTGGGCACCTGCTTCTAGATCCTAAGGGCAAGTTCCCAGCAGAAAGCGAACTTGGCCTCTAGAGGGCGCCTGCAAACCTTCTGGTCTCAGATTTCAGAAGAGCGAACCCCCAAATGTTTGGAGATGGGGAGCAGAAGATGATGGAGGGAGTCACTACACATAGATTTTGGAGTTACCCCCCCCAGCCCCGCCCCACGTCTATAAAATTACATGAAGTTTAGTTCTGCTATACCTTTTCTTTTGAAAAGCAAATTAGAAAATGCAAATTTCAATGGCATTAATATATTAGAGAATGACCTTAAATTAACACGATCTTCCTATTTTCATACATGAAATTTAATATGCAAAAACACAAGCATATGCAGCTGAACCGAGCAACCCAGGGTGGGGGGTGGGGGGTGGTGTCTACAAAACACACTGACCCGAAGGGCACCAGGTTTGAGCGCACCATCCCCATGAGGTCTGCGGCCCCCAGCCCATCTCCTGTACCCCTGGCCCCTGCCCCAGGAAGAGGGCGCCACAACTCTTCCCCGGGACAACTTCAGCGCTTTTCCATGAGCAAGTGCCTCAGTTATCCTAGTATTTATGTGCTTCTTACCTGTATCCCCATAATACCCTGTCGCCTTGGGTCTGAGGTTCCATCTTGGTTCGCAGTGTCACTGCCAAAATGCTTGGCTGTTTGCCTCAACCTGTCCACTCACAGGAGCGCTGTGAGTGTGGGGCTGCTCCCTCCCCCCGAGATTTCTAGGGAGGCACACAGGGCACCTTCCAGAAGAAATGCTGTATATTTCCACGTCTGCAATTTCAGACAACCCAGGTGGAATTACAGCAGGGACCTGTTCGGCAACTTACTTTTGACAGGATTCAGAACATGCCAACCCAAGAAGACAGGGCTCCTTGGCTTCTTTGAATATTTTAAGCTAAAAACGTTTGAGGAAACAGCAGAATCAGGAGGTCACTCTGACCTTCCCTCTCCTTCTTCCCTGAAGCAGGTCCGGAGACCCTCGTGTGAGACATGCCTTTATCCTCAAGGTGCTAGAATCTGAGCAAAGACCTCACTACATTTCCGCTCTTCACTATACTCAGTCACGCTCTTGGCGCTATCATCTCCTTCCAGTACTTTCCACCCTGCATCAAACACAGTGTGAAAACACTCAGATTGAACTGTTTCTTATGGTCTTCATTTCCTTATGAGAGCTCCGTGTCACATACACTTCAATAAATACATGTGCATGCCTTTTGCCTGTTCTCTTGTTCTCAGTTGAATTTTCAGACACAATCAGGGACCCCAAGAGGCTCAGGGGAAACTTTTGTTTTTCCCCTTGCCATGTCCTTCACTTAACAACGGGGGGATGTAACATTATGTTGTGACACAGAGCTTACAGCCTTGTTTATATATTACATGTAGGTCTACACATAAATATTGTCTGTAAAGACTATGTCCATGTGTTACCACCAGCATAATGTGGTTTATGTTTTTGTTGCTGACGGAAACTTTTCTGTAAGAATATCTTCCCCACTTGAGTCGGGACAAGTATAAGAGAAATCCTTATTGGTGAAATTACTAACTTAAAGGTACACACATTTAATTTTTAATAGATTTTGTCAAATTGCTCTCCAAGGAACTTGTATCAATAACAATCATCAACCATGTGTGACAGACTGCATTCCACTGATATTGCAGATTATCAACTTTCTAAAGTTTATGAATCCTACACATTAAAACAAATATATTCTGAATAAACAATGGACTTTAGTTAATAATGATTTATCACCATTGGGCCATTAATTGTAACAAATGTACTAAACTGTTGCAATATATTAATAAAAGAGGAAACTGGAAATAAGATAAATGAGAACTATGTATTACCCTCTCAATTTTTCTATAAAAATTATAAAGTTTATTTAAAAATATTCCCACATATTATCTTGTGTTACTTGTGTGGCTAGATGGTTGTAGGTTTTCAGCTCTGCACTGTAGCTTGACAGCAGCCCGAGACAGTACAGAAACGAATATGCATGGCTCTGCTTTAATAAAGCTTTATTGGTAAAAACAGATGGAGGGCCAGATTTGGCCTTGGGGCCACGGTCAGTCTATCCCCATCTGCAGGGAACAACAGATGGGAGAAATGGCCACAGGGGTTGGAAGAACACAGCAATGGCAAATTAGAGACCCCATCTTTAACCTCAGAATCTTGAAAATCTAGCAAGGAGTGTCAGGTAAACCTATTAACAGAGAATGAAACAAAGCCCAGAGACTCAGAGAGAAAATAAACCTAGAAAAATGTAAAATGACTGTAATGCGAGTGAAACATTTCTGGAAACAAAACTAGTTGGGCACAATTAAATTAGCCAAAGTATCTGAGATGAAGTAGGCACAGAGCCGGGTTGGAGGAAGGGTAGAGAGTGAGTAGGAGCAGAGAAGAAATGAGGACCCAGGACTTACATTTCTGAAATCTGCATGAGAGAGAGAGAGACTAATGACATTAAACAATACCACACAAGTACAGCCAAGGCATTTGTGTGCTTTAAAAAAAAAAAGCACACCGTAACTTAAATTCCATATCTCCCTCCAAAAGAGGGCCTGTTAAAATAAATGTCATCTGTCAAGACTAACAAACGGAGAAGTCTGAATTATTGATACCCCAATGAAAGTCTTCGTTCGAAATGTTCCTTGGGTTAATGCAATAATCCACCCCTTTCCCTGGTCTGACCCCTGCGCATCCATCTCAGCTTCGGGGTCAGCTCTGAAATGTAAACCAGGACATGGTGTTATCTGGGGCCTCTCTCTCTCTCTCTCTTTCTCTCTCCCTCCCTCCCTCTCAACATAATCCAGGGCTCTCCTGTATCATCATAAGTTGGGGCCTGAAAACCTAGATATTCAGCTGGCAAAACAGAGAGATAGTTCAGTGTCATTTCCCCGCAGAGCAATTTTCAAATGGAAATTGGACGCATTGCATGATGGGGCTTTATTTCGCTGCTTGAAGCACCGGAGACTTAACAGTCTCCAAATCCCCAGCTCCATGCAGTGCGGACACCTTTCTGGTGCCAATAGTGACAAATGTCTGGAGCGGGAATTCTGGGAATTGGAGTCAGGAAAGGAGTGTAGAACGATGGGAGGGTCAAATGATCCCCGTCCCCAGCTCACAGATGACCGGGTTGGGAGATCCAGACTTAGCGCTTAGTGAAATGGGCCCAACAGGTGATAACAATTACCGTGCAGGAAAGAATACATTCTCCTCCAGAAGAAAAAATGAGTCGTTGAGCAATCAAGTTCATTGGGGACATGGTCTGTCTCCTTGGGTTTACTGTGCCTCCTCTGATGTTCAAACTGCGTTCTCTAACCTTGGCCCTGAAGTGTGGCTGAGCTATTCACCTTGTGTTACCTTCTTGCTCTTAAATCACATTGACTTTTTGGGTCAAACTCTACCTTAGAGTCTTAACTCAGTCTTCTAAATAGCCATGTGTCTGTACCAAAACTGAATTTCCAGACCATCGTCCCAGAATCTACACAACTATTTCTCCCTAAGAGCCGACAATGATGGCTGTCAATTCATTCAGACTGTGTGCCCATAATACCCAAACGTGGAGCAGCTCTGCTCATTATGGTAGCTCCTGGCCACGTGTGGTTTCCAAGCATCTGAAACACGACAGACTGAGCAAAGGCATGTTTGAGTGACATACACACCAGATGGAACGTCAACAAAGGTACCTATCTCGTGATTTTTATATCAGTTACGTGCTCAAAAGAGAATATTTAGGGTACACTGGTTTACATAAAATTTATATGGGGGCACCTAGGTGGCTCAATCAGTTAAAGTGTCTGACTTTAGCTCAGGTCATGACCTCACGGCTCATGGGGTTGAGCCCCACATCAGGCTCTGTGCTGGCAGCTTGGAACCTGCTTGGGATTCTCTCCCTCTCTCTCTGCCCCTCCCCTGCTTGTGCTCCCTTCCCTCTCTCAAAATAAATAAACATTTCTTTAAAAATCCATTTAAAAATATTTATATGAAGTTCACCTATTTCCTTTAACTTTTAAAATGTGGCTCCTAAAAATCTCAAGATTACATTTGTGACTCCTATGCCATTTCTCTTGGGTGGTGCTGACCCGGAGTTACAGAATCAAGGAGCAGGGATGAAGAGAGCGGGCTCTCATGTAGAGAATCATTGCGATACACCAAGAACGTGTTCAGAGGGAGACATTCTTCATGGAAGACAAGGGAATCTCTAGGCTATCACCAAAATTGCCTTCCTTTCTGTCCTTGATTAAAATGCAATTCTTTTTTTAAGTTAGTTGTAGAACATAGGCTGTCACTTATTTACGAAGTGGCTTCGCTGCTCCTGGGTTTAAAGGAGGCTTTCCTTCCCCCTAGAGGAGGCGGTGAGGGAAGTCCTTTGGGAGCCTCATCGCTGAATTCACAGCCCATCAACACTGCCTGGTCAGTAGGACATCTGAATAAATATTCATTACATGTTAAATGTTAAGTGCCAGAGTCCAGCTCCAGCAGGTCCAGGGCTCCCTGAAGGATGGACAGTGTTGGTAAAAGGGAGTGAGAGAGCCTCAGCTTCTTTCTGCTCATCAAGCAGGCATCTCTGCACTGATCAGAGAGTCAGCTTTACTAATTGAAAAAATGTATGGGGTACAAAACAGGAGTGGCAATTGCCTTAGACAATGATTTCTGATGACAAATTCTTTGGTATGTAAAAATTTCCCAGAATATAGATTGGTAGAAGACTCATGCATAACTTTTATCAATAGTGATTGAAGTAGGTGACTAGATATTTATCACTTGGGGAAGGTATCTTTAGCATTCAAATACAAGACAATGTTTTTAGCATAACAAAAGCAAGAGTTAGTTCTTTTGTGCGCAGGCGTCAATAGCCTGTGTTCTTGGGAAGAAAAACCAGTTTCTCGAGAAATGTAACATTTGTTCCTATAATCACAAAAGAAGAAACTCCTATAATACGTCTTTTCATAAGGTGCAATTCACATATTTTAGCATAAAAAGGCAAGTCACTCCTGATATCAGTCAGTCAGGTGCCTTGGGGGTCAGTGCTCAAGCAGAAACTGAGTGGGGGTTGAGTTGGGGTAGACACAGGTCCCCATTTGACCATGGGAGGCCTTGCAAACCTGCCTTATTTCAGAAATGGCTCCTAGTAGTTAAGTGTTAAATGAACTGAATTTTGCTGTTTTGGGTGCCCACAGATACATAGGCTATAGCTTTGAAACTAGACCCATGGATTCGTAGCCACGCATACTCACAATGATGCCACAGAAGGAAGGGATCGATAGGGCCCCAGACTTCCTTTTCCCTCCACACTTAGTTACCCATCCTAGATTAACGGTGGATTGTGTCCATAGAATGTGTGCATTTCGAGACGCGAAATAAAAGCAGTCGAGTTAGTCTGGTGCCGCGTCCTCCCAGGAACAAACCTGCAGCTTAACAAGGTGAGTTTATTCCTCTTCTGAGCGAAGAATTTGCATTGGCCATGGGAATCATGGGCATCTTAGTAAGAGGGTGTCAGGTCCCATTGCAGGACTGGGGCTCTGGTTGGGTGATTTGGGGGATCACCTAAGGAAGCAGGGCTTGTTCTAGATTCGATGTTGTCACAAACCAGGGGATAGTTCTGTGAGTGGCTTTCTTAACAAATCTTATCTATCAGAAGGGCAAGGTTGAGTGAGGCAACTGCAATGATGGGCAAAGACAGTGTCACTCATTCAGCAAGAGAGGGGTCTGGTGGGCTGTGCAGTGACTTGATCTGAGGATATACTCTGTGAGATTGTTTGCACCAACAGGAGAATGCAGGGCTTAAGTGTAAGTGTCTGATCCATTTGCAATAACACTGAGACCAAACTGTGAATGTCAAATCCAGTTCCCAGATGTCAGAGACTGCCTTTCTGCCTTCCATCATTCTGTTTTGTTAAGAAAAAAAAAAGACCCATATGAATGTATAAGCTATGAAATATGAATTGAGTAACCTTACTGATTCTGCACATAAATTATAGGCACTGATATTTGCATTCAAAACTAGCACGCACAGTATAACGGTGAACACTGAAACTCATGCTAATGATTTAAAATTTTAATTTTTCTTTACTTAGATCAACATTAAACAGCAAATTAAAAGAAGAAAAATCATGAGAAAGAAGTTGAGAGAGAGAGAGAAAGAGAGAGAGAGAGAGAGGAAGAGAGAGAGACCAGGCAGGGAGAGAAACAGCTTTACATTTTAGTGCCTTTAATGACACTTTCTTCTGCTTTTGGGGCAAGTGACCCTGCGTTTTTATTTTGCACTGGGTCCCATGCATCAAGTAGCTGGCTCTGTTCCAAGTTCCTTCTTTCTTTTAACTCTTGACAGGCCCTAAAGAGAAAGTCTTAAATCTCCTAATTCTCTTTTGTTCTTTTAAAGATCCCTAGCTGCTGGGGTGCCTTGGGGGCTCAGTTAGTTAAGCTTTGGACTCTTGGTTTTGGCTATAGTCATGATCTCACAGTTCATGAGTTTGAGCCTTGTGTCGGGCCCTGTGCTTTACAGCACAGAGTCCACTTGGGATTCTGTCTCCTTCTCTCTCTGCTCTTCCCCTGCTCATGATCTCTCTCTCTCAAAAGTAAATAAATAAACATTTAAAAAAAGAGAGAGAGAATACAGTTGCTACGGGTTCCCTAAGTCAGGGAGTGTCACATCCATGGGTCCCTTTGCAGGTAGCACTTTGGTAGGTTGGGGAGAGTCGGCTGGCCTTCTCTCTTCTCTCCCCGTCCTAGTCCCTGAGGCCTTCTTTCCATGGGCTGAGAGCAGACACGAGAAGGTTATGGAAGCCGTGTTCCCCACTCCCACCCCCCAAGTATTCCATCTCTGAGTCTGATTTCTGTTGGTCTCCAGTGGTGAGAGAATGCCCTACCATTACTGTGCTTTTCTGCTTGGGGATTGCTCTTTCCTTTTTCCCAGGCCAATATCCAAGTTTCTATTCACTCCCCTGATCAATATCTTATTTATAAACAATTTTGCATCCTTATCTCTGGTTGCCCTAAGAGCCCTGTAGTCACAACCTCTGATTACATTGTTCTCTGATACAGATTTAGAGTGAATCTGTTTCTTAGAAAGACCTTTCTCTCTCCCTTACGTGAAATGCAGCTCTACAGAATAATCTAGAAAAAGATTTGAACAGAGATTTAAAGTGACTTCATGCCACACCGGATAAGACCAAACAGATAAAGTGCAATGGAAAACTGAGAGCTTTGGATGCACCCTCTCCTTTTTTCTTTCTCAACAATAATGATGTGGAAAACAAAGGCAAATGAAAAACTAAATTTCCTTACAATTTACAGCCCATCGACAAGTCCTTGAGCCAGCCTAGTGACTTTCCTCCAGGAAAGCCCAATTGTCCCAATGTTAACTCTTTGCTAGATGAAAAGCAAATAGTTAAATGGTACAGAGTCTCCATCCGTCTGCAAGTGTCTTAATAATTCAGAAGAAAAACCCAATCTCCAGAAACTGATAGACTCAATTTCCTAGAGCCCAAACATCACCCTCTCCTCCATGAGATAGAAAATCTTATATAATCAGTCAACCCCAGTGCACCGCTTTCTGCCCATGGGTCCCGTCCTCGTGCTTTAAAATAACCACATTTTTGCACTAAAGACGTCTCAAAAATTCTTTCTTGACCTTCGGCTCTGAACCGCACCACTCCAAACCGCACCACTCCAAACCGCATAAAAAAGACCTACCGTTCTTACAGTTAGGTATCTGAAGGCCTTTGCTCCTTGCACAAAGTGTCAGTGGAAGACTGGATAAGGCCTTGCTTCATGTTGTCTCCTGTACCGGCCCATGCCTCTGACCTGTCCTTAGGAGTCAACATAATTAGCATGTGAAACATCAGACACTTAATACAAAATCAATGACCACAATTTCACCTTCTACACAATGGACCTCCTGCTTGGAGTCCAGCACAGAGTGGGGCTGGGTCCATTATTCTCACTTACTCAGGCCCTACAGGGACCTGGGGCTTCCAGAATGCACTGCCCTGGGTGATTACATATTTCAAAGTCAACAAGGGTCAGCTTTCTGTCAGATGGGCTTGGGGCCCCACCCTTTCTTTTTTATATTAGTTTTTAGTTTTTGAAATACATGTCTATGGTAGACACCTACTGGTGTAAAGAAATCACAAACAATTATCTCTCTCTGCCTCAATCCCTTTTTGGCATATATTCTTTGAAAGTTTTCAATATGCATACACACACACAGACACACACACACACACACACACACACACACACTCATGGGACCAACGGCACACACCCACAAATAGCATCATTTTTGACAAAGTGTGTACGTGTGTTGTATTGGCTCCTTAGACTGAGAGAACACTGAAGAATCAGTGGGTGATCTCCATGGATAAGGGCACGTCCAGCGATGCTGTCGGTGGCACCCTCTCTTCCTAAGAGCCCAGAATATGTCATCAGCAACGAATACTAGTGTGACATCTCCCCACAACTGGTCTCGTTTCCATTAGTAACAACAATGATACGGTATCCAGGAAGATCAAAATAGCCATTGCTGATTCACAGGCACCTAATGTAGGAGCAGGAGGAGACGAGAAGAGGGGGCAGAGCAGAGTGGATTGTGGCTCATTTAACCTGTCATCACACAGAAGAACAATCTAGACAATTTGATTTGGGGGCTCATTTTGTTTTGTGCTTGTGTTTGTGGTTTTGGTTTTTTTTACTCATTATTAGTCATTGATTCCCGAGTCACTGACACTCGCCACCCATCCAGCCAGGGACATTTTCCCAGGTCCTGGCCCTCAAAGAGAAGGCCTGCAGTCACCTCTCAGCCAGCCTTGCCTTTCGGAAACCCTTCTGGGGGATAGGGATGCCCTCTAACAAAAACAAAGCCTTCTTTCTATTGCTTTACACACAATAGAGAGAATTTGTTGTCATCAAAAATGAAAGACTACCCTACAGAAGGGGAAAAAAAAGAATCCCTTGGTTTGGGAAGGCCATTAAATGCAAATTGCCTTCCTTGTTGCTAGTGAAAGGTCTCACTTAACACCTAAATTTGCCAACAGGCTTAGCGGGAGCCTCTCCCGGAATCCAGGCTTCTTCATTGTTCGGCTGTTTGTTCGAACACAAGGCAAGTCCTGAGCGATGGATTAGCATAATCCCATCTGCTGTGGTGAAGGCGAGCTCCTAGCTCGGGCTCCTGGGAGTGATGGGGTTCGTCGGAGCTGCTGCAGGAAGCAGTGGGACCCCAATTCCTTCCAGCATCGCCACCTTCACATCTCCTCACGGGCTCTGGTGTCAACCCTTCATGGACACCGCTGCCCAGAGACTCATTGAAAATAAACAACATGGTGTCCCGGGCATTTCTCTGGTCTATCAGATGTTCTATGT
The DNA here is from genome assembly GCA_004023845.1 of Helogale parvula. Taxonomy (NCBI): domain Eukaryota; kingdom Metazoa; phylum Chordata; class Mammalia; order Carnivora; family Herpestidae; genus Helogale; species Helogale parvula. Next base: position 209,708 of record PJEM01000887.1, on the reverse strand, counting down.
TACAGGGCAGGGGTGGGGGCGGCTATGAGCAGCGGGCTCAGGGCTTTTGCTTGCCCGTTTGTAAGTGTTGGGAACTGATTTCTGTTCAAAGTAAGATTCTGATTCTGAAAGAGCTGCTGCATGTCCCCACAGAAGCAATAAAATCCACTGCTGGCCTCCTAGTTCCAAGAGGGCAGAGACGGCCTCGGGCTTGCCACATCTAAGCTGTCACCTTGGTGTCACAGGGACGCATGCACGTGGCACAAGCTGAGCGAATGACTGAGCAGCAGAGTCCTGGCATGATGCAGGCAGCGGAAGAGGAGGGGATACGGTCTCCAAATAAAACATTTTTAAGTTTGTGTCTGTCTTTTCTTTAAAAAAATTGTTTTAATGTTTATTTATTTTTGAGAGAGAGAGAGGTAGAGTGTGAGCAGGGAAGGGGAAGAGAGAGAGGGAGACACAGCTCCAGGCTCTGAGCTGTCAGCCCAGAGCACGACGCGGGGCTCAGACCCACAAACCGTGAGATCATGACCTGAGCCAATGTCAGACGCTTAACCGACTGAGCCCCCACGGGTGCCCCTGTGTCTGCCCATCCTTGATTTGGGCCCTGCTGCCCCAATTTCGTCCTTTTCTTGTTCCAGTGGCAGTTCAGATGGGCCCTTATGTCTCATGCCTTTATGTTACACATACGAGGAATCTAATGTCTGAAAAGGTAAAGTTACTTATTTGGGGAAACACACTACTCAGTTTTTACAGTATTTTACATTGTGAATCTTTAGAAATCGGTTTTCTGTGAATGCATCAGTCCTGCCGTGGACTCTAGTTTGTCTTTAACAACCAGAACATCGGAGTTACTAGGACACCAGTCTCCCTCCCTGTGGTGGCTAGCAGAGACTTGATATACTGTGGTTTCAACAAATCTGAGAGATCACTTCATTGTAAGACACGCAATTACGTTATGCGGTATGGAGAAAAAAATACTGCGTAACACAGAAATTTCTGAAATTTCTTCACATTCAGGAAATGATGCTTTTATATTGCTTCTTAACTCTGTCACTGATGGGCACCCATGATGGGTGCCCTTAACAGCATGGATGAGGGGGGTCTGAGTGGCTCAGTGGGTTAAGCATCACACTCCTGATTTCGGCTCAGGTTGTGACCTAAAGAGATGACGTAATTCTCTTAAGCAGATCATTATCTAACTTATACTCTCAAAATCTGAATAAAATATGCAGAGACACCAAAGTGACCACCTCCGTAAAAAGCTTAAAGGAAGCTTAAAAAATGGTCCACAAGGGGCACCTGGGAGGCTCAGTCCACTGAGCAGCCGACTCTTGATTTCAGCTCAGGTCATATCTCGAGGTTTGTGGGATCAAGTCCCAGGGACCTCTGCATTGACAGCACAGAGCCTGTTTGGGATTTTCTCTCTCCCTCTCCTTCTCGGCCCCTTCCCTGCTCACACTCTCTCCCTCCTCTCAAAATAAATAAATAAACTTTGAAAAATAAATATAGAATAATAAAAGCATCAATTGATACAGGTTTTCATTTCTTTATTCTTTCTTTCTTTCTTCTTCTTTTTTTTATAAAACAAAACAAAAAAGTCCTGTGACTATGGTCTGGACATTCTTTTTCAGCCTTGCTTGCTTGCACGGCGTCACAGGCAGCCCCGGGCACCGGCTGGAAGGGGGAGGCCTGCTCTCTGTGCACGTTGGGGTCTTCCTTTAGGTCCCCAAAGCCCATGCTCGCTGCTTCTCGAGAACATAAGGAATCACAGCCTTTCCTTTAACGACACATAATTGTTTTCCTAATACCAAATGTGTGGCTCCTTCTGTCTTGCTCGGTACTGGATAACTTCTTAATGCCAAATCATAGTGTAATCGCAGACATTTTACGCACCCATTAAACCATTCAACACGTATGGTTGCTGCAGTTCACAGAAAGCAGTGCAAGTGGCCGAGGTACGGGGAGGTGTGGACCAGTTTGCGTGAGGAGCGGTGGTGGGGCCTTCGTGGGACCGCTGCCTGGCCCCCACCGCCACGGCACTCCCAGGGAGCGTAAGATGCAGCTTGCTTCTGCCACATTGGATGGGGGGATGGGGATGTGCCCCTTGCCCACTGTAAAACACAGAAGTAGCTCCAGCATGAATCTGGGTTTCTCCTTGGAAAGTTCCTTGCCCCGGTGCAGGAGGCTGGGATTTGACATTCCACCTAAAACTTAAAAAAAAAAAAAAAGTGCCTAAAACATCTCCCAGAGAAAAAGGCAATCAAGGCAGGTTTTATAAAGACATCTCTAAGTCAGTACTAGCATTTCTTTATGCCAGTCTAATGCACATTAGACTCAACAGAGGAATTTTAAGAGAAAGGAAACAAACAAAAAGTACCCCAAACGCATTGAATCTGACCGGCACCCGGGCAGCAGGTGATTTGGGAAAGCTCTGTGGGAGGTGCCGGCGGGCAGGCTGGGAAGGAAGCCCACTGTTAGGAACACAGGGAATCTCTTGGGTTTCCAGAAAGCTAAATTCCTAGCGCGTCGTATGCACCACAGAGTGAGCATACGTCTTCTTTGGGTCTTTGCCGGGTGTGGCGGCAGGTGGGTCTAGGGCTTGTTTCATTTGGCCCTCCCTCGTGTGGGCACCTTTCCCCCTCTTTCTCGCCTCTTCTTTTTCTTTCTCTCTGTCCTTCTTTTTAAAGCCAGGCTGGCCATCTTGCTGCACAGATCTATTTTGGGACAGCTACACGTTGAGGTTTTAAACCTTTCAAACTGCTAACCCATGATGCCCTATCATGTATAGAAAATAGACTTCCCAGGACTCTCTGAACTCAGATCCTGGCTACAGTGTTGGGACATCCTCCTGGCCCTCCCTCCACTGGGCTAGTCTGTTCTGCTTTGCCTTCTCTCTGCTCCTTGGAGATGTCTCCCCAGCCCCACCTGGCTTTGGAGGCTAGGGACACTGACAGCCAGCTCCTGGGACTCTGCAGGATCCCAGCATCTCTGCCCAATGCCTGTTACCTGCAGACAACACACAGCAGGTGGAAAAGGGGCACCTGAGCTCAGCGGCAGGGACTACAGCTCTGAGAAATCCTTATCACAGTGATCTTCTAGCACTTTCTGGGGTACCTTACCTCTCACGGTGCCAGTACTGGCACGGCGTTTATCCATCAGCGCTTGGGGTCTTCCATCATGAAAGAGGAAACTTTTTTAAAGGAGATTTTTTATAAAGATCCCTCAGCCTCCTTGGCTCTGCCTTCTGCGAATTCCCCTTTGGTTTCTGTTTTTTGGCTGGTTGATTTTTTTAGACTTAGGAACCCTGCAGGATTGGGAGAGAGAAAGCAACCTGATTTGGAGAATTTCAGCTGGAGAAGGAAGCTCATACCTAGAAAATGGGGGAAATGTTTAAAATTCATTCCCCAGGTGCCATCAATATATTTGCAAGGAAAATTGACTACAGCGTGCTCGCTTGGTAAACTTCCTTTGAGCTTCTTAAGGAAGAGATGCCCTTGGTGTCTCTGCATATCTTATTCAAATGTTGAGAGTGTAATTGAGATAATGATCCGTTTAAGGAAATTAAATAATCGCACACTTGAAGGTAATCCATTTCTGCATCTCTTCATGAGATCTTTAATCAGTGGTGAGTTTTCTTTTTTCTTAACAGACAGGATCACACCTTCCTTTGTGTAACTTTCTTTCCGTAAGATGAAGAAACCAGGGATGCCCTACATATCACAAACAGAAAAAAGAGAAATTTATTACCTGAAAGCTGTTCTCCCTTCTCTGTTCCACACTCAAGTGACTTTTCCTAACAAGCCATGGCTTTGAGTAGAAGTCTCTGCTCTCTATAGTTCATGTGAAGGAAACATAGGGAGATATAGTTTGTAATGAATTCTTAACAATCTATGAATTATCCATAATGTTAAGTTAAAGGCATGTTGGACGGTATATTGCTCCCATATATAGTACTTTATATAGTTATACGAGATTGAGCACACTGTTTAACCTCATTAAGCCTCAGTTTCCCTATTTATGAAAGGAGATCTTCATAGTATCTACCTCATAGGGTTTAACGAAGTTTACAATGAATATAAACTATGAAGCTCATTGCTGGGCATTCAGTTAAGCAAATAATAGATGGTAGTTAGATGTTGTTATTGTAAGATTTAACAGGTGGAGGCAGAGACGAGAGGAAAGTAGAAGACCAAGTTATTGAGCCACGAAAGGCTTTATTGGGGTCTGCAGCCCCCTGGTGAGGTTCCGTGACTCCAGTAGGGGTTGAGTCAGGGAAGTCGCGCCCAGTACGGGAGGGCAAGGTGTTTTATGGGTGAAAGAGTTCTGAGTTTGGTCTCCCGGAGGGCAGATTACGACGGGCATTTTGGGGCCGTGGCGGGGTGGGATTGGCTGCCTCCTTTGTTGGGGTGAGGGGAAGCTGGAGCTTCATGATTGGCTGTTTTCAAACGGTGCGGGACATTCCAGGTCTGCGGGTGGGGGTTGTCGGTGCATGGAGCTCCCCCCGCCCCCGACCCACAGCAAAGTGGCTGCTTGGTTGCCATCTTAAAGGTAACTCTTACAGTTATTACTACGCTTCATTCTCCCTCCTGAAATAGCTGTAAGTAAGAACAAAGTACAAATAGCATGTTTTCCCTTTATCTTAAATTTTACCTTGAGACTTTTGCCTGGGATCCTAAACAGAGGGACAGAATTCACAGAGCACAATTCACCTGTCTTTGAATCTGGATCTGTTTCTGAAGTCAGGGAGAAAAATCCCTATCCTCTGAAGGTCCTTCTAGTTGGACTAAGAATCGAATTGACATGAGACAGATTCAAGGGAAAAAATTCAACTGAAGAGCATCTCTCCTGGAAATCCACACTGACATGGAAATTCCAAAGACAGTCAGGCCAATGGAAGGATGTATGTCATTCTGAACCAAGGAGAAGGGGATAGGGGTCTGGCACTTCAAAGGGAAAAAATACAATTCACAGGAAAATGAAACAGTAAATGGTTGGTAAAGGAATGTGTGCAGGACCACTCAGCAACCATGGGACAAAGAGGACTTTGATCAAAGTGGCCATGCTGGGCTCCTCTCTGTCCAGCACCCCTGGTTCCGATCATGATGCGGCTATCTGTGCTGATAGCTCTCTTCCTGGAGCGGGTCCTCCATCTAAATTCTTTATAGGCAATTGAGGGGAAGGTGGAGAGCTTTTCCTGAATCTGCTGGGTCTTGATCACTTCTAACTCAGAAACATCTTTATACGAAGTGGTCCATCTTGGGGCGGCCTGACCTTGGCCCTATACTGTCTACAAACTGATTGAATGCAGTAACTGGAGATTTCCAGAGACTCTTGAGGCTTCCTTGTTGTGAGCTCATTGGAGTCCCCTTCCACATCTTAATCTCTAGAACTCTCTAATAGCAATGCACTTTACATCCACATGGTAGTTTTTGGTTTTTAAGCATTATTACTTTACATGTCCACTTTATAACATCTCAGCGATATGTCTGTGTTGACCAAGAAAGAATTTGTGGAACATTTATGTCAACGGGCATTGTTTTGTTTTGTTTTGTTTTTTTTTGGCAGTTAGAGTTGCACTTCTGAAGATACAGACTCAGGTAGGAGCCTGACTCACATTCTGAGGGAAACAGTGGGTGGGGGCAGAGTTATGTAGGTGAAGGGCTATGAGTTCAGGCCTTGCTCAGGTCCTCTATGCCACACGAATCACCTGGAATCAGCTAGGGGTAATGTACAAATGAGGAATTGAACCTTGTCCAGTTCAATGCCACTGAGTCAAGTGTCACGGTGACGACGGAGTTAAGTCCAGGCCGAGGGCTTGCAGCTGGCTGGAAGGTTTTGGGAAAAGTTCATGGTTTCTCTGCTGAGGCTGTGCATACGTCCCTCCCTCTTCCCTATGGCCTCCTGACATCTATTTTAAAAAGAGACGCTCCTAGCTAGGTTCACTGGCTCCATTGTGAAATCTCTTTCCACATCATCAATAGTATTGGTACAGAAAAAAGGACACACGAATGTAGGTGAGCTGACCACTGAGAAGTTTAGGAATGGTAAGACCAGGAATCTCAGACACACGCCATTATCCCCGTAATAAGGTCAAAACCAACTTATTAATACAAAGAGGCAGACACACAGCTAAGAATCCCTAGATTGTTTTTTTTTTTAATTGAAGTTACTGGGTGTTGCTATGGGGACCCAGCCCCCTGGCGCTATCCTTTCTGCTGTCAGGCTTTGCCAAAAACCAAAATCCATGAGTCTTCCAATGCTTGACTTGGGCGTTTCGTTTCAACCGCTTCCAGTCCCGACCTGTAGGTATTGCCCTGCGGGCAAATACGGACCTGCTTTGGTGGTTGGCCTCTTCTTTTCCCATTTGACATTTCTTGAAACTGACAACAAGCCGAGAGGTAACAGAAGACAAGAGAAGCAAGTCTGGAAGGTCTGAATTAGTGAATGGGGTTAATAAATCCGCTCAAAGGACAACTCCCTCACAACCAAGGGTTTATATATGATGTTGAGCCAACTCTGTCTTCTCCTGAACAGTTGACAACATGACAGGGAGGAGCACCTTTCTCTGTAGGAAATGAGTGTGGTTTCCAGGAGCCTAATGCGTCCCCAGGCGTGATGACATCTGTGTTCTTATTTAAAACCCAAGGGTATACCACCTTTTTCTATCTGAGCCGTTAGCTTTTAAAAATACTTAAAAACCAATCAGCAACTAAATTGCATCTGAAGAGCTGTTTCAATTATAGAATAGAGGCAGATCTGCAGCAAAGTATTTTAGAGCTGCAAAAATTAATGTGCATTTTAATGCTGATTTTCAGAGTATAATACTCTTTGTAATTCATTTAAATGTATTCTGGGCGCTCCATTCTAGCTTCGGGCCCAGCAGGAGTTCTGAGACACCCTAAAACTACATTTTTAAAGTTTTTTTAATAGAAAAGTATTTAAAAATCTAAGAAAGATAAACCGAGTGAAAACATAATGGGTCAGCATCTGAATACAGATGGGCTCTCCTTCTTGAATAACACCACTTAAAAACACTCCCACAGAATAATTTCTACCCCAACCTGCGGGGTGGGTCCTAGCAACTGAAAATCTTATTTAATTGCCTTATTCTCTTCCTGCGGGGTTTCGGACACAGCCTCTGAACTTTCTATCGAGGAGCCACACTATTCATCGGAAGCTACTGACGTGGCAGATAAATCCGGTAGAATTAGTGCCTCCACGGATGGCGAGTTTTAAAACCGAGTTAATCAAACATAAATGTTTTGCCCCAGAGCCATGGCAAGCAGTGCATATGTCGACAGCCCACAGGAAGGAGAGTCAGCAAAGCAAACAGCTGCTTTTGCCTGGCAGTTGCCAACACAGAGCTTAGATAGATGTGCCAGCAGAAGATGGGAGCCACCAGCAGGAAAAGGAGGCGCAAGACGGGCATGCCAGTCCGGGTCACCTTCCTGGTCTTCCCCAAGAAATTAGGGAAAGGACGAATTGCAACCAGAGGACACTGATGATCCAAGAGCCCTGGGCCTCACCTCCTTCACTCCCCTCACCCTTTCGCACAGCAAATGGGCCAACAGCCTCAAAGGGAATGACTACAAACTCATGGAAAGAACTGCTCACTGCCCACAACCCAGGTTTCAGCCTTCCTACCAGCCCACAATGGCACATAGACACTATACTGCTGTGCTTTGTGCAGGCGCCATCTTGAAACAAAACGATCACATGCTTCCTGGTGACTTCCGGTGTGGTAGGGGCTGACTTCCGGCTTCAGTGGGCCCCAGATTCAGCATTCTTTGGGTTTTATTTGCTGGAGCTGCATTATAATCAGTGAGTGAGGTGCCCAGAGTGATGCCAGCCTCTGCCTTCCCTTGACTCCCCTTCCTGAAGCTTGTTCCTCTCCTCCCCCGAAGTCAGCATGGCCACAAATCGAGCCAACTGTGCACCCAACAGAAGCTCCTCCCCCAGCCTACCCAGTGGGCCTTCCTCTTGGGAACAGAGTTGATGTTCTGGGTCCTGGGCAAAGATATGAGAGAAGGCCATTCATCTGTTTAACAAGTATTTACTGAACACTTACTATTAGTACGTATTCCGGGTTATAAGGAAATGAAAGGTTAGCCAGAGCTTCACTCATCAAAGGGCATACAGTCCAGTGGACTGGAAATATCTGCGGGCTCCATGTTGCTTACCTAACAACAAAGATTTCTCCAACCTTAGAAGAGTGATTATCGGGTGTAGCTTAACTCGAAAGTTGCAGTTAGCACCGTAGTTTGGAATGTGGTCTGAACATCTGCAGATCTCCAAAGGGAGGAAACCAATGGCTCCGGGATCTAAAGAAATCTCAGGCTACCTCACAGCCAGACTCACAGGTTGGTGTGGGACTCTGGTTTTCTGAACTCTGGGTTGCCTTTTGTTACCTCTCCTGGAGGCTGTACAGTTTGCGCGCTGAGCCATCAGCCACTGCAGCCCTTATCCTGGGCCCCAAAGGGCCCCCGTCCCCCAGGCAAACCTAATCTCGAGGTCCTGACACAACCAGCCTGTGTCCTGGCCTTGAGGCCGCCATTTCTAGGTTTCCTCTGAGGAGGCCCTTGAGTCTGCTTCTGAGCTGTACACAGTGATGGCTTTCATTTAAATACCCACTGCTTTTCCTGACGGAGCTGGGAAACAGAGAGAGCTATTTATAAGCTTTCTGGTGGCAGTTTCCACAAGGAGGAGGTGAGGCTGGTTTCTGATTTATGCCTTTCTAGCCAGCTGTCCCTTGTCATTTTACACAGGCTGGCATGACATTTCCCTCCAGCTAATTTAATCCTGGAAAGTTTTGTTTCTTTCACACGTGAATAAAAAGTAAGTCTTTAACTTGAATCATCCCTCGCCCCTCCTTAACTGTAATTTCGTGGGTTCCGTCAAATTTATACACGAGTATCTCACTAAGCTGTGGGGAGAGGACGTAAACTCCCTTTATGACGGCTGGTGTGGCTTTCTACGTAGAGCTTCTGCTGAGGGTCGGGTGGGAGAATTTAATTAAGAATTTAGGAATAACTGGAGTCTGAGTGATTTTTTTTTTTAACATAAGTGCTCCTTTTCCACATATTTCTGAAAGCTAAAAATACAGCAAAAGTATGTACTTGGAACTAGTCGAAAGCAGATTGAAAACCAGATAAGGGAAGGCTAATCCAATAATCTAAATGTCTCAATTCAGTGGGGTGATACTGAGTCCCCAACAACGTGAAACAGAAAGTCACCGGTGAATGAACACCTGAACAATGGAATGGATGGCCACATTCTGGGTCCTCCGGAAACTCCAAATGTCAGAAATCATAACAAATCTCCAAGGTTCACGGGAGACTCAAGGCAGCTAGAGCTGCCATCTTGATTTCCAGCCACCCTCTGCTCGCCAGGCCACTCATGTGTGACTCCAGACCCATCCCTGTTCACACTGTCTGTTGTGGTGTAGAGGGGACTTTGAGGAAGTGAAATCATACATCTTGAAATGGGTTGAGGCGACAAAGATGAAAGATATTCTAACCGTGGCTTTTATCTGAGATAAAGCTGCCGTCAACACAGCAGAAGTAATATTTTAATTTCAGACCTGAAAGCGGCAGAGACGGGGGTATGTCCCAGAATCACACACAACCCACATCCCCGCCTTTTTCAAGTGTGTTCAACCAATCCTCCTTGCATAAATAAGTAAATGGATTAATGGATGAGCCTTGAGGAGCCGGATAAGAAGAGTATTTAGAACTTTTCTGAAAATGGAAGAATTTAAAGAGGATTCAACAGTACCCAAGGTGGCAGGGACAAATTTCTTCATTAATGTGCTAAGAGGCCCCAGACAGCTCCCACATTTTCTCTGTATTCTTAGCTATTGAGACGGAATTACAAGCAAATTAAGACAGTACCTGCCAGAAAATGTGAAAAGCCCAGAAGATTCACAAAAATCATCACAAAGCTCTGTGGTACCTCCAAAAACACACTGAAAAATCACCTCTTTTAAATTACACAGTATTTCAAGGACACCGAAAAATATAGAAAATGAAATCCATTAAAGGTAACATTTAAACGAAGCATCAGGATAGGAGTGAAGCTCTCGTTTTCGATCCTTAATCCTTATACCTCTCCCTTCCGAGAAATAACCACTTTTATGAAATTGATATTAACCATCCTACGAATTTTTTCAAAAACTGAACTTACTTGCTGATGTGTGTATCCATAAATTAGGCATTGTTCTGCATCTTCCTTAGCTTTTTAATAAACACTGCTATATGCCATACATAACTTTCCCTAACTCGCTATTCATACTTGTGTTTGGGGATTTATCTCATGTTGACTTATGTAGCTCAAGGTGATTTCTTTTAACTGATGTAGAGTATCTATTATACTTTATGAATATGCCAGCTCCATTTTCCTGGTGCTGCGTATTTTTTTAAACATTTCTTCAGGTCAAGATATTTGTTTTATATATTTTGAGATAGAGAAACAGACAGACAGAGCATGAGCAGGGGAGGGTCAGAGAGAGGGAGACACAGAATCTGAAGCAGACTTCAGGTTCTGAGCTGTCAGTACAGAGCCCGACGCGGGGCTCGAACCCACGAACCGTGAGATCATGACCTGAGCCGAAGTCGGACTCTTAACTGACTGAGCCACTCAGGCGCCCTGGTCAAGGGTATTTCTATAATCTAGTGATAGAAAAGAAAGAAAATAAGCAAAGGTGCAGATTAGAAAATATTGGGTAGTGGTATAAAATGTAAGGAACATGAAACAGGGTGATCATGTAGAGCCTGGATCCAGGGAATGGTGTCCCGCAGAAGTGACTCGGAAGCCTTCCTTGTCTTAACAAGGAACCAAGAGGCCTGAAAAGAAAGGGCGTGCCTCCCAGAGGCCCGGGCAGACAACTGGAAGAGGCTTGGCACGTGGAGAAGGAACGTCGGGGTGTCTGCCAGCATGGTCCTCCCAGCCGCGAGGCCAGGGCAGGATGCCAGGACAGGCACGTTTACCACACGCCTAAGGGTTCCCAAGTCATAAATCGAGCAAGCTTTGAAAGAACATATGTTCTATATTTCTACTTTAACAACTGGGGAAGCAAAAATAAGAGAAAGGCAGAGATGGAGGCAAACGCTTAGAGACTCTTAGATGGGGTGGATGAGGGTGGGGGGTTGGGGCTGGGCTACACGGGGGATGGGCATTAAGGAGGGCGCTTGTTGGTAAGAGCACTGCGTGTTATATGTGATGAGTCACTGAATTCTACTCCTGAAACCAATGCTACACTACATGTTAACTAACTTGGATATAAATAAAATAAAATAAAATAAAATAAAATAAAATAATAAAATAAAAAAGAAGATAAGAAGAGATGAATAAAATAAATAAGAATAAAGTTAGGGTCTCTGTCTGAGGCAAAGTCATCAAAATACCAGTGGCAACTGAATTTAATTAATTATTATTACACATGTGTGGCTGAACCGATGACCCTTGGATGAGTAATAAAATAAAGAATAATTATAAATAATTTATAAATGACTTTTCATTTATTTAAGACTTGGGTTTTTTTGGCTTTATTTCAATGAAATCATTTATGAATCATTAAAATCAGTATTTACATAATTTGTCTTACAGCAATGAGCTAAAGGATTAAAAAAATTATATTTTCACTTAAGATATATACAATTTAAACACATTTTCTTTTTATTTTATTTTATTGTTTTATTTATTTTTGAGAGAGAGAGAGAGACAGCATGAGCAGGGGAGGGGCAGAGAGAGAGGGAGACACAGAATCCGAAGCAGGCTCCAGGCTCTGAGCTGTCAGCACAGAGCCTGACGTGGGGCTTGAACCCATGAACCGTGAGATCATGATCTGAGCTAAAGCCGGATGCTCAACCCACTGAGCCATCCAGGCGCCCCAAACACATTTTCATAGGGGCACCTGGGTGGCTCAGTCAGTTAAGTGGCTGACTTGAGCTCAGTTTCTTGATCTCACAGTTCATGGGTTCAAGCCTCGCATCGGGCTCTGTGCTGACAGCTCAGAGCCTGGAACCTACTTTGGATTCTGTGTCTCCCTCTTGCTCTGCCCCATCCCCACTCATGCTCTGTTTCTGTCTCAATAACAAATAAACATAAAAATTTTTAAAAAATAAACACGTTTTCATTAAAAACATAAAGTAAAATGTAAGAGAAACTGACAAATTAACATTTGTTTTATATATTTTCCAGAAGGTTATTTTCCTCCTAAAGTATAAGTTATAATTAATCGGCATAAAAATATTTATTCCAAAAAGAAAAAATATTTATTCAAAATTATTTGTTACGATGAAATTTTAAAATTTCAACTTCAGGAAATTTAAATAAATCGTACAAAATTAAAATAGTTCGCAGTTCAAGACCTGGATATACACCTAGTTGCTAAGGTATGAATTTGTATCCCTTTTTATGTGACACTTAGACCTCCATTGCTTTTATTTTTTAATTTATTTTTTTAAAGTTTTATTTATTTATTTTGAGAGAGAGAGGACAAGCAGAGGAGAGAGGCACAAGGAGAGAAAGAGAGAGAGAGAGGGAGAGGGAGGGAATTGCCAGCAGGCTCCATGCTGACCTGGGGTTCGATCCCATGACCCTGTGATCATGACCTAAGCTGAACCAAGAGTCAGACGCTTTACTGACGGAGCCACCCAGGCACCCTTAGAACTACATTGCTTTTAAATATATGGTTTATTATTATATGAGTATTCATGTACAGTTTGTCCATTGGATCAGGAGACAATGGCCATTGGGAGGTGACTCATGATACTCACAGATTCCAAGAGAAGGGGCCGTGATGCCACGCAGGGCCATGCAGGGCAGCACCGGGCTCCGTCAGGGTCCTGAGGGAGGAGGGAGAAGCTGAGCAACAGCCTCCATCTTGGTTTCCATGAGGCAAGGTAGGTTTTCCCAGAATAAAACACAGTTGAACAACAGTAACAAAAAGCCCAGTGAAATAAAAAAATGCAAATTCGACTCGCTTATTTATAACCTGAGTAAAGTAAGTAATGTTGTTATGAGAGAAAAACCTATAATTAAGGGAAAACAAGTCTGTCCAGGCATCAAAACCTTTTCAGATGGTGCATTTATAACAGCACCCGCAGACCCTGGCAGCCTACACGACAGGAGCTAGCGCTCACCGATGGAAGTCTAACCAGAAACAATTTGCTTGGGACACTGACAAGACTGAGAACTTGCAGGACAAGTCACTAGAAAATAGATAGTTTGTGGTGTTTCCTCTTATAACTGGTGAGAACACAGATAATATCTCCCAGTTAGCTGTATTTCTTCATGCTTTCGGTTAGATTTTTGATATGGCCAGAGTATGATAAAAACCTTTTGCACATAGTATATCATGCCTGTGGTAGCTCAGGACAAGACATCTTATATGGATTGGGAGCAGGGTTGAAAATGATGAATGTGCACTGGTCCAGATGAGGAAGCAGGGGTGCAGGCAGACGTGGCTTCTGGAAGGGTCCGTCAACGCTGGACTTGCCCTAGTACTTAAACCCAAGATGGTGGCCGTTTGCAAGGGCATTACATTTAGACATTTGTTAACTCATTCATCCACGGAGAACTAGAACTTTAAAAATGCAACAATGAGGGCGCCTGGATGGCTCAGTCGGTTAAGCATCTGACTTCAGCTCAGGTCATGATCTCATGGTTGGAGAGTTCGAGCTGACAGCTCAGAACCTGGAGCCTGCTTTGGATTCTGTGTTTCTCTCACTCTCTCCTCCTCCCCTACTGACCCTCTGTCTCTCTCAAAAATAAATAAACATTAAAAAAGTTTTTAAATGCAACAATGTGAACACTGTCTGCTTGGTGACTGAAAGCCACAGACACATCATGTTTATTGGACTCCATTTGGCTGTGGGCCATAACACGGAGCTCAGAGGAATTGGCTTTGTCCTGGTGACTTTTATTAATTTTTGGAAAGAAAAATAAAGATGCTAATCCAAAGAAAAATGTCACCATATTTCAAAGGCAAAGAGCGAAGACAGATTGAGCCTTTCAGGCTGGCACTGACCCTTCCCCAAAACTTAGGACTCTACACAGTTACTTGTATGTAACTTCATAAGGAGACATAGACCCCAGTTTCCTTCCCTGAAATTCATCGACTGAAATGAAAGTGAGACATTTCCAAAATTAGACATTTGGAGACTGAACAACAAAACACATTCTCAGCTCTAAGCTTTATGAAAGGACTGTTGGATTCACGCTGTGGTTTAACACTCACAGTTTGGATAAAAGCTACCAAGGGACCCCGTAGCCTGACACCGCGCTGGGAGCAAGCACCAGGATGCAAAAGGAGCAAAATATCACAAACATCTCGAGAGTAGCTACTTTCATAAAAAACGAAACAAAACAAAACACAAAATCATTGCACACGAATCTATCCACATTTAGAATCCCTCCATTCGGGAACAGCTGTTTTTCATTATGAAACGGAATAAAACTAAATGTCACTCCCTGTAATAGGGCTTAAGGTTGAGCACAGAACGCTAGAGCTGACATTGTCATCTTAGCACCAAATAAATAAATAAATAAAAAGAACCGTCTCTGCTCTCCTCCAAAGCCTAACGGATTACGACATAAAAATACAGGATGAAATATGGATTTTAAAGTGTACTAATAAATTACTTATCAGAACGTTTATTTTGATTTTTCAATTTCAGATTGATAACATAATCTCTACGTCTCACACGTAATTCTATTAGGACCTTACAACAACACATCTGGAAAATGGGAGAAAGAGTGACGATAGTTTCGGCGGTCGATTTGTCTTATTCTCAATCCGTCTTGCTAGTTTATCTTCTCTCCCAGACCCTGGCCGCCTAAGTGTGTGATCTCGGCACTAGCTTGCGTTTCTTGTGGACAGAAACTTTGGTGGCGTATTTACTCAGCCAGCACCCCCCATTTGTTCATCTGTGAGTCATCGATGCTTTAACAATTGTTTCTTCATGCACCTAGAATCTACCTTGCACTGTAGCTTCTGCTGTGGCTACAAAATTCAGACAATTCTTGCCGTTGGGACTTCAGGTTCCAGTTGGAGACAGTGAAGTCTCTCTTCTAACTGCTGGAATTGCATTGACTGGCTGCCCTCATCCTGCCCTGGCAAACCGAGTCCTGAGTTTCATGATCTATGGAACCCTGAGACATTAGTTGTGATGTAGAAGGTAATATAACAGCTTATAAAATGCATCCCCAAGAGAAAAATTATTCCTGTCTGCAGGGCTTGATTTGTGAAAGCATCTGGCACAAAGAGAAGCATCAGGGTCTGCGTGCAGGTTGACTAAAATGTAAGTCCCTGAAGCTAATTAGTAAATTAGCATACGGGCTCATCACCTGAACCCCCCTTCCAAGGCCTTGCCTATTTTGCTGCAGAAAGTAAGCCTCTCCCCAGAGACGCAATTGAGACACACATCTGAACAAACATGGCTTTGTCTTCGCTGACTTGCGAATTGATTTCCGTCTTTGTTACCACATTTGAAATCCAGAGCGTCGCATCCTGGCGCGTTCAGCTCCACGGGGTTAATGCAGTGGGTGGTGGTACATTGTTCCCACACATAAACTTTTCCTTAGGTTAATTGTCTCCTAGGACACAGCTGGGCTGATGTCACAGGCCGAGGAACAGAGGCTCCTGGCTGAGCTGCGGGCGCTGTGCTAGATTTAAAGGCACAGGAGAGAATTCAAGACGGCCCACAGGGTTTTGAGGTTGAAAAGGCAAATCTGGAGAATAAATGTAGGCAATCTCACAGTCCCATTTTAAGAAATATTCCATTTCTTATCTTTAATTAGCACGGAAGTAGATTCTTTGATCTTCCCGAACTCTTCAGTGATTTGAGAAAATTGTCCTCCTCCTGCTCTGTTAATCGATGTAACCTGGCTGAATTCTAATACAATTCAGTGCTATTTTAATAGCATTTGATTGAGCGCCCATTGTGTGCCAGCTCTGTAGGCAGGTCTTCCCAGAGGCAGAGGAGCACCTAAAAAGGTTTTCCATCAAAGACAGAATGAAGAACGAATAGAATTTATGAAGGGGAAAAGATGAGGTTCAAAATGGAAGCAATCTGATCAGCATGTTCAAAGGAGTGAAGGAAAGAAACATCTTGGTGGGCAAAAAGGAAATATAAATTGTTTGGAGCCTGGGATCGAGAGGAAAGGGGAGACTCAGGGCTACCTGGGAGATGTGACTAAATCCAGGGGCCCGGAGTCCCGTCATTGTTAAGGGAAGGCGTCTTCCCAATCACCAGGGGGCTTTGAACAAATGTTTTTAAAAGCGATTCTTTTTCTGGGCAGCACACCTGGTGATTTAGATTCAGTCAGTGTGCGCTTGGGGCCCTGCAGATTTATGTTTTTGAAATCCCTTTCAGATTCCAGTTCAAGATGGCGCAGTGAGCTCCAACCTTTGCCCCCTTTCTCTGCCTCTCCAAGCCCTGTTGCAATTACAGTAAAGAAGAACCAAGATGAATCACCCACAACAGCAGCGAGGTCAGCAGAAAAATTGCAAAAGGGGCTGGAGCTGGTAATCTTCTGCTTAAAGTTAAAGAGAGAATGGAGCCATATTGAAAGCTAACCCCGGTAGGGGGAGCTATGGCCCGCCTCTGCAGGAGAAGGCTGTTGGCACAGAGAGGAGTGGGTAATGAATAATGTCACAAAAAATAAGATGAGGAGAGTGTTCAGGGAACAACAGAAGCCTCCACTTCCAGCTCATGAGGATTAACTGGCAGCCTGCTTTTAAGGATATGGAATAGTTGCATTTGAAAGAAAGGTGTTCGAGATATCCGACAGATACTATTTCTAGTCTGGTTTACCTCTGCCCAACTGGAGGAATAAGACCCGAGGCAGAAGGAGCCCTCCCTAGAATTCCCTTGGGGGCTCAGGTGAGACTCCCCCCACGTCTCTCCAAGCCTCCCCTGCGTCAGACCTTGTGGGGGGCCGAGAGGAAGGTACGGAAGGCAATGAGGAAAGCAACGGTATTCATACTCAGCTGTTGCATACGTCATGGGACACTAATGACACATGGTCTTTACAGTCATTCTGTTAATACATAAAGATGGCACATAAGAAGCTTAACGTCCAGCCCCCAAACAACCCAGCCAAGTCTGAAGGTTTCCCTTCACACAGGGGCAGTGGGAATCTAATGCCTTCTTCCAGGGAAGGAGGCATTCTCTGATAGAGTGACCAAAAAAATACTCAACAGTTCCAAGTGTCATTTTCTTGTCTTATCCACGTTTGTTCGCGGATGAAGGGGAAACGCCAGCATCTCCAGGCTGGGCTGGTCAAGCCGAAAGAATCCCACACTAGATCCACTCCAAAGGGCGGGGGTCACCGGAGTCCAGAGTTCAATGTTCTAAGCGGATCTCATCCAGCAGCAAATGAATCCACATCAAGGCAGGTTCTGGAAACAGGTGTGAAACAGTCTTCCGTCACTATCCAGAGAGGGGTGTCCTCCCTCACGAGACTTACAAAGCCACAGGGTGTTTTCAGAGCTCTGTTAAATGGGCTAAGATATACCCATCCCCACAGGAACGGAGTGGACAAGGTCTGGCTCCGTCTGAACTGGACAAACGGACACGGACATACACACACCAGGCTGCTTGTGGTTTCCATCCATGTCAGGACCCTGCCCCACACGAGGCCCCGCTGGATCTCAGGTTCCCATCTGGGAAAGGGTCCCTGCTGTGGAAACAGCAGGTGCGCAAAGTCTCACTGAACCCGCACCTTTCCGGTCCTCTGGGATTCCAGATGAGGGAGCCGGTGGAAGGGAAGAACTCTCGTTCCCTGGTAATGAGACATTAAGTAGCTTTGGGGGCAAAGGGGATCCCCTAGTATTTTTAACATCAAAAACCTTTCATGCAATTGTGTGTAACGTCCTTCACTCTGCAGTGAGCTTTCATGGCTGATTTTCACAGCGCCGCTGCCTGGGGCCTTCAGTTGCTTCTTCCCTACCCGCACGCGGCCAGCCTCCGGCCAGGCTGCCCTGGTGTCCCTACATCTGGTGGGAATGACGAGAACTTCTGCGGGAGGGGCTGGGGGCGAGCTGGATGCACCCTCAGCGTGTGTCTCCAGTCAGTTGAATTCTGGTAGGTTCTGACCTCTTCTCTAGCTCCTTGAGCAGAATCATCTCCTGCTCACAAACTTGGCTTTGTGTATCAATGAATAAGCCACTTTTCAGCCTCCAGGCCACGTAGGAAACCAGAGCCGCTCAGGGCCCAGGACAGACCGGCAGAGCACAACATTTGCACAGTCTCCACCCGCACCCCCGTCCTCCACAACGGGCCATTGAAAACGCCTCTTGCATTACCAGCGCCTGACCTTGGGGCATCCAATAAAGAGAACTGGCTGTGCTTTAAAGATTCCTTTTCTCCATCTTGATCTGTAATGACTTTCCACATGGACACGTTTTTTCTTTGTTTTGCCATTTAAATATTCCGTTTTCTCTCTCCAGGGCCACTCCCCAGTAACACCGCATAGATTCTGCCTTGATACATCCTTTGCTCTTGAACCTCCAGACACACAGGTGTGAGTTCAAATGTCTGTCTGTCGAGGCCGGCTCTAACATTGAAAATACAATAGAATCTCTCCACATGGTGAGATCACAGTGGCCCTTTTAGGAATGTCAGGGAAATCATGGAATCGGCCCTTCTTTTCTGAGCAGCTGCAGTAATAGTTGTGGGGATATGGGTTCTCAACACGCTCTTAATTTCAATGGGTTGTTTCTGTTCTGTTTACAGGAGGCTCTCCGAGGTGTGACGCCCGCTAACCACTGGAGAGGGACACCCAGCGAGTCCCTTTCCTTGCACCAAATGTGCTTCATGTGAATAGCTCTCTGCCTGAGGGCAGCCACAATGCGAGCTATAAGAACTTGTGTTGGTGTGAAATAGATTGGACCCTGACTATCTCCATCACCTCAAGCAGATATGGGTTAGTCCATTCTATAGATAGGTGGGCACTTTCTGGAAGCCCAGGGAGGCGCCTCTGCCCAAGGAGTGTCCTCGCGTGCCCGTGGACCTGCACCTGTGCACTTCTCCCGCCGGATGCTCCAGGCTCAGGGCCCACATCTGTGAGGCCAGGCTCTCCCAGATAATTTCAGAAACTTGCATGGGATTGTTGCCGACAGCCCCCGCTATTCAACTGTTTACTAGTTGAGAGCTCCAAGGGGAGGAAATGTTACAAGATGTGTCCCTTCACCTGCGCATCGACACTTCCATCACGAATCACTCTTCATAATATGAAAGGGAGGCCGTAAAGCCAAATCGATAAAACAGGCAGGCTGAACAGTATCAAACTAGAGAGGAAGAAAAGCCAGAAACCAGGGGTCAGCTGGGTAGGTGGGAAGTTGGAAGATCATATCAGGGAAGACATCGATGCCAAAATGTGGGAGTAGATAAAAAGCAGCAGATACAAAAGAAAAAGGATGGTTTTTAAATTACCTGCACATCCCTTGACACTCTTCCCACAGGAGGTGAAATTTAATTTCTTTTTCCGAGAATGTGGATCAGCCTCAGTGACTTGTTCCTAATGATGCTCTGTGACTTCCATGGCTGGTGTCTGTTGTCCCTCTTGGGACACTGATCCCGGGAGCCCTGAGGCACCCTGCTGCAGAGACCACAGAGGCAGCTATGCCTGGGTGACCCCCGATCTTGGAGCCCCCAGTTCCTCAGCTCAGATGCCGGGAACGTGGATGAGCCCTCTGAGGTTTCCCACCCCAGCTTCAAAAGGCTGAAGCCTAAAAAAAAAAAAAAAAAAAAAGCGAGGCAGAAGCAAGCTTTCCCCACCCCGGCAGCCCTGCCCAGGAGGTAGCTTCCTGAGAAATATATATTTTGCTGTTGTTTTAACCCACTGAGTAGGCAGTGGGGAGTCCCCCGTCCCTGTAACTGCAAGGGGATGTGGTTAAATCAGCAGAGGTGTGGGAAAGTGTTGGAAGGAAGATCTCTGATTTGAGATGATTTGGTTCTTTAAAAAAAAATTTAAACATTTTATTTTTGGAGAGACGGAGAGAGAGAGAGCATGAGCAGGGGAGGGGCAGAGAGAAAGGAAGACAGAGGATCTGAAGTAAGCTCCATGCCATCAGCATCAAGCCCGATGTGGGGCTCGAACTCACAAACTGTGAGATCATGACTTGAGCCAAAGTTGGACACTGACTGAGCCCCCCTGGTGCCCAGAAATGACTCGGGGCTTTGTGGAGATTCTGACATACTTTCATGGCGGACAGCAAGACGGTGAAAAAAAATTATTACATTGCTTGTCCCTTTTTTTTCTAATTTAAATATCACATGCAACTTTAGAGAATCACATAGAAAATACTGTCACCTCCAACACCCAGACGGTATAGTTGTTTTCAGTTGAGGTGATGTTTCTTGATCTCGTCCTGAATTTCTGCTGCCCTGCTTTTTTCACTTGCCCATTGACCCCTTCACTACCAGTTTTCCACCCAGTCTTTGGGAGTCCCAAACCCTGTATTTGTATGGCCCCGGATGAGGCACCAAGATGAGAACATGGGAACTGTATTTCAAGGGTTGGCCCAACGGAGGTCTGTGTGCCCCCAGCTTGGACTGGCCTCTCTATTCCAGCCCCAGAGCCTCTCTGACTCCCTCCATAGGCCACAGCTTCTCAAACTCCACCATGTACCAGAGCCACCTGGAAATCTCACCTATTAAAAAGAGTCGGAGGCCCCAACCCCCCAAAATGCACTCTGTAAGTATGAGGTGAGGCCTGAGAATTTACATTCTTGCAGGTTCCCAGGGGCAAAACATTGTTCCTTTTTCCAACCCTGGGCTTCTCACCTGATGGATGACCCAGAAGTCATCCATCTTGGATAATTCAACTGGATCTAACTACCCAGGAATTGGCTACAAGTATAGCATTCATCATGCTGACACTCTATACACCATCAATGGCATCTTCCATGGGAAAATTCCATCTGACCTTCTGTAGCTTCTAGTCTCACCCTGTGCGTCCTTTCCTGTGCATGAAGCTCACCCAGACTTGACCATTCACCATCGCCAGTATCATCCACCCCTCCCTGCCTCTGTGACTTTCCTCACACATCCCCTTTCTGGCATCTCTGCTCCAGAAACCCCACGTTACCGATTTTCCAAGGAGAATCATAAATGTCACATGCTCTTCCCAATTCCTAACATCCCAGTTGGAACACCTTCCTTTGGACTCGTGGACAGTTTTCTGCCTGCCTCCAATATCACTTAACCAGCAGGTCATCAGTGTTTCTCCAGAATTTTGTCTTTTTTTTCCTTTTACTTCCCTGACATTACAGATGGAGTTGATTTCATTAAGTATCTATTTGTGTCTAGATTCACCACTTTGGGTACACTTCAAGATTTACAGCTTTGGCTCAGTTGAGGCTATGAGACCAGATGTTCTTTAAAGATACTCTTACCAGAAGTTAGCTTCCAGATTTTGATTTTTCATTTGTTTTTACAGAATGGTCTTTTGAGAACTTGTAAAAGATCCTAACTGGGTCCACAAAAATGGCAGTACGGACAGAGCGTCAGAGGCTATTCAACTACATTTTTGGTTCTCAATGGGACAAGGAGGTCAATGTATGCCACACAGAGTAAGAGTTGTACAAAAATTAAATATAGAGTAGTCCCAAGTTACCTATCTCTCATGGCCTGTCTGAGAAGACTATTCTAGGGAAGCCGAAGCAGAACCAATAGGAGCCAGATTGGCTAAAGTCATTCTTGATTATCAAAGCAAACCATGATCAGGCAGGAAAGCACACGGTTTCCTCAGTTTTGGAAATGTGCCACTCAGACTCCCTTCAACAGGGGCTTGCCATGGCATGTGGTCCTTCAGGCTTGGTGGCCCGGCTGCACACAGCACCTCAACCTGAGGGCGCCTCCTTCTGGGGACACCTGCATCCAATGACTGAGTCAGGACACTAGGTAGAAAGGACTTGCCATTTCTGCCCAACACGGGAGCTCCCAGAGCCCCTGCGGGTCTGCAATGCACTTGACTTCCTCTTCCCTTCCTCGCCTCCTTTCCCAAGTGCTGACTTTAACAAGCGTTTTTGCACCCCAAACTCAATCTTGACGTCAACCTCTGGAACATGCCGTCAGTTATTTCAGTGTTGGCTAGCACTGCGGTAAGAGCAGTTGGAATTTGCTCTGCATTCACCAGCTCTAGCTGGAGAGGGCTGAGTCGGAAAAGTGGCAACAGGGTCCCTTTCCCTCGATGACAATGGTTCTCAGTCCTTTTGTACACTTCTCACCCTTTTGAACAGTCTTTCCGGCAGCTTGCTGGAGAGATTCAATGGTATCCGTGATCAGGGCGGCATTGTTCTCTGAGTAAAACTGTCTATTGCTCTGAAAACTCAACAATGGTGGATTTGCAGGTTACTTGATTATGATCCACAGTAAGATATATATTTTACATCATGTCCCCAGTAGACTCCTAGGTTTATGTGTGTACGTGATGGAAACAAAAGTCGTACAAGTTACATACAAGCATTCTGATACTTTCTGTTTGTTTTTATCAATGCTGGTCTTGGGACACTTGGCTGGCTTAACCAGTTGAGCATCAGACTCTTGATTTTGGCTCAGGTCATGATCTCCCAGTTCATGAGTTCAAGCTCTCTGTCAGCACAGAGCCTGCTTGGGATTCTCTTTCTCCTTTTCTCTCTGCCCCTCCCCTACTCATGCTCTCTCTCAAAATAAATTAAAGCATGAAAAAAAATTCTGATCTACTAAAACTGATTTCACAATTTGCTAGGGTCATCTTTTGTGCATTGAAAAACTCTTTATTTCATACTTAAGAGGCAAAATTTATTGCATATTATGGAAACACATTGTTGGTACTCCACCCAGTGTTTGTCAAATTTTTTCCACCATGCCTAATAGCGAAAAAAACACATGCCCCACTGTATACAGATAAAAGTTTCCTGAAACCGTACCTTTTTTCCATATGGAATACACTCTGATATGTGCTATCTTAGTTTATTTGATGTTTTAAGTGGTCAGAACCCAACAAATTGATGTTGTGGCAGGAAGCTCCTGGAAGCTCCTGGAAGAGCTCAGGGTCCCCGAGACTCGCATTCCTAAGTGCAGGTGCTCCCCGCCATAATGAAGGGTCTTTTACACATTGATCACTATGTGGCATCTTGACCTTGAAGGGGAAGCCAGCGCTACAGGAAAATGACAAAAGCACCCATAATAGGACATGGATGTGATCAATGACAGTGGCGAATATATACATGCACACTCAAAGCTGGGGGTCAGCGCAGCAGGCACCTGTGTGCTGCGGACGTGGTCTCTTAAAGATGGACCCTGAATCTGAATTCTGTGATCTCTGCTTCCAGCACACCCCGGGCCCTTTCACATAGGAGAGTGTTCTACAAAAGTCATCTGGTCTGTGTTGCTTTTAAAAATGCATTTGCAGGGGCACCAGCGTGGCTCAGTGGGTTCAGCATTGGGCTTTGACTCAGGTGATGGTCTCGCAGTCCGTGGGTTCAAGCCCCACATCAGGCTCTGTGCTGACAGCTCAGAGCCTGGAGCCTGCTTCGGATTCTGTGTCTCCCTCTCTCTCTGATCCTCCCCCACTCATGCTCTGTCTCAAAAATAAATAAACTTAAAAAAAAATTTTAAACCCATTTGCACCTGTGAGTCACTTCATACCTCACTCCTACTACAGCAGAGCAAGACTCCATCATTTTTTAAACATTGATCCTTTTACCCCAGCCTTAGCCCCAGATCTCTCTTTCCCAATAGTTTTAAAAGTAAAATGTCTTGGCTTTTCCCTTATAATCCATTGCAGGAAATCTTGATCCTCTGTGTTTTTATGACTGCTTTTCTCAGAAATGTGTAATCTTCACCTGAACACACGGCCATATTCCCCGAAGTGCTTTATTATTCCCTGTGCTCCAGCAGTGAGTGAAAATCGGATATAAGTTCAGCAACAAAGAGTTGTCACCAGAGTATGAACCTTCTAAAGGGATTTTGAGGGTCGATATCCCCTGCAAGCCTAGCTGGGATCAAAGTGGACATTTACAATACCCTCTGCTTTCTAGAGAGGACTCGGCACAAGGAACACCCACGGTTGGCACAGTAAGGCGATAAGGTCGCAGTTGCAAAGAACACAAGTGGAGACAGCTAAATTATTCTGCTAAGAAAAGGACTGTGGAAAGATGTGCTGTAAGAGGAAGTCTGAGCTAGAAAGGATCCTAAAAAGGTTACTCAAGAGAAAAGAACCCTAAGGAAGAAAAACACAGAGAACTTAGATAATTTTAGGAAGTTTCTTGTGTAACATATTCTGCTGTTCTGAAGTCTTCTGAGCATCACTAATGTCACCATTGCTTATCTCCATTCATGGAACCAAATTTGGGGGTCCGGCGGGATATGGGAAAACCCTGAGTCTAATCTTAGTGTGGGCACAGGGGGCAAAGGAATGCTCCCTCCTATTTGAGTCCAACAGAAGATGGCTTTGGGGTGGTAAGTGGCCAATCACAATCCAGAGAATAAACTAAGACAGAATTCCAGTCCACCTGGAACATGGAAAGGAAATGTTGGAGGAAGACAACGGATGCATGTGTGTTCTTTCTCTTTTTTTTCACCCCTGGGATCACTTGTGAACTGCTTTTGAACTAATGTGCAGGTGTTTGAGTGGCATTCAAAACCCATTCCTCCCCTGCTCTGGCATGCAAATGACTTTGGGAGGCTTGCTGGAGAGAAGAAGGGAAGGGGGTGGGGCTAGAAAATGTCAACGAAATTTATTCTCTTAGCTTGCATTTTGGTGAGAACATGTACATTACTTCCCCATCTGCTGAGAAGAATCCACCAGAGATTTTTGGCGACTCACAGTGATGATAGGACTCATGTTTCCATTTCCTCCCAGCTGCAGGGATGGGGCCCTGATGTTATAAGGAAAATCTATGACCTCCTTTGGCTGCCTAGCTCCAATTTTCTAAGAGCTGAAGATAAAAATCACACATCCAGACTCTGCACCTTGGAGCAACACCTGTGCACCAAGGGGCCTCCTATGTGGGGTTAGAGATGTCCGCTCAGGTCTCTCTGCTAGCACCAAGCGACCACGCACCACTGACAAGATGACTTCCTCTCCTGCGCTCGCCAATCTCAGACCTTAACACCAAGACGATAACGTTCCGCCCACCCTCCTTCCTGGGAGGAAGAATCCTCAGCCCTCCTCGTGAGGTTTCTTGAGGTTGAAGCCCTCAAATTCTCAGCTCCAGGGGCTGAGATGTCATCTCCATCAGCTGTGAAGGCTGATTCAGGTGTCCTACAGTCACCCTGAACTTAGTATGTCTCTCATGTGACCATGAATACCTCAGACTGCAAACAGATCACTCCTCCCTTCTCCAGCCCCACCAATTCCATTACAGAGGAAAAGAGAGACAGAGAGAGTCCTAAGCAGGCTCCATGCTCAACGTGGAACCAGATGTGGGGCTCAATCCCACTACCCTAGGATCATGACTTGAGCCAAAATAAAGAGTCAGACATTCAACTGACTGAGCCACCCAGGCGCCCTTTTCACCTTATCTTTCTTTTTTTTATTATTATTTTTTAGTGTGTATTTACTTTCCAGACAGAGATAGAGTGCAATCAGGGTAGGGGCAGAGGGAGAGACACAGAATCTGAAGCAGGCTCCAGTCTCTGAACTGTCAGCACAGAGCCCGATGTGGGGCTCGAACACGAACCGTGAGATCATGACCTGAACCAGGTCAGATGATTAACCGACTGAGCCGCCCAGGTGTCCTACCTTCTCTCTCTAATCACAACCAAAAATCAGCAAACCCGGCACATTCTTAATGTGTGTCATGTCATTTATCCTAAAACTGTCTTGCTTTAACAGCGGGTCTCACGGAGAAAGGCGCTCTGGATGAAGGAACAGTCATGCTGATGGTGAACAGTACCCAGAAAGAAGAAAAGAAAACAGGCTACATCCCTAGGGCTCAAGGCAAAGAAGATAGAGATACAAAGATAGTCACTACGTCATTGCCGGGTCCTAACCCTTTTCTAGAAAGTGCGCCTTTGGTCTATGAAGGCTGTTTCTGTATTTGAGAAGACAAATCAATTCCTATCTCCCTTCCTGGGTTCCTCCCCTGTTACTTTCGACTCCCTCTGAATGCCCGGATTTCCTTGAAGCCGTCAGATATTGCCTAGGACTGACACTTCACTATTTCAGCTGGGTATCTCTCTGATCACTTTCTCTGCAGTCATAGAGGAAGGATTTCCTCTGTGGTGTTCCAGAAAAATGTAAGGTGGCACAACTCAGTCATAAGTGATTGGAAGATAGAAATCATATCCTATAATGCCTTTGTAGTCCCAACATTCTAGTAGAAAACCATGCATACAGTAGGCAATTAAAGACATCCATGCAACAATTATATATTAAACAGCTATTTTTTCTAGACACCATTCTAGGAAATGGGTTATAATGAACAAAACAGACCAAATCCTTGCCTTCATGGAGTTAATTTCTTTGTTGGTGGGTTGGTCCCTGAAAGGGGAGCAGCAGAAATAGATCATAATATTCTGTTAAATACAACATTATTATTTTGTGTATTTTACTGTATTTTATATTTATTGTAATATAAAATGCATACAGAATAAGCACAGAATTAATTACATGGTATTAGACATCAATAAATGTGATAGAAAAACATAAAACATGGAAGGGAGGGAGAAAACACAAGTTGCCGAGGCAGGAAGGATTTTAAATCAGGCTGACAGAGAAGACCTCTCAGAAAAAGTACCTCTGAGCAATTTCTCAAAGGAGATAAGGGAATGAGGCCCGTGGCTCTTCGGATGAGGAGATTCTCAGCAGTGGGAATGGCAAGGACATGTCTGGAATATTCTAGAAGGTGCAAAGATGTCACCTAGACTGGGGGGTTATTCATGAGAGGTGGGGCCTGAGAGGGAAGCAGGATCAGGAAGTGTAGACCTCATCAGCCCCCATTAGAACATTTGCTGATATCCTGAGTCAGATGAGAAATTATTGGAAGGTTTTCACTTGGAGTCGTAACCACTCTTGTCCACTGTGCACTGTCAGACCAGAGCACGTGGAGGAAGGATGGAGAAATGGAGACCAGTTACAGGACACAGTGATCCAAGGGAAAGGTGCACTTGGCTTGGACTGAGGTGCCTGTAGAGATGAAGAGAAGGGGTCAGGCTCTGGGCATGTTTTAAAAGGTAAATCCACAGTGATTTGCTTATGGCCCAACTGTGGAATAGGAGAAAAACAATGGACTCAAGGATGTTTCCAGCATTTTTGACCTGGACGAATGGAAAAACAGAATTGCTCTTAACTGGGTCAGGGAAGACTACGAGGTATTTGAGGGGAAAGACTGGTATGTCAGTCAGGGTTCTCCAGAGAAACAGAACTCACAGGACACACACACACACACACACACACACACACACACACACACACACACAGAGTTATTTTAAGGAATTGGCTTGCACAGTAAAGATTGAGAAGTCCCAAATCTGGAGTGGATCAGCAGAGAAAAGCCAATGCTACAGTTCCAGCCTGAAGGCTGTCTGCTGGAGAATTCTCTCTCGTTCAAGGCAGGTCAGTTTTACACTCTTTTTAGGCCTTCATCTGATTGGGTGAGACCCACTCACATGATGGAGGGCAATCTGCTTTACTCAATGTCCACTGATTTAAATGTGAATCTCATCCAAAAACACTTTCACAGAATTATGTTTAACCACATATCTGGGCACAAAGGCTCAGCCGAGATGATATTTAAAATTAACCATCACATTTTTCAGCTCCAGCCTTGGAAATGTTACGTGTGAGATGTGTTGAATGTAAGTGGAGGTGGTGGGTAGTAAGTTGGCTACAAGAGCCTAAAGGGCAAGCGAGAGGCTCAGGCTGTGTGAGTCATCAGTAAATGAGTTTTAAAGCCAACCTGGATGAGATCATCAGAGGAGCGGTGACAGAGAAGGAGTCCACAGAGCATTTCAACAGGAAGCGTGAGGTGTTTCAACATTAAGAATTTTGGAAGATGGTGAGTAGCTAGCAAAGGAGATTACAAAGAAGCAACAAGTACTCATCCCAACCAGCACCCTCCTCAATGCGCATGACCCATCCCTCCTTCCCCCTCCATCAACCCTCAGTTTGTTCTCTATATTTAAGCGTCTCTTATGGTTTGCCTCCCTCCCTCTCTGTAACTATTTTCCCCCTTCACCTCCCCCATGGTCTTCTGTTAAGTTTCTCAAGTTCCACATATGAGTGAAAACATATGGTATCTGTCTTTCTCTGGCTGACTTATTTCACTGAGCATAACGCCCTCCCATTCCATCCACATTGTTACAAATGGCAGGGTTTCGTCCTTTCTCATTGCCGTGTAGTATTCCATTGTATATATAAACCACATCTTCTTGATCCATTCGTCCATTGATGGACGTTCGTTGAGGATGAGCACTGGGTGTTATACGTGAGCAATAAATCACGGGAATCTACCCCCCAAACCAGGAGCATGCTGTATGCCCCGTATGATAGCTAACTTGACAATAAATTATATTTTAAAAAAAGAAGCAACCAGTGAGCTGAAAGGAAGACATGCATATGACAATTCATATATTATATAATGAGGGATATGCATATGCCAGATACACAGTGAGTGAATCAATAAAGGAACAGCAAGAGTTAGGATTCAATTCTGTGTGTCTAATAGATAGCCTCACATTTAATCCTGGCTTGAAGAGAGGGAAATCAATCGCTTGTGAAAGAATAGTCACAGTGTCGTGGGAAAGGCAGTGCCCCAAAGGCAAGGGTACACATTTGACAACTTGCCGAGAGAAACATCACTTGCCCTTTAGAAAAGAAAGAAATTAAAACCATAGAAGATTCAGTCGCCTGCCTGGAAAGAAAAGTCGAATTAATTCATTTAAAGCAACTTCGTTTTCTTAGCACAATCAACTTGCTTCTTAAAGAACCTCTGAATGTCATTTTTTCCCCCAGACAAATGTGTCTAAATCCCCATTTCTGCTGCTGCCCGAGCCCTTTTGTGATTGAGCGTCCACAGTGATATGCTGTGTTCTAAACCTGACACCTCCGTTGCTAAGTTCCCTCCTTCCTTTAGCACCAGCCAAGGGTAATAAAGCTCTGGAAATATGCTCTGGAAAGCCACCGCTCACCGTTCCCCACTCAATGGCGATAAGGAAATACCTTCTTATGCCTGTAATTTTGAAGGCAGAGACTCGATTTCAGCAAACTTTTTCTGTAAAAGGTCAGACTGTAAATATCTGGGCCTTGAGGGTCCACACGGAGTCCTTGTGGCCTCAGCTACTCAGCTGGCTGTGAGGGGGTGCAGAGGCCATATACAACATCCAAGTGGGCGGTGTGGCCAGGTCCCCACAAGCCTTTACTCACGAAAGCAGGCTGCGGGTCTGGACCCACTTTGGCCGGCCCTGCCTCCAACCACAGACCAATCCCTCTGAGCCTCAGCTCCCTACTCACCCTAGGAACCCCTTTCCAATCCCATAAAAACTCGTTTATAGAATGATCTCCATGCAGTGGAGGAAAAGCAAAATGAATATTCTGTTGTTTCTGCTCATGCTTTATTTTGGAGGGTTTCTTACCTCAGGACAGCCACATTTAAGTGTGAAACAGAGCAGCCGCGCAGGGAAAGGTTTGTGGGACCAGAACATCGCTCAGTACCCCCCGGGGTTCCCGGGAGCATATCACAGAGCAGGACTATCAAACGGTAAAATGAGAAATTCCATTACCTGTTACGTAATATTGTTCAAATACATGCGTATCTCTTTGGCGCATAGGATATATTTTCTTGGCATTGATCTGAAAGAGCTGGAGGAAAAGGAAATTTGAATTTTAATGTGATATCCTCTTTGCTTTTGTCATTAAGTTTCTCTGATCTGACTCTTCCAAAGTGCACTCTATTTAATGTAGTCGGAGATTAACTCACCTTCTCTCTAGTAGCACCTGTGGAAGGTTTCACGTATTCCTTTCAAAGCCTCTTTCAAGACAAAGATTCAAAGAAAGATCTTCTGTCCGCGGTAGGTTTGATATAAAGAGCCCATTAGCAAACTTGAAATGTGTAAATTACACAGAAGGTTCTAAGAGGCGGTTTAAATCGTCGGAGCAGTGGACCTCTTCCCCAAAGGTTAATGTAGAGAGCGGGCACTTGTTTTAACAATAAGTTGAAAATAATACCCGGGAAATCACCTTCATGATCAGAAGATGGATTGCTTTGTGCGGCGGATGTGTATTATTATATGAATGCTTGTAGAACAGCTTTATTCTTCCTTTATGGCACTTAACTCTGCAAACAGAGCATTAAAATGCAGGGCAGGATCCATCCCACAGAATGGGCCTCGGAGCTCACTGAGCCAGCGCTTTAACCACTGTTAAATACGGTAGATACAGTAACAATTGTCTCTATTATATGTGGTGGGGAGTGTTTTATCAATATTTTATAATAAGATCATCATCTCCTATAACCTACACTCTGTAAAGAATGGTACCAGGATTCGCAAATAAAATGGAAGCAATGGAGACATTTAAAATATAATTCTGGGGGCGTCTGGGGGGCTCAGTTGGTTAAATGTCCAACTCTTTATTTTGGCTCAGGTCATGATCTCATGGTTTGTTAGTTTAAGCCCCACATCAGGATCTGTGCTGATGGTGCGGAGCCTGATTAGGATTCTCTCTTTCTCCCTCTCTCTGCCTCTCTCTCTCTCTCTCTCTCTCTCTCTCTCT
Organism: Helogale parvula; assembly: GCA_004023845.1. Lineage (NCBI taxonomy): Eukaryota > Metazoa > Chordata > Mammalia > Carnivora > Herpestidae > Helogale > Helogale parvula. The sequence goes on along the minus strand of PJEM01000887.1, from coordinate 179,018 downwards.
CAAAATAAATAAATAAACATTGATTTTTAAAAAGTCAGCCACAGTATTACCTTCATTGTAGACACTATTACCTTGAAATCTTCTGCTACCTTGGTTTTTTTTCTTTTATGTTTATTTATTTTTGAGAGAGAGACAGAGACAGAGTGTGAGCAGGGGAGGGACAGAGAGAGAGGGAGACGTAGAATCAGAAGCAGGCTCGGGGCTCTGAGCCATCAGCACAGAGCCTGATGCAGGGTTGAACCCTGGACTGTGAGATCATGACCTGAGCCGAAGCCAGACACTCAACTGACTGAGCCACCCAGGTGCCCCTCCACTACCCTGATTCTTAAATCTTGTCAGTGGTCTATACAAATGTAGCTAAGGGTTTTTTCTCTCCCTCTCCATAGGGATATGATGGACAGCTACTTGCACACCGTGTCTGGGGTCAGAGTGTTTCCACTAATTTATGAAATTTACTGTAACCACACTTTGCCCTGTTGTCAGAAAATCAACATATGACTCGACAGTCTGGGCTGCAGACTAAGGCCAGAGACGTCCTTGACTCAGACACTCTTTGAGGACTTCAGCGACATGCGAGGGGTTGAGCTGACCTGACAGAAGGGGGAAAGGGAGAAAGAAGTGCTTGCTCCCTCCTGATGCGGGGCTCCAACGCCTTCGCCTACGGCTGCTCAAGGAGCCCTCTGCCCCTTGCAGGACAGGCCACTGTCCCAGGTTACAGAGTGAACAACCGGCGTCAGAAAGGGTGATGTGCCCACAGTCACACATTTCTAAGTGGAGCTGTGAGCCCATATTTCTCCAGTTTGAAATCATGTGGGGTAAGTTAGGCACACAATGTTAACTTTTAAAAAATAGTCACCTTTGACACCATTAAGCTCCAAGAAATGAAGTCTTTCGGATTTTAAGAAAGAAAACACACAGACTCTTTAGATGGGCACAGTTTTCGTTTTGTTTTGTTTTGCCTCAGAGTGGAATTCTCCTTGAGCTTCAAGATGAAAGGAGGATGAAGGTAGATCTCTCCTACTTGCTTGGTGTCCAGTTATCCGCAGACTTGGCAGGGAGCCGAAGGATGGGTTTCTTAGGCAGGGCATGGTGGGGCTCTAGAACAATCCGACTTGATGAATGGCCGTCTTCTCCTGAAATCTGGCATCAAGGACACGCTGACCCTGGAGAGAATGTAATATTCTCCAACTCAACGGCTGTGGGTCCTGCAGGAAAAAATACTGGTTTCTACCATTTCCTGATTTGCCCTGGAATTCATGACCCTGGATGTAGACCCAAAGTGTGGTCTACAACCTCTCTTCAAAAAAGGGGTGATGCCTTCCCTGAACAAGCCACCTGTTCCACGAACCAGGTTACCCCCAGTCTCATCCCAAGAAGTTATGCATGATAACCAGCTGGGGAAACTGAGGCCCAGAGAGCCTGTGCAACCCATGTGTGGCCAAGAGAGAGGAAGTCCGGGACCAGGAATCGAACCTGACTCTCTCTCTCTCTCTCTTTCTCTAGAACTTGTGCTCATAATACTCATAACATATTTCTTCCCAGTGGACAGAGGAGGTGGGGGACATTTATGCCCCACTTCTCATGTATAGTTTCATAGAGAGGAATCTTCCATTAAGGTGACACCCTCTTCCTGTCCCTTCTATCTAAAAAGAGCTTACTGACGTGTCTGTCTGATCAGAGTGGGGGAGAAGGCACTGACCTGCCTGCGGGCTCAGCAGTTCCAACTTTGGGGGGACCCACTGGTCGGCAGGAGCAACAGGTCTCTTCTGTGGCTCTGTTCTTGGGGAAGGGGGTGGAGAGCACCCTGTCCCAACACAGAGGGACCAGAGCTCAGCTGATTAGCAGAACCAACAATGTTCTTCCCTTACCTTGTGTCAGTCATGAAAGAGACACGACCCCACTACCCCATCTGGTACATGATGTGTTATTTACTGAGCCTCTTTCAAACGCCCGCATTTGGGCATCTGTAATTTAAGTGACGAGGCTTTGGGTCTCCTCACATTCCCCACCAGATGCCGGGGGTCCCTGAAGGCAGAAGCCGGAACCCTCCCCGATCCAGCTCCTTCCCTTTCCAGCTTCCTCAGCTGAGCTTTTTATGCTTTACCAGCTAGTACTTCTTTCCCACCTAGCATTTCCTTCTGCTGTTTGGTTATTTTGTTTTAGGTAAGATTAGTAAACCGTGGAGAAGTCAACTTTGAAGAGATTTTTCAGGATTCATTTCAAGGAGCCCATTTTTTAAAAAGCCATCTCTAAATTATAACACACGAATATAACACCAGGCTGCTTATCAAGACCAAGCCGTGTTCGTGCACGGTCTCTCTCTCTCTCTCTCTCTCTCTCTCTCTCTCTCTCTCCTTCTCTCTCTCTCTCCCTGCCCGGCCCCATCCCTGACTAGGATGATTTCAGCACAGAGAGCAATAAAAAGGGCCTCAGTGGTGTGAGGGAAAACCTCTGGTCTATAGCACTGGCGGGTTTCTACCTCCATGGCTGACTTCCAGTGGCAGACATGATGTCACTGAACATGAATTCAAGAAAAGTCCCATCAACCAATTTTTTTTTGAAGCTCTGAGGGCAGGGTCACGAATCATGTAACCTTGTGGCTTTAGGGACAACCACTATTTTGATGTACAAGAAACTGAAACCGGCTTCTCTTCCTCTACTCTTCAGAAACTCTTCGTGACAAAGAATCCTTAAGCCATGGCTGTACGGAATCCGACTTCTGTTTCTCTCTTGAGCCTCCATCTTCTTATCAACAAGAGATGCCTGTTTCTTTTCATAGCCAAGATTCCTCTGAGGGGACATGACATTCTAATATTATTGACTCTCTTTGGGACTCCCTGCAGCCTACTTCTCTAAGTCGTGAGGTTGAAGCCTTTGAGGAAAGTTCTTCAGGCCTTACACGAGTTTGAGAAAAAAACTTCCTACCTATGACCATTCCTACATTTTGTAGTACTCTTTAGAATCAAGAGAAGTCATTGCTGTTTGAGAATGTTGGCTAATTCTATCATATTCTTAGGCTGACGTTTTTTTCTGGCCAGAAGCAATACTAAATCTACTATTCATAGACAGGAAATCTGGGTTATGTCTCTGGTTTTACTCCTAACTGGCTGTGTGATCTTTGGCAAGTTGCTGACAGCCTCTGGGTTGTGGTTATAATATCTGATAGATCAAGGAGTTGGGACATGATGGTTACTATATGCAACTGCCAGGTAATATGTCTTATATGTACGAATTCATTTCATTATTGTCCGAACCCCACAGGGCGCATTCTGTAATCAGCTGCATTATTTTACACGGGGAACTTGAGGCGAAGAGTTTAAGTAACAAGTTCGAGGCCGCACTGGTAGTGAACAGCAGAGGTGAGACTTGAAAAGCAGACCATCTCACTTCAAAATATATGCCTTCAACCATTACGTCTCCCCATGCAGATGGCCACAGGGGTCCCACCTGTGTCTCAGACTCGATCACATGGGGGCATTTACAGGAGTAGGTCACATGAAGGAATGCTGGTTCTTGTAGACATGCAAAGAACTAGAACTTGAAACACCTGGGATTTAGACTTTTCCAGATGACACCTGAGGTCAGGGAGTGAGACTCTGCATCTCCTTGCACAACTAACTGGGAAGGAAAAGACCCACTAAATGCTGTGTCTATTCAAAGCAAGATATTTTCTTATTCATCTGATACCAACTACACATTCTAGCTTAAAAAAAAATCTGATGTCCTAGTCATGGTGTTGGGCATGGACAAAATCACTTAGAATTCAGAGTCTTTGTATGTATAAAAAGTTTATTTTATTTTTTTATTTTTAAACGATTTTTATTTTGAGACAGAGAGAAAGAGAGAGAGAACAGGGGAGGGGCAGGGAGAGAAGGAGGGAGAATCGTAAGCTATCAGGGAAGAGCCAGATGCAGGGCTTACCATGGGGCTCGAACTCACAAACCGTGAGACCATGACCTGAGCTGAAACCAAGAGTTGATCACTTAATGGACTAAGCCTCTCAGACGCCCCTGTGGAAAGATTTTAACTAGCTGCAAGTCACAGAGCTAAGAAGTCGCAGGACTGGGGCACGTGGGTGGCTCAGTCGGTTGAGCATCAGACTTGGGTTCAGGTCATGATCTATCTCACAGTTTGTGGGTTTGAGCCCCACGTCGGGTTCTATGCTGACAGCTCAGAGCCTGGAGCCTGCTTCAGATTCTGTGTCTCCCTCTCTCCCTGCCCTTCCCCTGCTCACATTCTGTCTCTCAAAAATAAATAAACCGAAACTGGAAAGACCAAAAAACTGGAGCGCAGCGGGCCGAGTTGCAGAACCCCGTCTCTGGTCACTGAGCCGGTGTCACACCACCCTATACATCTGCTTGTATGTATAAAAGTTTATTAAACACTGTTAAAGATTATAAGATGAACAAAGGCATTGGGCAAAGAGGTGACTTCGTGGAGTGAGCCACCATTCAGGGGTATCAGTTCTGCCTCCTCTTCTCACTCATTTACTGAATGGCCTCGCTGAGGTCACCTACATCATGGGTCTCAGCCTTCCATGCACAGTGGAACTGGCCTCTGAAATTTATTCCAGCTTTAAATTTGTCATCATTCTGGGGTTTAGCGTCTCGCTGGGATCCCCGTACCCTTTGTGGGTTAGATGATCCAAGTATAACAATTATATGATCCATGATACCATTGCCAAGACTTTGGGCAACAGGATGTTATTAGGGCCGGGGAGTTGGCTCTCTCTGCAGATTTTGGATTCTCAGTGGTCATCCTTCCTCCCCATTCCGTACTGCAGGAGACAGCAAGGGAGAGGGCAGGAAATTCCCCACTAAACCTGCTTAAAATGATGACCATCCACTTGGATTTTTGCTGATGGTTTCTTGGCTCAATGAGTCAAGCTTTTGGGAATCCAAGCACAGAAGCTATGAATTGTTATTGTTTGCTAGTCTTACACGCTGTTAAACTATAGTTCTCTTCTTTTCATAAAAATATTTATTTATTTTTGAGGGGGGAGCAGAGAGAAAGGGAGTGACAGAGAATCGGAGGCAGGCTCTGAGCTGTCGGCACAAAGTACAATGGCAGGCTCGAACCTCGAGATCATGACCTGAGCCAAAGTCAGATAGATGCTCAACTGACTGAGTGACCCAGGCACCCCATGAAACTATAATTTCTCTTCTTAATCTTATAAAGCATATGACATAATGTACACAAACTGTGCACATCTTAAGATCCTAACACACACATCACATGGTCATATTTAGATATCAGTCTTTTCTTTTCAACACCCAGAGCTATTCGTAAATTGCTCCTGGCAGACGGAAGGCACATGGGGGAAACTTTTGATGAATGAGTGAATTAAGGAAGGAAGAGAGTAAGGGCCACGGAGCTATGAATCGAAGGCTGCGCCCACAGATAATGTTTCCATTAAAACCCACGTGACAATATTAGTATCATTGTTATTTTAAGACAACCAAGAGTAAGCACAGGTTTCAGGAGCTACTGACTTGTGACCAGAGGGAAATCGCTCAGAAGTTGCATGAACTGACCCAAACAGAGGTGACAAGATGTGACACTTAGGATATGAAATATGGATGATCGTTTTAGGGTCTGTACAACACAGGCTTTTTCTTCGACATTTGGGTCCTGCTGGCAGAGATTTGGGAGAGATGTCCCTGAAGAAAAGAGTCCTTCTGGTCGTGTACTTCAGGGGAATATCTACGGGTGACAATACAGAGGGAGGTCACTGAGAAAGGCATCTGGATGTGGGGGACGTCAACATCTCCTCAGATGGTGGATTTCTGTGCAGTGGCTTCCTACGCAAAGTCACGCTGTGGCCAAAGCTGAGAGCTTACATCCAAACCGTACGGTGTTCTGTTGCACAGGACCCTGGGACTGTCCATTTTCTTACTTTCCAGGGATATTTTTATGTAAAACGAAGAAATTTTTTTACAAAAATAAATATTTTTTTTACGTATACTTGAACACCGTTCCCCTTGGGTGACTCACCAGGCTCGTGAAATTCAGAACGACAGAGACCTAACAGTCACCCTCCTCTCCTGGACATCATGACAAGCAGTGAAGTTAAGTTAGGACAACAATTAACCTCAGGAACAAAAGTCAAAGGAGAAACGACACGCTGTGGGCACACTCGTGGCTCTTCCTCACCGTGAACACGCATGGGACCTCCGCACCTTCTCTGGATTCACACGCTGTAATTGTTACCTTTCAGGTAATGGGAAGAAATGAACCTAATAATTCACTGTCACTGCCAAGGAGGGCAAAAATCCTCGTCCCTGCCTTCCTTCTCGGAGTCTTTTTCAGCTCTGTTTAAATAGCTGATGTCAATATCAGGATAAATACAGCCTTATCATGTAGAGGAATGATCTAAGCACCTCCACAGGGTAGGCAGTTTTGTCTCTTTATAGACGAGGAAATGGAAGCACAGAATGGTTTAGGCTCTCCCTTGGGGTCACAGAGCCGGCAGGTGTCAGAGCTGGGATTTGAACCCAGGTCATCCGTCTCCAGCACCTGCTGGCCAGCAGCACACCAGACAGGTGTCATCTGGGGGGTATGTTGGCAGGGACCTTCGTGGATGCCTTCCCTCGTGGCTCCCTAGTGTGGATGAATAGGTCCATTTTTCCCGTCTCTAGTTTTTGAAAGAAACTCTAATGTGAAAGGACGTGTCTGCTGGTGTGAAATTTCAGACAGAATATGCATTTAGGGGAAAATGTGCCTTGAGTGGCAAAGACACTGAGAACACTGATGGAAATGCTGTGTACACACACATGGGTCCCTTTGGGGCAATCAAAGCAGATTTTATTTCCCAATCAACAGGCCTTTGATCACTCACCCCTCGGCACAATTGAAAGACCTGAAAATCGTGCAGTATGTATGTGATTATCAGGATTGTATTACCCAAGACTCTAGCATGTGATCAGATATATCTTGAATTCTCTCTACCTGTTTTGCAATTTGGACACTGAAATCTCACAAAATTGCTCCGTACCCCAAGTACATTACTGACAATTCATTACTTAAATGACCTTCTCTGTTTCGTAGATTACACCCCATCTAGGCTATCCGTGCTGTATACCATTCTGTATAATAGCTTGTCTTGTCTTATTTTGCTCTAATCTAAGTGTCAACATGAGAGCCCCGAAAGATAGGGCTGGGAGCCTAAGGGGATAGGACCCCTGAGAACCCGGCATTGAAGCCTGGTGGCTAAAAATGGCCAAATTAGTCACTGTGAAAGAAAAGGTGGTCTTCCTGATTTCACCAATGGGAGCTTGTAAAGTTTACGTCATTTGGGCAGATCTCAGAGGACCCGTGGAGAACGGGGATGCTTATTTGTGCGATACCTGCCCCCAGCACGGAGAACCCAGTGCTTTGGTCAGTGCGCTGACTGATTCTCATTAGGCACATTAGCACCAGCATCCGGCATTCTGCAGGGACCAGAACCGAGGAGTGTGGCTGCACTCACTGACTGTGCATGGACTGCAAAGCAAACTATACTTGGAGCTGGGGGCTAACTTTAATGGGTCTAGACTGAGCCCCTGGAAGTCCCAGTGGTTATGTCCTAACAGTGTTGAATAAAGAGACACAGATGCATGGATGTGCATTACAAACATGTTAAAATATTTGGAGGACACTTTTACCAACAGAAGGTGACCGGCCATCACCCCATTTGCAAAAGAAGCATGACTGAACAGCTCCTTCCTCATAAATTTTTATTTCCTAATATACCGAATACTTGTGAACTTCCTGGGATGTGCACAGTCCTCTTTGGAGACTGTCGTCATGGTCATTAAACTCTGAAAATACAAGTGACAGGTCCACACATGGTGTGGAAGTGGGGCTTTCAAAAACTGAAACATACAGCATCAGATGCTCCAGAGATGCTACTTGTGGCCCTGGGGGTTTCTCCTCCTCTCCTTCCCCAAAGAAAAGCACATAACTCAGAAAATATTGAACAAAAGCATAAAGCCCGACAGCTCTATCCAGTAGCATTTTATGAGAGGGGATTCTCATTCATAAAAGGAGAGATGAACCAAGAAAAGCACACAATACAAAGCAGGAAGAAAGCTGTGGAGCACATCTCCTGTCCTAGAAGGGAAGATGATGTTGGAACCAAGCGTGACCACCATTGCGTTGGCACTGCAGAGCACTGGGTCATCAGAGGGATGGCAGTGGAAATAAAGGTCTCCGGTAAGAAGACTTCATTTCTGATCATGACTCTGCCATTGACTCATTATACGTTGTTTCACCTCCTTCATCTTTCCTTTTTTTTCCCCTATAAAATGTAACATCTACAAAAACTTTAAAAATGCAATGCAATGGGGAAAAGTTCAAATGTCTGAGTCAACTGTCTTAACTCAGGGACCTTGTCATGTTATGCTCAGATCACAATATCATCCCCAAAAACCAGAGACCGCCAGGAAGACGGAGTCACGCATGCAAAAGCAAAGGGCTTTATTATGGGCTTAAGCTCACTGGGCCTAAGCTCGGGCTCACAGACTTTACCAGCACAGTGGATCCGTGCTGAGAGCCCCGAACAAGGACCGAGCAGGCTTTTTATGGGGTTTGGGAAGGGGGAGTCACAAGAAATTGGGATATGGGAACAGTGATCCAATCATAATTGTACAATATCATTGACAACAGATTTAACCATACATATTGTTTAGTGTGTTCATTACTTTTGGCAGGAACCCAATCACAATATTTAGAGGACCTTTAAAATCAACCAATTACAGGGGGAGCCTAGGGTCTGGTTCGGCGACTATCGGGTTAACTTCAACATTAGGTAACAGGGTCCTATCTAAAGTTCCCATCTGCAGGCCTCACCCTTAGGAATGTGGAGAGTGGTAGCTGGCCTTCCTTGATTGGGTGTTGTGTAGGTGGTCTCTCTTGCTCTAGGCATTGTGTAACTGCCTGTTAGTTTCTGGGAACTGAAACCTAGGCCTTCTAGATCAGAGGGGGAACTTAAAGCCTGTCATGGAGTCTGTTTGGTTTAGACTTGTGTCCTTACGGTCTCACCATTGTTTAAATGTCCTACAGGACCTTCCACACTGGAAGTGTTTGCTAACTGTTTACTGAACTCTGTCAAATAGGACGCCAAGGTTCGTCAACACGGGTAGGGCCACATAGAACACCTCCACATAAATATCATGGACATGTTGTGCGTAAAGCTCGGAGGAATAAATTCAGCCCATGTAAGTCCATTCTGGGGGGGGGTGGTGGAGGGTGGGCATATGTGTGGGGGAAGGCATGAGTGTGGAGGGAAGTAGAAGGAAGAAAGAAGAATTAGAACACAGCCAATAAGACTAAGGTGAATTGAACACCAGCTTGAGTCAGTGCTGGACCCTGGCGATGGTGAAATGGCCCCTCAGGCTGTCTCCTGAGGGAGGCTGTGTGCCCAGGGCCCCAGGCATGCAGGAGAACAGACAGTGACTCACACACGGTAAACAGTCTTCTCTCAAGACAGAAGAGGACACTTCCGAAACTCCTTCCATACCCTTCACCGCCACCTTACCCTTGAACTGCCTCCATTTTGTCTTCTGGGCTACCCTTCACATCCATTCTCACCCGTGAAAAATGTTAATGCTTTTCAAAAGGCATAGCCCCCACTTTATTAGTATATGGCCCCTGTTTCCTTCTGATAGTATACTGTTGCATCCTATGCTATTCCAAAATGATGCTCATTTTCATTTCTACTTAATAGCTTTGCTTGGCGTAGATCGATCCCTCCTTCAGCAAAGAGAGAGTCACATATAAAACTGAGATTTTGGAAAAGAGACTTTCCTATGTTTTTCAGAGTGGTGGATTTGGGGGGAATGAGGGGAAAGAGTTTAACTGTTCTTTATTATATTACATGAGAGCCTTGGGGATAAAGATTGATACATTGAACCGCATTAAAATTAAGGAAGTCTATTCATCAAAAGACATTAAGAACATTAAAAGGCAAGCCACAGAGTGGGAAAATATATTTGCAATACATATATCCAACTGAAGACTTGTATCTAGAATATACAAATATCTACAAATAAATACATATGACAGTCATCTCAATTTTTTTATAAAAGGGAAAAAAAGCTTGAAAAGACATTTTACAAAAAAGATACCCAATAAATATATTTAAAAGGTTGTCAATAGAATTCATCATCAAGGAAATGCAAATGAAACCCTCAGTGAAATACATTCACTACAATGTCTACATGTAACATAACAAAACAATAGAACAGTTTTGGTGACAACATGGTGCCCTGGAACTCTCCAGTGCCGCTAATGAAAGTGGAAAATGACACGGCCACACTGGACACCTGTTTGTCATTATTAATAAAGTTCTGCCTATGCTAAGATCCAACATCCCCCCTCTTCTATGAATACAAATGTATATTTGTGCCCCAAAGGCCTGTTTGAGAAGATTCTTTGAAACACTATTCAAAGTAGCTCCAAAGTGGAAACAACCTACATGTTCATCAATAGTAGGATCGAATAAATAGTAGGATAGTCATAAAAGGGACAAATATTAACAAAATGCAACAGCTTGGAAAGAATCTCACAAATATGAAGTTAGAAAGAAGGAAGCCGCATGCTTTGTGAACCCATCTAAAGTTTAAAATGCAGCAAAACTATTTGCTGGTGATAAGAATCAGGAGACTTTTGGGGGGCCCTAGGGTGGCTCATTCAGTTACCGTCCAACTCTTGATTTCGGTGCAGGTCCTGATCCAGGGGTCACGGGATGGAGCCTCGTATCATGCTCTGAGCTGAGCATGGAGCCTGCTTGAGATTTTTCTCTCTTTCTCTGCTCTTCTCCCCTGCTTTCTCTCCATAAAAATTAAAAAGAAAAAGAAGGTAGCGGGAGGTCATGTTACCTGCAGAGGCCAGAGGGGATGCTGGTGTGCTATTACCACTCAAGCCCCTATCTGGGCACATTGAAGCAGTTGACTTTGTAAAAATTCCTCAAATGAACAATTTACCCATTTTTTCTGTATATTTCAAAGAAAAGTTTGTTTTTAAAATAATGGAAGGCTAATTTGATAAATTAATTTGATAAAAACAGTTTGATAAATGCCTCCTAGTGGTTGCTCTCTGATATTCAGAAACTAAGATATTCTGTCTTCCCCCCAAAACCATAGAAAATAATTAGAAATTCTCAGAAGCTAGATTTGGTGATCTTTAAATGCCCCCTGACATATGAAACTCACTCTTAAAATGACCTGTAATCTTAAAGGTGACTGGACACCTCCATGACATGAGGGCAAATGCAGAGAGAGAGAGAGAAGCCTGAGCAGGAGGATACTTAATTAGTTGGAGCTAGAAAAAGCATCTTCATCTCCAGTTCATGCAGAGATCAGCTCAGTTATGGATGGGCCTTAGGACAGAATGGTTCAAGATGTCAATCTTTGCCCTTTGGGAGCCTCAGAGAAGTTTCTGAATATAATAAGTACCAAAGGGTACTGACCTTGTGATCTATGTCACCCCCTGTATCAGACATCATGTAACCATGACTAACTCTTCATCAGCATTTGAAGTTCAAAATCCACTTGCACACACTCCAAGGTAACACATTTCTTACATCAGAGACTTTTGTTTCCTCTGTGAACTACAAACTAATGTCCTTGGGCTGCCATTGAAGATGATTCATCCCCGTTTTCAATCCATTTCCCCATTTCATACAAAGACCTTAGATTTCTGGTAGGAAAGCCCAGCCTCCCTGTGCATTTTCCCCTGTGTCTGTTCTATTTTCTTTTCAGGTTTTCTGAAGGGACCAAACTGTCTGCGGTCTGTTGATGAATCACTTGTTCTCTCTGGATCCTTCCCCAAAGACTTTCCACACAATTCATTGCCAGGTAATGTGTTTCCTCCATCGCAGCCCATGTGGCTACATGATTTAAGAGACTTCCCTGATTCTGAAGTTCAAGGAGGTGCTACAGAGGAGGATTTCTGGATTTGGTGGCAGTGACCAGAGGTGGCCAAGAGGGACCCAGCCATCTCTGCCATGCTCCCCAAGCTTTGATGGGACGGGTCACAATCGCTTGGCATGTCTAAAGTGACCTGTCCCCCATGGCTGTCACCATCCTTTGTGACATCTTTTCTTTTTTATTTTTTTTATTAGAGGCTGGTGGGGAGCGTGGGCAGAGAGAGAGAGGGAGAGAGAATCCTAAGCAGGCTCCATCCTCAACACGGAGTCTGACATAGAGCTTGATCCCATGACCCTGGGATCATAACCTGAACCGAAATCGAGTGTCAGATACTCAACTGACTGAGCCACCCAGATGCCCTAGTACATCTTTTCTATAGGAATTCCGGGTTAGTCACTGCTCCCAGGTTGACCACCAATGCCTCCCAGTCTGTTTGCCACATCCAGGGAATAAATAACACTCCCAGGACCAAAGGATAGAAGCTCTAATCCTGGACCCAACTCTGGAACAGGTGAGCATTTCCTACATGTCCGGCTGCCCCTTTTTACGTCCTTCCTCCCTTCATACTCTGTTCTGTCCCAGGTCCTCAATAAACACACAGCAGAGTGTCTGTCTTACCATATGTGGACTCAAAGAATGACATCTGCAAAAATCCCATTTCCAACTAAGGTCACTTCCTGAGTTTGGGGTGGACACAAATTTGGGGGACACTATCTGACCCTGCACCACCTGCCAAAGAGCATGTTCTTTTTAGCTGTGTGAGCAAGATGGACATGGGTCTGAAGGAAGTGCTTCATTTGCCATTTGCTTCATATTCTTTTAGTTTTTATTTTTTAATTAAAATTAAAAACATTTTTTAATTAAAATCTTTTGGTACATGCACACACTTTAAAAAATTTTTAATGTTTATTTTTTTTGAGATAGAGAGACACAGCATGAGAAGGGAAGGGCAGAGAGAGAGGGAGATACAGAATCCGAAGCAGGCTCCAGGCTCCAGGCTGTCAGCACAGAGCCCAATGCAGGGCTTGAACTCACCAACTGAGAGACATCAGATGCTCGACCTACTGAGCCACCCAGGTGCCCCCCCACACTCTTTTTTTTAAATGTTTATTTATTTATTTTGAGAGAGAGACAGAGCACAAGCAGGGGAGGGTCAGAGAGAGAGGGAGAGAGAGAATCCCAAGCAGGCTCCAAGCTGTCAGGGCAGAGCCCGATGTAGGGCTCCAACCCATGACTGTGAGATCATGACCTGAGCTGAAACCAAGAGCCAGATGCTTAACCAAGTAAGCCTGATTTTTAGGGCTTTGCTCACTCCTAGGTCTTAGCGAAGATTCTCTGATGATGAGGACACCTGTTGTTTGGAAGACATTCAGCACATTCCTGCCAGCTATCATTCTAACCAGATTACTGTCCAAGTGGCCTTGGCACACGTGAGCGAAGTGTCAAGGGGTGAGCCTGCTCAGGAGTGAGCTTTCCTACAGAGCTGATGGTTTAAAATATCCCTAGAAGCTATAGCACAGTACACTGAGAGGCACACGCTCTTGAGTCGGGAGTCCTGGGTTAGGAAACCGTCATCACCTGTCATGAGCCGTGTCACCCAGGACCAACCAGGTAGCCTCCTGAGTTCCCAGTGCCCCCGTCTACAAAATGGCAACAACGATACCCACCTCGTGGGGCTGCTATAAGAATGACTGGAAGCATCTGGGTGAAGCCCCAGGCCGTGTGGCCATCAGGAAGATGGCTTGACGGAGGTGGGATCAGCTCTGTGAGTGTGTGGTCAGACGGGTCCCCTGTGCACCGAGCCAGAAGCAGTGCAAAGGGGAGGCAGGAGGCCTGATGCACCGACCGAGGATTTCATGGCTTGGCAAGCGACAGGTCACAACCAGCCCCATCTGTAGCTCCCACTGGAGTTTCTCAGGCCCAATGGTCAGCCCACTAAACACTCCCCTTGGGTTGTTTCTATCGGTCCCCAGGGAAGGGACATTACACCATTACTGCTCACAGAATTCACTCACCCCTCGATCCGAGTGTAAATTAAACTGGTCCAACACACACACACACACACACACACACACACGCCCGCGTGCGCACACATGCCCAGTAGTTTGTAAACCCCCAAGAGGCAGGGGGTCTGTCTACCTTGTTCTGTGATATGTCCTCTGTACCCAGAACAGTGTCTGACACCGAACAGGGTTATCAATAACATCAACAACAACACCCATGGCTATTACTCTTGTTATAAACTGAATGTTTGCCTCCCCCCTCCCAAATTCATACACTGAAGCCCCGACCTCTGATGTGATGGTGTTGGAGGTGGGACTTTGGGAGGTGAGTTGTTAAGTTAGATGTAAAGGAGATTGTGATGGGATCACTGGTCTGATAAGAAGAGACCAGAGCTCTCTGTCCATCCACCAGGTGGGAAGGGAGTTCTCACTGGGAGCAGAACCCATCAGCACTTTGACCTTGGACTTCCAGCCTCCACAACCATGAGAAATAGATGCAGAAGCCGCGTGGTGTGTGGTATTGGTCACAGCAGCCCGAGCTGGCTAGGAGGGTAGGCGATGTTCACCGTGTGCCATGGCCTGTCCTCAGGACTCCCTATGCACAATCCCGCTTGGCCACAAGTGTGTCGCCACCAGGACAGGGGCACACCCAGAGATAAGTAGCTTGGCTCCTGTCCAGCTCTCTGCTTTGGCAGTGCCCAAAGTCCCCTCTCTTCACCCGGGAAGGGGCAGGAAGGGATGCACCATAGGCAGGTCAGAGCTGGACCTTCTGCATGAGACAGAGGGAAGGACAGAAGAGACAGAGTCGGGGAAACATAGAAATAGAGAAAAGGGAGACAGTAAGAGAGAAAGGCAAGAAAGTCATGTTGTCAGCATCACATCTCCTTGGATCACAGTGTCTGGCACTGGCTGGGTGAGTGAAAACCCCGGTCCCATGGTGGCTGCGACGTTAACAATAGTCCCTGGCAGGCGGCACCCACGGAGCCCTGATTTTCTTACTGGCAGTGGCTGTGAGTTTCAGTGTCTCTCCCCCTGACTTCAGACACCAGTCCTTGAATCACACTGTTAACCTACAAGGGCCGCAGCACATATCTCAGAAAGTCACGGTTGCTAGCTTCAAGATAACCCCCTGCGACAAACAATTCTGGAAGAATACTCATAGAAATTCCCAGGACAAAAGGAAGAGGCAGGTCCTGGAATCTCACGTTTAAAAGACACATGCACATAAGGTGCCAAAGGTAATAAGCACGTATCTAAATGTGGTCAGAGCCGTGTAGACATCGCCCTCCGGATTCTGCGTGCCGCGTCTGCAAGATGGTGGGGCTTGCCCCTCGCCTCTGTCTGGAGCATCCTTCCCTGCAGACATCACCTCTTTGTCTCCATCTTGACGGTTTTGCTTTCTCCTCTTCTTGGCGGTGTCTCTGCTCTGCATGGACACATTGGGTCACTTAAGAATCAGGTGGATGGGGTGCCTGGGTGGCTCAGTCAGTTAAGTGTCTGACTCTTGGTTTCAGCTCAGGTCATGATCTCATGGTTTCGTGGATTCAAGCCCTGCATCGGGCTCTGTGCTGGCAGTGAGGAGTCTTCTTGGGATTCTCTCCCTCTCTCTCTCTCTGCCCCTCCCCTGCTCACACTGTCTCTTTCAAAATAAATAGACTTAGGCAAATTTCAAAAACAAAAAAGAATCAGATGGGCACACTGCCCATCTTCCTCAGAATAACACTGTGCAAATCACTTTGTGAAATTCATAGGCCCTCTGACACTCCTACATATATTCTCCTCGGGTCCTTGGTCTCAAAAAACTATTCTATAGGTGGCATCATACAAATAAAATATCAACAGTGAACTTGGGTACAACCAACAAGAACACCTGGAGGTCGTCTGTTGACATCACATAGCTCTCCCTCGTCCCTTGTTCTAAACACCTCAGTCCCCTATCTGTTGATATTCTAGAATTTGCAGATTCAAATAATCTAGTACAATCTGTGTGCTCCTCACAATTCTTCAAGGGAGACAGTGAGGCTTTTGAGGTAAACTTTCAGTGAGTCAACTCTAGATAACCAAGAATTAAATTAGGGGTCCCTGGGTGGCTCAGTCTGTTAAGCATCCAACTTTGGCTTAGGTCATGATCTCATGATTGGAGGGTTCGAGCCCTGCATGAGGACTCTGTGCTGACAGCTGGGAACCTGGGGCCTGCTTTGCATTCTGTGTCTCCTGCTCTCTCTGCTCCTCCCCCACTCTGTCTCTGTCTCTCTCTAAAAAATAAATATTTTTTTTTTAATTTAAGGATTAAATTGTATTTTTTCTCAATTTCAAAAGCTAGCAGGTTTTTGATGGTGGAGGGAGTGTTCCTCCCCAGTCCTTCCCCGCTCCACGTGTAGGGGCACCATTCACGCAACGCTCTGGCCTTGTGCTAACACCTCACTCATTTTCAGAAAAGGAGGGTAAGAGTCTGGGAGCCTGGAAAGAGAAAGTTCCTTCTCTTGGGAGGAAGCCGCGGCAGACAGCATACCTTCTTGCAGTGACAGGTATGCAGGACTCCAGAGAAATCTATTCCCACAGGGTTGATGTTAGGAAACCCACGGACCTGTACATAGAAGCCACATTCTCCAATATTATTAACTTTCTTAGTAATAAAAGTCATTTTGTAGAACCTATGGCTGCCTGTGTCTTCTGTCTCATTTTCTCAGTTGTGTAGAACTCACATAGGGAAGAGGCATATTATTTACTGAGGTCTCTCAAACCCCAATCTTGGTCTAAAGGACTGGCTGTGGAACGTTTAATCCAATCTGTCTGTTGGGAAATGGTTCAAGGAGCCTTTGGTAAAGGCATGGTGCCCCTGGACGCTGCGTGGTTGCAGTCGCCAGAGAATCCATCACGAAAGCACAACCTGGAGCTAAGTCATTCATGCATGTAGACCTTGGGTGTAGTTTTCATCGTATAATCTTCAAAATCAGGACCTTAGGTCTTATCATTTCACTCCTTCCTAACCCCTGTAAAATCAATCCAAATATCCTGACTCCCCCACCCCCCACATATACCTATCTACCTTCTCAAGCTGACATAATCCCCTTTCTGGCTTCTGTTGACTAAAGTAAACCTTGCCACCTACTCATTGCTTTCCAAGACTTACCAACCGAGGGTCTGTTCTGCAAATTGTCCTAATTACATTCAGGACTTTGGGTGCGAAGCACTTCTGCAGCGTGTTGGATGTCCTGATTCTCACCTTCCTCTTTCATGGGCTTGCTTTCCAGCTCCCCACCTGCTTTCCAGTTTCCTGAAACCCTCACTTCACCTCACCTGTGCAATCTCCCTTAATTCCAGGTCCTCTTATTCCTCCATACTTACAGACAAAAATGTAAATATAATGAAGGTTAATTACATGAACTTATTAACAATAGGAAAGCTATAAATTTGTGTGTTTCCCCATCTCCATTCCTTAGTAATTCCACTAATCCTTGGGACTCATGTGATCAGCGTGTAGCCAGTCCCCATGTTGGGCTCAGGGAGTCAACTCAGTCAACAGACACTCTGTCCTTTACTTAATTGTTATGTCGCTGTGTTCTGGCTTCCAGCGATGCTACTAATGACAACCATCGTGCGTGATGACTCTCCCAACGGCAGAGAATAGAAGAGCTCGGACTCATTGGTAGGTTGGTTGGTTACTTGGATGGTGGAGAGTGATCCTCCCCAGTCCTTCCCCGCTCCACATGTAGAGCTCAGTGGCTTTAGCTACTGAGCCCTGAAAATTTTTCTGCTGATTCGGGTTTGGCTACAAATCAGTACTGTTCATTTCGAAGCATCCGGCTGGGGTGGGGATCACAACACGGAGCTGCTAGACCTGCAAGATTCCTATTTCCGGTGCACACCGTTCCCAAATGGAGTCCACCAGGGGATGCAGTTGGTCCCTGCTTTCTGCACTCTTTCCACTGGGATCAAAGAATTTAAAATCCTTCTCTGGTTGCTTATGTAAAATCACAGTTACATCCAAAACCCCATATTAACACAAGCACAGCACGGCCCTCAGTGTTTAAGAAAAAGGAGCAAGCAAGGACTAATATCTTCAATGCCCTCAGCCGTGAACTGAATTTATATGACAACCAGCAATCCCGGCGAAAATGGCGAGGATGACAGGAGAGTCATTTTTCTTGCTCGCAGCCGGAATCCTAAATCCAATACTTCCTTTAGGTCTTGGCACCCTGTTTCTAAGGTAAAGTATTTTCTCCAAATTTAGCCGCAGAGACTGAGGAGAATCAAGCCCTTGGATTTGTTTTAGGGGCTAGACTGCCTCATAAGTCGGGTGTATTTTCTGCTTACTCCTTGGATGAAAGCGGCCATTGTTTCTTGTGCCTGCCGTCTCCCAGTTATGACACAGCCTGGAAGAAATCATTTATTCATCTTGTCTTCCTCCACCTGGACACCTGGACACGGAATCCAGCGAAATGCCTCTTATTTTCAGGGTTCTCATGATGTCTCAGGAAAGGATGTTGAGTAAACTAAGGTACAGTAGGACTCTACACTGGATGTCCATATTTCCCCACTGCTCCAACATGACCAAACCAGCCGTGCTTTTTCTCCGGAAAGGTGAGCCTGCACAACAGCTCCTTATAGATGAGGAGAGCCAAGCACATACATTAAAATTAGAACCCCCTGCTTGGACAAGTTTCAGGTGCTGCCAAGAGCAGAGCTGTTAAGGAAACAGCACCTCAGTGTTTCCCAATGGGAACAGCAGGATGGAGCCCACGAGGAGCCGCTACGGGGAGACAGTACTTTAATGCGCCCGTTCAGTGTGCAGGAGCCCCAGACGGATCAAATTGTAAAGGAAGACGGTTGGCGTTTCATTCTTCGTGACCAGGAATGAGCTTTTACAGCAGCGATAATATCTATAGAAGCCGAAGTCATCGGGGTCTAAACAGAAGGTGAATGCAAATGAGAAAGAAAGAGAGTGGAGGAAGTCTTCGAAGCACAGCAGATTGTCTGAAGACTTATCATAAGACACATCTGTGTTTCCCAGGTTTTATGAAGCCCTGCAGCCAATCTGCAGAACCACCGAACCTTCAGTGCCTGAATCCAAATCCAGACTTGTTCAGACTCACTGCTACCGTGTGCAGGCAGGCCTTGCTTTGTCCCTTAACCGCACCGGCTCTTGCAGTATTGGGAACATCTACAATATATTTGCAAGTCCTTGTAATCCACATGTAGGCAGACATTCTAGAGCAAGGAGAGCAAGACCCGGAAGCCAGCACGTCAAGCAGTCACGCTCTGTCATTTGCTCTAGCACCCACCCGACGTCTCAGCCTTGGTTTCTGCACTTCAAATAGATATAACATCCAAAACGTCCTTTTGGCAGACTAAATCAGATCATCTGCAGCCATTTCAAATAGCACTGACCCCTTGTGGCGTCGCACAAAGTAAAAAGATTTTTGTCTGTATATTTAACTTTTAATCTAGACATTCTGGCCTCAACGTAGATAAAACCCAGTTTAACTAAGAACCTCAACAAAAATCCCAAAGTCCCTGGGTGATAATAATCTTTAACCCAATTAAATTTGTCCAAACAATGAGATTAGCTGTAAATTCTATGTGTAAAATAACATTTTGTGAGTGAAAATCGCACGAATTTTTCTAACAGCTCAAGGATTTTTTTCTCCATTTACTTCCACATTATTTGGGTTTTTCACATATTCAGAAGCAGAGAAAGTTGTCACTCCAAAATAGGGCCCTATTGTGGTTTCATAAATACCGCAGTGAGGATTACCAATTTGTCAAAGGTTCTTCGTGAACATTTGAACACTGTTTTATAATGCGGTTCAGTGTGACAACCATTTTGTAGCGAAAGCCAGTCTGAAAAAAATGAAACCACACTTCAACCATTATTTTTATTTTTCTTCACTTACAATTTTGGGGCATTGCAGCTGGCTTCTGGATTCACTGTCCTGTGTCAGAAACAGAAGGAGAGATGAATGAGAGAGACTGAAGACGTCCAACTTTACAGAAACCTAAGGGTTTATTTTATTTTAATGTTTTATTTATATTTGAGAGAGAGAGAGAGAGACAGCGTGAGCAGGGGAGAGTCAGAGAGAGAGGGAGACACAGAATCTGAAGACAGGCTCCAAGCTCTGAGCTGTCAGCACAGAGCCTGATGCAGGGCTCGAACTCACAAACCGTGCGATAATGACCTGAACCGAAGTCGGATGTTTAACTGACTGAGCCATCCAGGAGCCCCACAAAAGTCTAAGAGTTTAAAAACCCAGGCAGGAGACACTCAATTCTCAGGACCAACACATAGGAAAAGATCTTAGACCCCCAGACTCTATTTAAAAGGCACCTCAAAAAAAAAAACCAGTGATTCTCAACATCAGCTCATGTGAGAGTTATCTGAAGAGCTATAAAAATATCGATGCCTCAGCCTCACCCTAGACTAATTAAATAAGATTTCCTCCTTCATAAACCAGCCCAGATTGATCATTTGAGACAATTATAGCATCAGTGCTCAAAACCTCTGTTATCGCATAGAATTTTCCATCTGTGACTGTAGTGGGTTGAACAGTGCTCCCCTCCCCCAAATTCATGTCCAGGTAGAACTGCAGAATGCGACATTATTTGAAAATAGGGTCTTTGTAGATGTAGTTAGTCAAGGATTGCTATGAGCTCATATGGATGAGGTGGACCTAAATGCAATGACTAATGTCCTTATAAGAGTTGCAGAGGACACAGAGAGACGACACACAGACACACAGAGAGAAGACCGTTGGAATCAGAGGCAAGGATTGAGTGACGCAGTCACAAACCAAGGCACACCTCGAGGCCACAAGAGCTGGAAGAAGTGAAAAGCTTCTCCTTCTTGAGGGAGCATGGCCTTGCAGACACTTGATTGTGGACCGAGAGCCTCCAGAACTGTGGAAGAAGAAGTTTCTGTTGCATTAAGCCACCCGCCACCCCTGTTGTGGCACTCTGTTAGGGTAGCCCCGGGATGCTAATATAGTAAACTCCTCCTCAATTTTGGATTCCAGAAAAAACGACTGAGGGAGGCAATTCTTAACTTCAGCAAACATATGAGCCATCCTGTGAACATGGACTGGGTTCTTTCTGAATATGAAAATATTCTGCGATCTCACAGTCTGAGGGAATCCAAAATTAGGGTAGGTGTAGAATCCCTGACCTTTCACTTTCCATACTGTCCTTCATCCCCTCTCCAAGACTGGAAGCTTGAGTGGCTACATCCCAGGCCTCTCCCCTCTCCCAACACCCACCTTCCAGGTGAACTAGAAAGAAGTGAATGTTAACAACATCATAATCCTTCAAAGTTGAAAACAAGCTTGCCATGATTGGGCCCTCTTGACTCATGGTCTTTATCACTTTATCAACTATGGATCTCATGAGAGAAGAACTTATATTCTTTTAGAATACCAGGTCTCGAGGACCTTTGAGTATGGCTCAGTACCCTTTTGTTACGCTAAAAGACTGAATTGCAGTATGAGTTGTTAAGACAGGATGTAAAAAGTAGGGGCAGAGGGACAGTGTGAGCATTTCCTAGACTGCCTCATACACTTATATATGTAACTGAAACAGTATTTTGAAAAAAAAAATCCGCTTGGTATTTGCAAGGCACTCTGATATTTTATTTTATTTTATTTTATTTTATTTTATTTTATTTTATTTTGGAGAGAGAGAGCAAGCAGGGGAAGGGCAGAGACACAAAGGGACAGAGGATCTGAAGCAGGCTCTGCACTGACAGTGAGCCTGATGTGGGGCTCGAACCCACGAACTGCAAGATCATGACCTGAGCTGAAGTTGGGCACTCAACCGACTGAGCCACCCAGGTGCCCCAAAGCACTCTGATATTTTATACTCTCTTTTTAGTCTGACACTGACGCACTAAATTGCTTTCATGCCCCACATGAGAGTCAAACTCTGAGCTGAAAAGATCCCTATTAGGGGGATTTGATCATAGATGGGGCATTAGATGATACCAAGGGTCACGGTTCTGTGGGTTGGTGTAAAATGGTGCTGTGGTTCTCCGAAACAATGCCCTTATTTTTCAGAGACGCAATGGGATGCAAATCTGGATTTACTTCCTTCTCCGCTTTGGGGGCCCTGAGGAGCTTGGCTCAGGGAGTGGGTTGATCAGCAGAGCTGCCAGGTGTTGGGCTGATGCTGGCACTCTTTCCAGGTGAGGCCAGTGTCTGATTTCTGTGTGCACTCCGGCATCAGCCCTGGGCTTGGAGTTTTCTTGATGGATTTCTCATTATTTAGAGAAACTAGGTGTCCCCGCCTCCTCCTAGGGCCAGTCGTATGACTCCCGGTAACACAGGCTGGGACATGCCCACACAGGCGTCTCTGCTTGCACGTTGGTCATGGTGTGCACTGAGCCTCAGTGTCTGGCTCATGTCACAGAGTATCAAGAACAGGAATTCAGTGGCTCTTTGCTGCTTCTTTGCTCGTAAGTTCTCCCGCAAGAAAGCCCGTGATACCTTTGCACCACGTGGGGCTAGAGGCCCTCTTGCAAAGCAAGGTGGGTAAGAATAAAACGGCATAATGTCAGGGAGAATTTGTTTTAAAATACCTCCCCTGAGGGCAGAAGAGGGGGAGAGAGGAGGTGGGTGGGGCGTAATCCTGACGATGGTTGAATCTGTCTGGTGCATTTGCAGGAGTTCATTTTCCATCCTCTTTATTTTGTGTATTTGAACATTTTCTTAATAAAAATACTTTTAAAAAACCACCTCCACTGTCTTAGAATATATCACACACCCCTTAGCTTGGACATTGCATTGTGACTTTGAGATTCTTGGGGAAGGCAATCAGTTGATCCTGAAATTATCTCTTGTTGGAAACACACACACACACACACACACACAGCAAGAGAGAGAGAGAGAGAGAGAGAGAGAGAGAGAGAGAGAGAACAGAAAAATCCATGTAGTGAGAAGCTTTTATCCAGAACACTTTCTTACTCCCACATTCACAAGGTAATACAACGTTAAAAGGCCGACAACTGGTCCTCTTCTGGTTCTGCTTAGTATTGTTTCTTACATTGTCACCTAAATGTTCCCCCAAATAAATGGGAAACTGCTTAAGGAAAGGGATACTGACCAACCCACTTCTACTTTCCCAGAAGCCTACCTCTTGCACATTGTAGGCCTTCTGCACATGTTTTTAATTCACTGAGCTGAATACTTATTTGTAGGTATTATCGTTAGCACATGTTCTTGGATCTCTATATTTCCTTGAGAAAAAAAATTCATTTGCAAATGGTAAAATAAAAAACAATCAAGACAACTCACTTTTAAGCAACATTTCCATCCAGAACACTGACCAGCCTGCTTATTAGATGTGGAGTTAAAACACACTAAGCATTTACTGTGTAGCGGACGCTTGGCAAAGAAGTTTACATAAATTATCCTTGTGGAGCAGTTACTCCCAGAAATTACAGACAGGGAAACTGAGGCACGGAGAGATTTTTTTTTTTAAGTGACTTTCTCAAGGTCACAAATCTACTTAGGGATGGAGCCAGACTGAGATCCCGGGAAGACAGCCTGATGCCTAAGTTCATCCTATCAGTGAGGACAGACCCCTTGTCCCCAGTTCAGGGGGCCCGTGAGAAAGTGCTCTTGACCACTGGGTCCGAGTTGACTTGGAATTCAGAAACACGCCCTACAAAGATGATACAAAGGATGAACATAGTGCTTCATGTTGCACAAATACTGTTTAATTTAGTCCGCATAAAGACCCCTATGTGCTCCCTGAGGGCTTTGGGACGGGGTTTACTCCAGCTATAAAATGGGTGAATCAAGGGTGCTAAGAGGAGCCCATGGTCATGAAGAGTAGTTGCCATTGGTGAATAAATCCTAAACAATCGCTACAAGGGACAGGGACAGTACAGTTCCCATGAAAAGAATCCGAGTTTGGTAAACAGAGTCATGAGCAGAGAGAAAAACCAAAGGAAAGTCAAGAGCACAGGGGAGGCCAGATGTGGTAACTCTGTGGGAACCATGCACGGAGACCGGCCCGTGGAAGGCAGAAGATCCCCGGTGGACTGGGAATCTGAATGTCGTTTCACTCTCTCTTAGGTTGAAGAGACACAACAGTATCAGCATCTCTCAGAAAAAAAAATTAAGAAAAAGCCCTGAAGGATGGAAAGGAAATCCTTCAAGGAACAATCAAATCACGTGATCAAATAGGAAGAAAAAAGCCTTCTATATGCTTCCCAGGTATAAGACCAGCTTCGGAGATTTGATGCTAATAAATTCTTAAAAACCTGGGGACCATAAACGAAACTAAAAACCCATCAATAGACTTGGGGAAAATATTTTTCATGTGTGTGGCTTGGTTGGGAGGAGGGAACAGAACACACAGCACAGTGAGTCCATTTCCTCACCTCCCGTCTCGAGAGCAGAAACTCCACTACCTTAGGTGTTCTGGCCTCGGGACCCAGTCCAGATCAGATCCCAGTAAATGTGTGTTTTTGCACAACTAGAACTAGTCAGGGCAAAGTAATACAGAGCTCAAAGGATGACCAATCATATCATTAAATGACCAGCAGCTCACTGGATGGCAGAGTGAATTTTTTGAGATGTCAAAAGTTTCTCATGTCCTGGGGTCAATGTTGCTGACATTTGTCCATCTCTCTATGGTATTGTATAAAAATGCCTGCTTATCAATCTACCAACTGACTTTCACCACACACACACACACACACACACACACACACAGAAAGGCACTGCAAAACCCACACAACTCTGATTGGCAGTATTTTTATCCACAACATAGAGTTTTAAGATATACATATATTTTAGTCTTTTTGTTCTTATGGGAGTCATAAGCTTGGATTTTTTTCCCCTTCTCCTGATCTACCTGAGACATTGGTAGAGCATCTCTGGAAGGAGAGAAGTGTGCCCGCTGACCGAGGCTCAGTCTTGGAAGCTGGGTGGGGAGGGCTGGGTGACATCCTAGTTGGGGGAGGGGGGGTTGGTGGCTCTTGTTGCATCACAATAGCATCAGCTTAGAAAAACTGAGCCTCCCATTAAACGGATGCACTCAGCCTTTCCTTCTGGGAGCCTTTCAGAGCGTGTATCTCTTAGGTCTCAGGACACATCTGGTAAGCCAGAGCCTCAGCGGGAAAAGACGGGGGGCTGAAAGAACAAGTAATTGTCTCAAAGACATCACACATGGGGCCAGACTAAGAGGGCACTGACCCTGGCCCTTCTGTCCTAGACTTCCCATGGCTCCTACCACTAATGAACACCTCTTCAACTGAGATCTCCACCATCTTCAATCCCTCCTTGAATTAACAGAGCTTCTACTGATAGGCATACCCTCCTATCCCTGAGCATTAACAACTGTTTCGACAGGAAGTTTGGTCTCTCATTTAGAGTGTTACTTGTTCATCAGTGTTTACTGGACTCTCCACTGGTGGGTCTTTGACCTTGGCTTCCTCAGCTGGATCATGAGGCAGCCTAAATGGGTGACAGGGCCCAGGGATGATCCCCTCGAGCTGGGGATTGAGAACCATAGGCCAAAGAAAACATCAACAAAAACATTAAAGTCCTCGTGGGATGATGCAGCCTAAGCCAACTCATACTATATAGAAATAAAGATCAGAAAAGTATTTTACCAATTGGAAAGAAGATTCAAATGTTGAAATAGTTTGTCCACTTGTGTTCACTGGATGTAGGACTTGTGAGTGGAGTATTTTTCTCCATTATCTGAGGATTTTTATGTTGTAAAACCAAAGCTTCTATCCTGGAGGTAAGGTAAAGAGTCTGATAAAATGTACAAAGTGAACAGTGACCTTGGTGAGCAAGAAAAACATGCATAAGAAAACCCTCATTGACCACCTTCCCAACAACATTGAGTTTTCTACCTGTGGTTGCTTTGCCTCTCCAAAAAACACATAATTTTCCTTGGTATCAGCCAATCAACTCTTACATTCTCCTATTTTTCAGAGGAATAAATATTGATGCTTTTCAATGTGTGTTCAGTAAAAATATTAAATATACATATTCTTATGCTGTGACTTTGGGCCATTTTTTTCTTTCTCTCAAAAATGGCACAAAATATAAATGATTCATTTCACGGAGGAGTTAGCTCTAAACATATCCCTAGATGTCCTGATCTTTCAGTTCAACAATATTGGGATATTTGGTGGTGATAAATTATTAAAGGTGCCTCGGTCAAGAAAATGTCAGTGCCTCTTTCCCGAAGTGACATTATTTCTGTTTAGAATAGAATTGTCAAAAGAGAGCGGAAAAACAGCAAGAGTTAAGAAAAACAGCATTTAATTTTATTAATGTCGCAAGTTTCCTCAAGTTCAAGAGGTTGATTTCTAAATGGATGTTTGTACAGAAGTGTCCAAATATTTGTAAGGATCGGAAAAAATAGTAGTGAGTGCAAAGGGCACTTGAAGATATATAGAAGGTCAAAGCAAAGGTTGGTTTCTATAACAACTTGCTACTAAAGTTAAAGACAATTGAGATATTAAGCACAGCCACCACAGGCGAGGACCACCCAGCAGGGTTTCCAATGTACTCTGTCCAAAGATCTTAAAAGAGAATTACCATTGACCAGACTCAGTCTATCACAGATTAACATCCATCAAAGGCTGTTATGTAACAACAGTGTCATCCCATTGGTTTCTACACAGCTCAGATTACAAAACACAGGGCTTGAGGCTGGGGTGTCCCTGGGAAAAGTTATCCATATTCATAAAATGAGTGGTGCAAAAATTCAGTGCGGTACCGGATGTCCAAAAAGAAGATGTAATAAGAGCCCAGGGGAGAGAAAGACCATGGCAGGGCAGAGCGGTCTGGAACGCAGCTGGTCCTGGGGCTGAATCTGGAAGGATAGGGCATGATTGGGAAGGAGAAGGGCAAATCTGTTATTTTTAATTGTGGTAAAAAAAAAACACGTAAAATGTAATTTCTCATCTTAACCCTTTTTACGTGTTCAGTACAGCAGTGTGTTAACCATAGACATCTTGCCCTGCAATAGAACTCTAACTTTTCATCTTGCAAAACCGAAGCTATACCCACTGGCCATCTCTCCTTTTCCCTCCACCAGCCCCTGGCAACCGACTTTCTACTTTGTGTCTCTATGAATATAACTATTTTCTTTTCTTAAATCTTTTTTTAAAGTTTACTTATTTATTTTGAGAGAGAGAGAGAGACATAGAGCAGAGGGAGGGGCAGAGAAAGAGAGGGAGAGAGAGAATCCCAAGCAGGCTCCTCACTGTCAGCACAGAGCCTGACATGGGGCTCAATCCCATGAGCCAAACTGTGAAACCATGACCTGAGCTGAAATCAAGAGTTGGATGCTTAACTGACTGAGCTACCCAGGCGCACCTATAAAGTATTGTTTTCTATTATTTGAAAGAGAGAGACAGAGACAGAGGGACAGAGAGAGTGGGGGAGGGACAGAGAGAGAAGGGGAGAGAAAGATTCTCAAACAGGCTCCCCACTCAGTGCAGAGACTGACATGGAGCTGGATCCCATGACCCTGGGATCATGACCTGAGCCAAAATCAGAAGTCATTTTGATTTTGAGCCTCCCAGGCGCCCCTGAAAATAGCCACTTTAGACACCTCACATACGTGGGAATCACACAGTATTTGCCATTTTGTGACTGGCACATTCCACTAGGCATCATGTCCTCCAGATCCATCCATGCTACAGCACATGGCTGGATTTCCTTCCTTTTTTAAGGCTCAACAATATTCCAGTATAGACCACACTTTCTGTATCCATCCATGTGTCGGTGAGCATTCAGGTTATTTCCACGTCTTGGCTATTGTGAATAATGCTGCGATGGACACAGTTGTGCAAAGATCTCTTTGAGATCTCTCTTCAGTCCTTTGGGGCATATTTCCAGAGTGGGATTGCTGGATCATAAGGGAATTCTGTTTTTAATTTTCTGAGGAGCTTTGAAAAGGAGCAGATCTTTTGGGAAAAGCAGCTCCATTATTTGTGCCCTCAGGTGTGTGTGATGGCCAGAGGCTGGACCCAAGGACCAGAGGACTCCGAGAGTGGGACATGAGCCTGACAGGTAAGAAGGAGCAAACTCATGAAACCCCCAGAAAACAGGCAGAGTGAGCACTGGGTGAGACCCGGCAGCTCTTTGCTGGGATACACGTGGCAGTGACATACCAAAAAGATGAATTCATCAATTCATTTATTAAGCACATGTTGTATGCCTGCCATGTGCACACAGCTATTCCAGGTGCTGGGGGGGGGGCCTGGGGTGCACAATACCAAGAAAGCCCTTCACAAAAACTTCAATTCTAATGGAGGAAAAAGGCGGTACAGGAGCAATTGTGTGTGTGCGTGCCTGAGCGCGTGTGTAAAACTAGCCAGGATGATGAGTGCTGGGAAGAAAACTCAAGAGGGCAAGGGTTTTAAATAGGTGGAGATCAAGGTAAGCTCTGAGCAGATACTGGAGGGAACCGAGCAAGCAAGCCTGACAGAAATAAGTTAAATCATTCCAAGCAGGGTCAACAGGGAACCCAAAAGACACGAGGTAAGACTGTGCAGGTGTGCTGGGGAGTGGCAGTGCAGACCACAGGGGCAGAGTCAGGGGGGCAGGGGCCAATCAGGAAGGGCTGACGGAGGTAGGGCAGGGGAGCCTGGGTGGCTCAGTCAGTTAAGTGTCTGACTCTTGGTTTCCACTCAGGTTATGATGTCATGGTTTGTGAGGTCGAGCCTCAGCTCAAGCTCTGTACTGACAGCATGGAGCTTGCTTTGAATTCTCTCTCTCTCTCCCTATCTCTCTCTCAATCCTCACTGGCTCACTCTCTATCTCCCTCAAATAAATAAGTTTAAGTAAATAAAAGAAGGGCTCATGAAGGAGGGCACTTGTTGGGATGAGCACTGCGTGTTATGTTGAAACCAACTTGACAATAAACTATAATAAACAAAATGAGAATTTAAGAAATAAAAATAAAAGAAGGGCTGACAGGCTGTCAGACCATTGTGAGGGCTCCAGCCTTTGCCCGGTGTGATGGGAAGGCATCTCGGAAGGACCCTTCTGGCTGCTGCCTGGGTCACAGGCAAGAAAGGAACAGGTGTGAGATCCATCCAGTTAGGATGCGGTCATAGAGCGGGCACAGGAAGGTGGCTCAGACTAAGGTGATATCCGAGGATTGGGTGAGAAATTGTCGCATCCCGGCTGTGCGTATAAAGAAGGGCCGACAGGCCTTACTGATGGGTTGGATGTAGAAAGGGAGAAGTTCCTACAGGACTCCCGTCTTGAGCCTGTGTGACTACAAGTTAGGCACTGCAGTCACTGAAGAGTGAAGCTCTGGTGGGGCAGGAAGCTGGTCTTTTTGTGGGCTCTCAGGTGTTTCAGAGACAAGTATGCAGTTTAGACCGGAGCCTGGATGCAGAGATCACACCGACCCATCCGTAACACGAGGCAGGCTGCGAGGACAAGGTGATGGGAGCCAACAGGGGCTCCTGCAGGCTGCTCTTGGGGAAAATGACAACCCCTCCTGACAGATCAAAATAGCAGATCCATGAGCTCTAGGGGGCTCGAGTTCAGAGATGGGGACAGGTGCAGGATGACAGGTTTAGGTCTTGTTCAACTGCACTTTTCCCCAGTCCCGTTATTATGTGAATCGAGGGATTCCATTTCTAAAATACAAACCCATGTAACTGTTCTGATGAGGTTTCTGTATGTCAGCAAGACTCAGCAACGAGATTGTGTTGGACGGCGTTAGACGGGAGGCTGCATATATCTGAAGCTTGTGTTTTCCCCAAAGCACTCGATCAATGCAGGCTCACAAATGCAGGTTTTCAAGAGCCTTTCGCCTTTCCACTTCAGCTCTTCCAAGTGAAGAAAAGACTTCATTGTGCCGATCAAGTCCCAGGGCTGAGGCGAGCAGGACCCTTTCTCAATAAGAGTATTGAACAGAGGGGAAAATACTCTTGGACGAAGTATCAGTGATGCGGGTGTAGACGTTTGTCAAAACTCACTGAGTTGGGGGCTTGAGACGTGTGGCTACAGACAGTAAAATGCTTGCAAAGGAGCGATATTTATGAGCAGCGACACATCTCCCCTCACGGTGCGGACGTGCTGAGAGGGACAGCTCCAACAGGGACGATCAGGGGATGAGCTGACAACGGCAAGTCCTGTTTCAAGTCCGGACATGGTACCGGTGGGCACCCCCCTCCAGTACTGTTCACCCCACCCCTGCAGCCAGGTAGCACCCTCCTTCTCTGCAGCACCGGACAAGAGGGTTCTTGTCTGAAGGAATGAATGAACAAATGATGCTCGGGACTCGGGCACACTAGGCAGGGCTGGCAGCAGCATCAGACAGACTGAAAACAAAGATGAAGTGAAAACTCCACCTTGAGATTTAGGGCTCCAGCCTTAGCCCCTCATTCTGCTCCCAGACACCTGCCGTCAGGCAGAAACGGGGGTCTGCGGAGAAGCTGGCTGCCTCCAGGGAGCACATGGGTCCTGCCTTCTCTACGATGGCATGTTCTGCCTCAATGGGGGTCGAAAGAAAGAGGAAGGCATGGGATGGAGGATACAGGACTCCAGGATGGAAAGTCCCAGGGACTCAGCTCTCTGCCAGGCTTCGAAAGCACGCTGGGACAGAAGAGGGGGAGCCTGGAGGACACCCCGGTGAGTGGAGTGGGGCAGGTGGAGGGGCTGATGGCAGAATGGAACCGATGGATTGTTCAAAGCTGTGTTTGAGCATCTGGCAAGGTTATTAGTAGGCATGTGCCAGATGTGTTAGAGAATCTGGAAAGAGTTAGTGATAAGTACGTAACTCGGCAAATGGAAAAATGAGGCCATAATTCCAAGAATAACAAAAAGTAGCATAAGATGGGAAATGCAATCACATTACGTTTCTTGACTCATTAGTGAAAAGCCTTACACAGAGTTCTTTCATTGATTGACATAGCCACTGTTTGACACAGGAAAAGATGGAGGAAGAGGAAAGGGGCTGAGTGATGGTTTAAGAGAGCGAGACCTTTCATTCATCCTTTCATTCATCAAAGGATGAAAAAGGCAACAGATATCATCTAAAATAAAAAATGAAGGAATAGTGGTGTATGTGTGTAATCAGGAAATAGAAGGGCAAATAGAAAAACTAAAATGTTGGAAGTGGCTTCCGATAATGGGAATGGGGTGAGGAAGATGAGTGCCACCAGAGAACTATGTCAGAGCACCCAGGAGAGAGCCGTCTCCACTCCCTGAACCTTCCAGAAGGTCGGGGTCTCTTCCCCCACAGGCTCAGCCTGTACTGGGGCAGGCAGGAGAGCTGAGGGCCTGATGGTCCCAGTACCCCTCACCCCAAGCAGGGGTGGGAAGTGGAAGATGAATATTCCAAACCTTCCAGCCCTTGAGTGGGTCAACTCTGAGGTGTGTCTCCCCCAACCCCAGAGTCGCCCAGTAGGGTGAAACTCCCGCCGCACACAGAGCTGTCCTGCACATCGCGGCTTCCTGACTGGTTCCCTCCCTCCCTGTCCTCCCCCCCTCCCCAGTTCCTCTGTCAGTGCTCCTTTGGGAACATCTCCCAATAAATCCACTTGCACCCAATCGTTTTGCCAGGTTCTGTCTCTTGCGCCCCTGACACAAGCCAGTTTTCAATGGAAGTCTCTCAGAACTACAGGTACCAGATTCCTCCAATGATGTCCATGTATTACCAGGATAAAAATGAAATTTAGTCTTGAAATTGTACAAGAAAGGGGGGGGGGAAGTGTAGAAGTATGGATTATCCTCTGCAAGCATACCATATTGTATCTTTTATAATATTAATGGTTCATTTCTTCAGAACCCTTTCATTATAACATTACAGGTTCAGTTAATATACCAAGTAACAGAATTTGCTCCTGGAATTAAAAATAATCCCATCATACATATTACTTGGCAGGGCTGTCTTTTGAACACAGATATGGCAGAGGGGGACCCTTTGCCAGGGTGGCAGGCTCGGCAGTGAGTCGGTCCTAGTTGCATCAAACAAGAGATTTTCCTGGATTTCTCTGTTTCCACATCTGTCCCTTCACTAGAGCTAATAGGTGTTTGCTTATGTGTTTTCTCCCCTGTAGATTTTGAGACGTGTCAACTAATTTGACAGAGTATTGATTTTACTGCCTATAAAGTGTTATTGCTCTGGGACTCTGACCAAGGGCCGAAGGACTCTCAGTTGATTGGGATGTGTATGACTTCCAGCTTTCTACATAATTGTTCTGTGGTTAGCATCTAAAATCCTCCAAGGTTGATAGTTTGATATTTTTAAATTTTTATCAATTCACAGGAAGATGAATTACTGCAACACCAGCTCATTAGCGGATCCTGCACTATTTGCAGTCAAGGATTCATTGGTCAGGGCATGGTGAGCAGGCCAAAGTCACAGCCCCGAGACCCGGGGAGTGGTCAGCTGGGACTGATCGCCTAGGCAGCTGGGGAACTGAGAGGCTCTCCAAATCTGGACTGAAGAAGGAACGCAAAGACACCAGAAGTGCCAGGCGGCATCAACTCTCAGAACATCAGACTGCATTCACCTTACCAGTCCCTGCGTGCAACTACGCTTGACCTACCTTTCTAGAAGCTTTGCTGCTGAAAATGCAAAGGAAGTTACATCCACTCACATGTAACCAGACACATCGACCTCTGAGAGTAGCGTCTGAGAGGCTACAGGCCAGAAGGAACTCGGGTACATGAAACATGCCAGGAACCAAGAACAGAAAGCACATTAACAAATAATAGTAAGTGTCGAGGAATAAAATGGACCAGAGAAAAGATCATTGCTTGAGAAAATTAATGCAATGTCAACAACTGGCTAAGAGAAGGAAGAACCACTCAACTCCTGATTTTTTGGTTTTTCCATCAGAAAATGGGGGAGCGTTGTTGAAAAGGAAGGGAAGCCAACAGAGGAGAAGATATACATGCTACGGTTTCAGGGACTCTGGATCGCCAAGCACCTGTGACGGAGAGCTGAAGGGAGGAAATTCACCTACGGAGTTGGCCTCAGAAGTATCTCTGCAATGAGAAGGGAGCAGGCCGGGGACAGAAGACGGATGGCAGGCGAGTGGTACCCCAGCCCTGCCAAAAGAAGCAAGGTGAATTCTAGACAAGGTAAATGGGTAGGTTTGGTGTGCTCCCGGGGATTTTCAGTACAGAGTTTGCAATGCCTGATTTGGAATATCCCTAATTAATGCAAGTTTGTTAGGACCCTGTCATCCGGGGAAATGTCAGAAGCCTGGTGTAGCTCTGTGCCCTCGAGACACACAGGAATTCCTTATTATATCTTTGTTAATGAGCTGGAGAAGTGGATGTGGGTGGATGGCAGGATAGATGGCCCTGGATCCATTGAATAAATGGGCATGCACAAGGGGCAAGATTAATCAAAGTTAACCTTTCGAGAGGCAGTTAACGGTGCAGTAAATAATTGTGATGAAGAACTCGAAGTTTGGATGTGGATCTGCAGTTATTAGCCAGGGGCAAGTTCCTTCATGTCCCTCTGCGAGCCTCAGTTTCTCAACCTGTATGCGAATGCCCACAACCCCAGAGCTGGGGGAGAACAGAGGCAGCACCCGCTGTGGGCTTCTGCAGGCCTGGTGTGCTCAAGGGAGTGCCCATCAAAGGTCACCTCGTCCTGTGGGTTTCTATCCTTAGGGTTTCAAGAAAACGGGCTCATTCATCTCATCAGTTAGTCCCTCCATCTGGGAAGAATCCACAGTTGACCACCTTACCCTCAAACCCTTGTACCCAACGTGATCTCGTCATGCAGAACATAGGCCAGAAATGAACTTTTTCTTTGCTCAGTACTTGAAGAGCATTTTCTTCAGCAAAAGAGGAGTGAACGTACAACTTAATCATTTCTGATCATGATAAAGGGCCCACAATATAACACCTGCCGTGTTAACCATTTATAAGAGTTCCTTGCTTTGCATGAACTAGATGCATGCAGGCGGCACAACATGTCTCCAGAATCTGTTCTTCTTGCAAACCTGAAACGCTGTCCCCCTTGATCTCCCCTCCTCCAGCCTCTGGCGGCCACCATGCTGCTTTCTGTGTCATGGAACTATTTGAGGGTGCCTCACATGACTGGACGCAGACACCACTTGTCCTACTGTGAATGACTCATTTCCCTCAGCGTCATGTCCTCCAGGTTCATCCCTGTTAAGCGGCAGGATTCCCTCCTTTTTTAAGGCTCAGTAATATTCCACCAAACGCAGAGACCACATTTTGCTTATCCAGTCCTCTCTTGATGTACATCTGGGCTGCAACTTAATTTTTAAGTTTTCTATCTGGGGCCATTTTGTTCATAAAACAGGCATGATATCTGTAGGGCTATTTTGTAGTCACATGTGCTGCACTTAAGACCTTGCGCCCAGCAGGCTGGCAAATGAGAGTCACAGTGTCTGGGAGCAGGACACGAGGGGCAGAGACACATCTTCAAGCAACGTCTAGGTCATCACAGCCCCCTCCTCGGGTTGTATATGACAGGCTTCCTAACACAGAATTTCCCTCTGGGACCATGTCTGATTTTAATTTTTTTTAACATTTTCATTTATTTTTGAGAGACAGAGCACTAACAGGGGAGGGACAGAGAGAGAGGGAGACCCAGAATCGGAAGCAGGCTCCAGGCTCTGAGCTGTCAGCACCACCGAGCCTGATGTGGGGCTCAAATGCATGAACCAGGAGATTCTGGAGATTCTGACCTGAGCTGAAGCCAGACACTTAATCGAGTGAGCCCTCCCTCCACCCCCCTACCGGTGCCCGACAATCTCTGGCTTTGGAAGCTTGGCAAGTAGGGAGGAAATCACTCACTGACCCTCCCATGGCACTAACATTCTCTTTCTGAATTCAAGAGTCTGAGTTTATGGCTTTCCTTTTGATGCACACTGAATTGGTAGAAGGCTCTGGAATTAGTCGAATGGCTTCACCCTTATAGATCACTACCTTCACCCCTCCTGCAGTACAAAGAAGGAACTTTTAGGGTCTGAGCTGTAAGAGGTTGAGACCCTTCTAGAACTGAAAATTGTCAGTCATTCTCTGCCGGTGAAAAGGTTTCTGAACATTGACCGAGTGCTGTTTAACTATATCTCGGCCCCACCTTCCTCTTCCCATGCCTGTGGAAGAGCCTTCCAGATCGACATGACCCACCAGGAGATTCCCAAATCCAACGTGCCAAGGAAGCACCCTGGCGGGACCGTGTTTCCCAGGAGGACGCTTGGAGCCCAGCCAATTCTAGACTTCTCTCCGTAGCATTTGCCTGACTTCAGGATACACCCAAGGCCCCAAGCTCAGAAGAAAACATCAAGGATGGACTCAAATCTGAAGTGACCGAAAATCTAGAGGAGAAGTGGTCCAGATCCCTTTCACCAACACCACCAATTTAAAGCCTGGAGGTGGGCACGGAGAGGACACGAGAAGGAAAACAGACCCAAATTGGGAACCAACCATGTGACGCGGTCAGGAGCCCAAGCAGTTCTCCTGAGCTTGGAGCCTGGTCTGTGCACTGGAGCTCAAGTCATCAGCATGGGGCTGTACCCCGCATGGATCGGCAAGAACAAAATCAGATTGCAATGGGTCCTCCTTCTTTAGGGAGAAGCCAAGACAGAGCTGAGTTTTGGAACCTTCCGTGAAGAGGGTGGCTTTCAGGCAGACCACGTGGGCTTGCCCAGCTACCCAGCTTAGCCTTGTTACTTTGGACAAGTTACTGTCTCTTCTGCCTCCGTCTCCCCATCTGTGAAATGGGCATTAAGAACCCATGCTAAGTCCGTAAACAGTGTATGAAGCACAATCATTGCTCAAAGTGTGTTTGCAAGTACTCCAGGTGAAACCTGTCTTTACCTTCCAGGTCTTTGTCACGATCTCCCTGCAGGCACCCAAAGCATCATGTCCCCGGTCCCCTCCCCCAGCCAGGTCAC
Source organism: Helogale parvula (assembly GCA_004023845.1). NCBI lineage: Eukaryota > Metazoa > Chordata > Mammalia > Carnivora > Herpestidae > Helogale > Helogale parvula. The sequence goes on along the minus strand of PJEM01000887.1, from coordinate 143,229 downwards.
TTCTACTGAATATGAATTTGTCATGGGCGTAGTGTTTGCTTTTCAAAGTGTTGTTGGTAATTGTGAAATACGAGGCTGCGCCCATGGCCAGGGAGCCCAAGGGGGACTCACCAAAGCAGGAAGGGATCAGCTCTCAGAGACTGAGAACGCTTTCTCGGGACGCCTGGGCAGCTCCTATCTACTGCAACTCTTGCCTGTGCGGTGTCTTCGTCTTGGTCCTCACACAGCCCTGGGCAGAGCGGGGTCACAAGTCGGCCCACGGTCGGTGTCTTCGCGTGGACGTTGTGTGAGCTGAGGCATCAACAGCAACACTGTTCCATTTACAGGAAACCCTGGACTAGCGGGGAAGGTTTCTTTTTAAGAAACTCTCTCTGATAGTGGTTTTTATTCAATGGCTTAATTCATCAGGGGCAGGAAAGCCTCATTTAAAGAAGGTGGATGGAAAATCAATGCGTGAATGTGCATCACTGCTTTCGAGAGGAAATGGGCCTCGACGGCTGGAGCCATGGAAAGCTCGATCATCAGCCTCATCAGCCAGCCATCCCCTCCTGTCTCTCCCACCTGTTTCCTGTGTCTCGCGTAGAAGGGGACGTTGTGGTCAAAAATTAAAATTAAAAGGGGAGCCTGGGTGGCTCGGTCAGTTGAGCATCTGACTCGATTTCAGCTCAGGTCATGATCCTCAGGTTTGTGGGATCGAGCCCCATGTCTAGCTCTGTGTTGTCGGTGCAGAGCCTGCTTGGGATTTTTCTCTCTCCCTCTCTCTCTGCTCCTCCCCTATCTCAAAATAAGTAAACTTTAAGAATATTTTTTAAAACAGTCTTAATGTTTATTTTTGGAGAGAGACAGACAGAGCACGAGCAGCAAATGGCCAGAGAGAGAGGGAATCAGAATCAGAAACAGCTCCAGGCTCTGAGCTGTCAGCACAGAGCCCAACGTGGGGCTCAAGGTCACAGACAGGGAGATCATGACCCAAGCAGAAGTCGGAGGCTTAACTGACTGAGCCACCCAGGTGCCCCACATTAAAAAATATTTTTAATAAATTAAAATGAAAGATGTGTTTCGGCGGGGCAATAGTGAGTGTCTTTGTCTTTTCAAAAATAAAAAAAGCAGCAATGCCATTTCCCTAAAACTCTCTGTTCCTGCACACTTTACACCATTAGCGGAAACACGAAACAGTGAAGCTGTAAGAACATATTTCCAGCATCTTCTGTGGAGCACATTCAAGATGCCTCTGACACCACCCTCGGAATATCGACCTCGTGGTTCAGTGAACGTCAGGATTTACCATCCCTTGAGGTCAATATTGACCTCTTCATTGCCGTGGTCAATACGTGTTACTGTGCTTCTCACTTTGATAAATCCTGCTATCCACCCCAGTGAGAATTCAGTGTCCACTAGGATGAAACTGGCTCCAATGGAAAAAAAAATGTCAGTCATGGAGGAAACAATGCAGGCGTTGGTCACTCCACTCTGCATTTTCTGGAAAGGGGGAGCTGGCCAGCAGGTGAACCGTAGAGAAACGTGTTCATGGAGTGTGGAGTGCATTCAGCATTGCCCCACAGCCTTTTTCGAATCCTTGCTCCTTCTTTGTACTGTTCCTTTATCCTAATCCCCTCCCAGATCGAGGAGGACATCTCTTTTCTCCACACCACCTCCCGGAACTACCCATCACTCCGCCCTTGGTCTACTGCAGAGGACTCACTCTGCCTAATTGCAGTGAGTGGCTGACTGTGGCTTAATGGAGATCCTCTTGACACACCCTGCTGTCAAAGGTATGCATTTCTAACTGTGCAATCTTGCATAAACAGGCACATTTATAAGGAGCTGTTTGGAGAAGCAGCATATGCTGTGCTCCATGCTATAGATCGAGTTCTAATACCAGATATCTCCCTGAACTCCAGCTCACCCTCTAAACTCGGCTAAAGAGAGAGGAAATTTTGCACTCCTGAATAATCCCTAAGGATTCCGCACGCATCTTCTCTCCAAGGCTGAGGGATACTCCCTCACAGCCCGTCTTCCTCTTCCGTGCTCGGAATTAGGGAGTGCGTGCAGAGGAGGAGGGCAAAATGAAGCAAAGGGCGGGGAGAACCCCTCCCCCACCCCAAGACTACCGTCTGGGACGTGCAGTGTACAAAGGACTTACAGAGGAGCTGCGGGAGGGAAAAAGTACACAAACAATGGTGAGCTGAGGGACCATTTACACTTTTGCAGCTGGAGACGAAATAATGCCAGTACTGTGGCCTTCTAAACATCCCATGGGGAGGGAAACAAATTTCCCAGCCCGTGCTTGATAGCACTCAAATCCAGACTCTGAAAGTTAACTTCGAATCTTGAAAGTTTGGCTTGGAAGTTTTTCCAAAATTTGGTTCCTTTGAAATTTGGTTTTCAGCCTGCACATTTCTGTCTGTCTGTGAAAGAAGTCCTTAGACCTCATTTCCCCCAGTGACTGCTTTTCCTTATATTAATTTCTCTTCCCCAAACCTGCATACACAACATTTTCAGAGCTCAGTAATTTGTTAACGCATCGATTGGGAGAGAGTGACCACTGGAAATTATTCCATTCGGTTTGTTCTCACCGATGAAACCGGAAGGTCTCTACATCTGACAAGTATGAACACGTGCATGTTCTACTATCCACACGTTCAGCTGCATAGAAAGAGGTCCAGTCATAAAATGCAGGAATTCCAACAGACGGCCTCCTGGAGCAACATTCTAAAATGCCTAACGCTGGCGAGAAAGGATGACAGATGAATCGAGCCTTAAATTTGGTGTTTAATTGGACGTTTCCACCGACTCCCTTTGCGCACTACATTTTCCCTCTTCTGTCTGCGCATTTCCCTCCATCCTTCGTGGAAAAAAAAACACATTTTTGGATAAAAGGGTCAAAGAAGTGATTTCAGAACGGCAATAGTATTGATCTGTGATGCACTCACTCCATGGTGCTCTAAAAGGAACCGTGTCGTCGATTATAAATCTGTCTTGAATGATGAGTCCCCGGAAGGAAGGGAACACGTCCGTCTCTGCCCAGTTTCCCAGCACCTCAGCGTGGCATCAGAAGCGTTCATTGTTTAAAAGTGTATTTAAAAATACGGTTCATTAGCCTTCCGTACAGCAGGTCAAGGGAATCTCTAACTTCGTTTCCAATCCAATTATAAAATACCTCGGAGCAGTCCCAGCAGCCGTAGCGGATAAGAACTATGGATTTGCATTCGTGGTCATGAAAGATAACACACGGCAGACGCGTGTTGTCTCTCCCGTCACCCGCCACGATTTTAAGACCGAACTGGAAGATGGACTTTTGTAAACCTACAAAGTTACCAAGAAATACAAAGACAGCGGGAAAACAGAGTAAGCGGGCTGCCTTTCTTCGCAGACCTGGCAAAATGCATTTACCAGACTCACCTTGATGTCTTCAACAGGCTCTCCGTCTGATCAACAAACAGGAGGGAACATCAAGTCACCCTTTCATTTTTCAGCTGCGCTTTCTGGGTAAACGGCTGTCCATGACACAAGGTTGGGAAGTGCCTCTTTGATTGTGTTCACATTTCATTAAGAAACTGTGCCTGGCGGACCAAAATACACCAAACTGTTAATAGCTTTTTAAAGGAGAATTATGACACTTTTAACGAGCCGCATATCTTCCTAAGCACTGTGAGGGTAGATGCTCTCATTCTGCTGAACTGTCTTATTTTGAGATCTGGGTCCCTAATTGCTTATAAACCATACTGTTTATGGAGTTTTAACTCGCGTGGTTGTTTATAATGGAAGCTTATTGCTGAATGCCCATAAAAAGCAGAGCACACACGCGCACACACACGCACATGCACAAGCTCACAGTCACACTGAAGTTCAACAGCAGAGAGAAGCACGTTGCCTGGTAACCAGAAAGCCCTCTGTTGATTCACCGCGGTGTCGACCATACATTTTCCTCCGTACATTACCTACAATGAAAAGGTCGGTGACCCAATGAAATATCAGATTAAGTCAAACTATTAACTGGACAAATGCATTTAAAGTGCTCTTGTACCCTGGTTCCGTGTGATTAGTATACATTATGTTCTGCCAAGGCAAGCATGAATCATTAATATATTCGGAGTCGGCTGCTCTCTGCAGTGAAACATAATAACTCAGCGCTGAGTAATGCAGTGTGCTGGGTTTATGAGATGTGGAGCCTTCAGTTAGTGTGATCTAGAGTGTTGTTATTTTGTGGTAAGGACACAGGCTCTTTTTTTTTCTTTTGTGAATAGTATTTGTCACTCCCCTATAAAGACAGAAAAAAAAAATCTTTCCCTGGAAAAACTGGTTACAGCGTTCCCGAGTCAGCGTGGGGGAGGGGAGAGAAACTTGGTCCCTAAATAGACGCATTGTTTTTCTACTCCCTCTGTGAAGTTTCTTCCCCGCCTGCGGTTCCAAGTCTATCAGGGACTCGAGCCCGCAGGGTCTGGATAGTTGAAATTAGACAAAAGCAAACAATCTCGAGGCAAAACTCCAGTGATTCCATTTGAACAGTGACCTCTCCTTGTTCTGTTCTTTTCTGTGGTTGTGCCTTGCCGGCCAGCTGCATTTACATGAGCATACACACAGAGACCATGCCCGGCTCTGGTTTTCTCCCCGTTTCTAGAACGCGAAATCTAGGGGGGGTCATGAGCTCGGTCATGTGTGGTTTGGGGCTCTGCTCAAATGTAGGAGTTTAGCTTAGAGCGGCAAATGTGACCGTTGGAACCAGGGTTGAGTGACTGCTGTGCCCCTAACCAGCCCACTCTTCACATTAAAGTGTTTCATGGTAAAAAGGGGAAGGCAATGCGGGGAGAAAGGACCTTCCCTGGAACGGACTCCCACCACCCACTGTGTGCCATCCTTTGAGGGGACCTAACTACTACCACTGAACGGTGTCACTGAAGGAAGTGTAGACAGCAAATCCCAAATCCCCAGACTTCTAAAGTATCCGGCTTTGTAAATCTAGGACACCTCCCATGTTCCCCTGGTCACGAAGTTTGAAAATCCATGTTGAATTTATCTCTCTGTAAGCTCCCTTCATTTCTAAGACGATGGCAGTCAGAGGCATTCACTCTGCAGAAATCGGGATGCCTCTAACCGTTAGCCTGTGTTACTCAGTTTATGTAACTCTTCATTCCTTTCAAAACTTTCCCTAGGGGCTCCTGGGTGGCTCAGTTGGTTAAGCACCCGACTTTGGCTCAGGTCATGATCTCGAGGTCCGTGAGTTCGAGTCCTGCATCAGATTCTGTGCTGACAGCTCGGAGCCTGGAGCCTGCTTCAGATTCTGTGTCTCCCTCTGTCTCTCTGCCCCTCCGCTGCTCACGCTCTGTCTGTCTCTCTCAAAAATAAATAAACATTAAAAATGTAAAATAAAAATATAAAACTTTCCCTAAACTTCATGACCCTCTGGATAAATGGGCACCGGTTCTGTTGTTATAGTCTGAACAGAGTCACCTTCACCATCCCGATGTCGAAGTCCTAACCCTCTGTACCTCAGAACTCAACAGTATTTGGAGAAAGGGCCTTTAAAGAGATAATTAAGTTAAAATGAGGAAAGTGGATGGGCCCTTATCTGATAGGGCTGGTGTCCTGACAGGAACAGACAGAAGAGCACTTGAAAACGGCCATCTAGGGGCACCTGGGTGGCTCAGTAAGTTGGGCATCCAGCTTCAGCTCAGGTCATGTTCTCATGTTTGTGGGTTTGAGCCCCACTTCGGGCTCTGTGCTGTCAGCTCAGAGATAGCCTGGAGCCTGTCTTCCGATTCTGTGTCTCCCTCTCTATCTGACCCTCCCCTGCTCACACTTTCTCTCCCTCTCTCTCAAATAAATAAAACATTAAAAAAAGAGAAAGAAAGAAAACGGCCACCTATGAGCCAAGGAAAGAGGCTTTAGAATAATGCAACCCTTTGGGTACCCTAATCTCAGGCTTCCAGCTCCCAAAACTGGGAGACAGTCAATGTCTGTGGTGGCCCGAGCTCATGGGTTCATGCGGACAACAACATCAGATCGCAAAGAAAGAGAATAAAGGCGCTGAATCAGGTGTTGGCTTCAGGGCAAATGTCTCCCATGGACAAAGATCTGTACTTGTGTGGTTACTGTGGAGACCAAGCTAACAGTCTGCAGTTTCTATCCTGGCTAGAAAGTGACGAGTAAGTAAAGGACCCCGCTACGCCGATGTGTCTTATTTCCCTTACGTTGACACCAAGGGCACCCTTTTGGAAGAGGATGCTGGTTTGTTGGTCCAGGGCACACATATGCAGGGTTCATTCTGAACTGAAAGGGAGACTAAGTGCCGAAGGCAGGACTGGGCTGAGAATGAGAAGTACCACACCGAACCGCTAGAAGACGGACAGGACGGGAGGAAAAGGGAACCCCAGCACGCTCTTTGATCCGCCACGTCTCCGTGTCATAGAGGTCTCAGTGACTCCGTCTGGTATCACCCACACATGGGCTCATAAAAAAATACAGTGTATTTATACGGGCAAAGGATGGAACGGAGGCTGCCGAATGTACCTGGAAGAGCCATTAGCAGAATGATGGACTCAAGCTCTGTTTGCTTTTCTGCCGTGATGGCGATCCCCAGGCTTTGATTCCAGCGGCCAGCGTATGGAAACATCATCTGTGTTTCTCAGGTGTCATGTCCAAATGCATCTGTGGAAATCCAAGCACACTACCACTCACTGGAGAACTGAGGGCACCAAAGGTGTGAAGACGATGGTGGTTGAAGGAAGTAATGACAATTGTCAGGAAAGGTACAAATGTATGAATATAAGTCACTTTCTATTCTTCCATCACATAGATCAGCTCAGCTCCTTGGAGTCTGTAATATAAAACAGTATTCTCTGGGGAGTTTCGCTCAGGAAGCTTTGAGAGTCCAGACAGAAAGATAGAAGGTTGAGTTGAGGGTAATTGACAATGATGATGAGCCGGACAGGTGTAGTGATGGTCAGTTTTAGGGTCAACTCGACAGGGTCACAGGCGCCCGGGAAGCCCTGCTCTGGGGGTGTCCAAACGAGACTCACATTTGGATCAGGGGACGCAGTATGACTTCTGTCTAGTGTGGGGAGTGTTGGCCAATCCGTTGAGGGGCTGAACAGAACAGAAAGCAGAGGAAGAAGGAAGGCGCCTTTTTCTGGTTTGTTTGTCTGAGCTAGAGCATCCAACATCGTGTTCTCTGTGCCGGGACTGGGACTTACATCACTGGCTCCCTGGACTCAGACCGAGCCACACCACCAGCTTGGCTAAGTCTCCAGTTTGCAGACAGTGGGACTTAGCCTCCACAGTCCTGTGAACCAGCTCCTCATAATAAACACCTTCTAGCATCCCGCAGGATCTGGGAAGGGATTTGCAGGCGTTAGCAAGTCATTGGGCCACCCTGGGAACTCCCTGCCTGGAACTCATGTCCCCTCAGAAAGCAAAGGGCCCAATTGTTCAAGCCCCTTTCAGAAGGGTCTTCTTGTCTTACAGCTGAAAACATCCTGCCACACACAAACAACATCTATGTGGCTTTTTCAAGGCTCGGGATCCCAGATGGGCGCAAACTGTCCGGTGACTCTGTAACTAGAGTTGGAAATTACAGAATCATGTAGAGCAATCATTGGTGCTGGACGGCCGCAGGGTTGTTTTCCAGATGAGAACCCTGAGAATAGGGGATAAAGGACCAGCTAATTCCAGTGTTTGCACCTCGTCTCACTGACCTGGGCTCTGGGGAAGGCTCGGGGGTGACGCCACGCTGCTCCCCCAGACAGACTGCTACTGCCGAGTCACAGGAGGTCTGCTCAATGTCACTGAGCAGGATTCCACAGGGACCCTTCAGGGACCTGCTTTCCTTCCTTTCCTTCTTCCCTGAGTGTGTGCACACGCCCACACGCACACATGCATTTTCTAGAAGTATCTACATCTGTAAGCGCCTGAGGGAGCCAAGAAAACAACACCATTGTCCTTTCCTGGCCAGCCTGCCCACGACACACAAATGAAAAGTTCACTTCTCTGCTACGGGAGCTGGAAGGAGTGGGGGGCTGGGAACCGGGGAGCAATGAGAATCATCACAATATCGATGTGATCCTCATGCGTTACCAAGACAACGCATCTCTACACATTTTTATTTATTTTCTACTTGGAACGATCTTGCAACGCAAGCGAGAAATAGTTCTTTTGCCAATTTAGAGATTAAAAACCGAGGCTCCCATTGCTGGGAACCCAGCTGCTCTGACTCCAGGCCCTGTGTCCAGGTTGAACAGCGGCTGCCTCTCCACTCGCCTAACAAAGACAGAGCTACTTTATTTCAGAAAAGGCCCAGCAACACTCCCAGGCAGGAACCGAAGCATGGAACCACTTAAGATTTCTGCCTCTTTCCTGGATGCCACTCAGGGGAGACTCAAGCCCCTTCCCGTGCCTGGAAAGTGGGCTGTTTCAGCTCCGTCCTCACTGCCATCAAGGCTGGGCAGCAGGCTGGCTGAGCGTCAGTGTCATCTGTCCCCCTTTAACCTAAGTGCTCCTTATAAACAATACAAATCCACGTTCTACTCCATAAGCCAGATGCTGGCAAAGTGGCTTTTGTTATGGAAATGCTTGATGCTTTACAATCAGCACTGTCCAAACGTGAGAGATGAGGCTTCGAGAAAGCACCTTGGACACAGGAAGATGGAATGAATGGGAATGCGGTTATTAGACTTGACTTCTTCCCTACATAGGCGTTGAGTAGGATGCGGGGCAACCAGGGACCAATTCGGCGAGCACCTAAGATAATGGAGGCGTTCTGCTAGGCACCGCTCACATTTACTGAGTGTCATATGTCCGAGAATCCGTACTGTCATGACTTCTAACTCCTCAAGAATCGCTTGAAGTAATCATTGTTAACCTCATTTGCAGACAGTGAAGGAAACTGAACAAAGTTAGAACAGCGGCCATGGTGTTCTGGAAACCGACACTCAGCCCCTGGCCCCAGACCGTGGGCCTGTCTCCTTGAGCTTGCCTTTAAACTCACGTGTCTGGAAAGGTACAGAAGTACCAGCTATTAAAACTTGGAAACTAGAGGCACCTCGGTGGCTCAGTCCATTAAGTGTCTGACTTCAGCTCAGGTCATGATCTCACAGTTCATGGGTTCGAGCCCTGCATCAGGCTCTGTGTTGACAGCTCAGAGCCTGAAGGCTGCCTTTGGATTCTGTGTCTCCCTCTCTCTCTGACCCTCCCCTGCACACACTGTCTCTCTCAGTCTCAAAAATAAATAAAAAACATTAAAAAATATTTTTAAAAACTTGGAAACTAGACTTAGCATTATAATTATACCAGTGCAATAATATTACGTATTACACTGAATGCCAATTGAATCAGCATAACATTCTATTGGTTTCTTTAACAGAGCCTTAGTTTTAAAACACCTCGTGGGGCACCCAGGTGGCTCAGTCTGTTAAGTGTCTGACTCTTGATTTTGACTCCGGTCACAATCTCAGGGTTTGTGGGTTCAAGCCCCGCATCAGACTCTGAGCTGACAGCACGGAGCCTGCTTGAGATTCTCCTCTCTCTGGCTCTCTGCCTGTCCCGTGCTCTCTCGTGCACTCTCTCTCTTTAACAAAAAAAAAAAAGAAAAGAAAAGAAACTTCTCCTGGAAATTAGGAAAGGAACACGAGTCCCTGGATAGCCTTTGAACTTTCAATGGTCTTGGTTACTTGAACACTTGAGAGGTAAGACAGAAGGCTCTTAACTCTGCCTTGGAAGCTTCGAGTCTCCCAGAAATACTTTGAGGAGGGCAGTGACCATGTCACCTAACTCTGCCTGTTTCCTCAGAGGGCAGAGTGGATGTGTCCTTTAGACTTGGAGCTCCCTGGGGACAAGGAGGCTGGCGCCTGCTTCCCCGGGGACTCCTGGGGTCAAGGCGTCTAACTGATGGGTCCTCACTGACAAGTCTCAGACTTTATTCTGGAGTTGTCTCAGTCCACTGGGCTGCTTATAAACATCAGAGATTATTTCTCACGGTCCTGAAGGCTGGAAATCTAAGACCATGAGCAGATCTGGTGTCCGTGACAACTTGTCTCCTACAAGGGGGTCTTCTCTCTGTGTCCTCTCATGAGGAAGAGGTGAAGGGGCTCTCTGGGGTCTCTTTTATAAGGGCACTAATCCCATCCCCCTCATGATCTAGAAACCTCCCAAAGGCCCCCTTCCTGATACTGGATCTTTCACAGCTGCCTCCTCTGGCCTCTCTGATCCTCTGGCCAAGCCAACCCTTGGACAGTGAGCTGTGCTATGGTCCAACAGCGCATACCAGCTCTCAGAATAGCCTTGTGGCATCAGGGAGAGCACTGACTTGGGAGTCCGGAGGACCCGAGTTTGGATTCTGTCTCAGCCACATTTAAGTTGTGTGGCCTGTTTCAGTCCTGGCTCCTTCATCTACGGCCTGAGAACAAGGCTCACAAAGGGAGGTGGCCATTCAAGCAACACAGGATTTTACCTCTTTCCTTTGTGGCATAAGGGTCACCCCATGGAGTCAGATGCTTCCCATTTACTTATTTTATCATTTCTGCGGTGCTGCACTGTGTATTGTTGGTGTAAAAAATGCCACCAACATCTTCTCTCCCATGTTTTCTTGGGGATTCTTCATATTAAAAGCATTGAGGACGGGGGTACCTGGGTGGCTCAGTCAGTTGAGCGTCTGGCTGTTGGTTTCAGCTCAGGTCATGATCCCAGAGACAGGAGATGGAGCTCCGCATCGGGCTCCACACTGTCACTGGGCGGGAATCTCTCCCCCTCCTTGGCGCATGGGTGAGCTCTCTCTCTTTCTCTCAAAATAAATAAATAAATAAAACATTTAACGAAAAGCATTGAGGACAGCACATGGTAGGTACTCAACAAATGTCACCAGTCTGGAATAAATGTCAGCAGTCAAGAATAAGTGTGAAGGAAAACCAAGAGAGCCAAAACCTTGACCCGGCTCAGGGACAGACATGAGAAAAGGGGAGATTTTTGCTTCTTTGTTTGTCTTCCTAGTTTCTTTTAAACACGCAAATTCTCTTTGCAAAGATGCAAATGAACCATCGCGTTTGTGAAGAGCCCTCTGATCATGTTCAAAACTGCTCTCCGGAGTCACCGTTGAAAGGGTGCAGGCCTTCTGTCTCACGAGATGAAGAGAGTTCTGGAATGGTTGACAGGGCGCAGACCTTCCATCTTACAGGATGAAGAGAGTTACGGTCAGGACAGTAACATAATCCTCTGCGTATTTCTCCACAATACGAAAAACTGGGACAAAAAATCGGCCACCCAAAGTTTCAGTGGCACCAAGATGAGGAAGAGTCAGAGATGGACATGTGATGCCAGAATTGTAGCTGTATTGTACACTCGACGTGTGTGAGGAGAGTAGAGCTTCTGTGGTGTCAGCCACTGCACACACGACGGTACCTGTGTGAGGTGATGGGCCCCTCAACTAGCTTGACCGTGGTGGGTGTTTTGCAATGTACACGGATATCAAAAGGTCAAGTTGTACACCTTAAATTTATATGCTTTTTAATTGTCAGCTATACCTCAATAAAATTTGTAAAAAAAAAAACAGTAATTTTTTTTTAATTACCTAAAACCAAGGCTTGTTCTGGAAAAGTGCCAATGCCTCTTCCTCCTGCATTTCCCAGTGCGTGGCCCCTGAGACCCATCTGGTTAGGGCCAGGTCCCAGGAGGGACGCTGAGGGCAAGTAGAAGGACAGGTAGGGCCGGATGTGCCCTCGCTGGCAGAGGAGAGCTGGGGCATGGAGCCCTGGCACCTGCTTCATGGGACCCTGGCAGGGTCGGGGTGAGGTACCCACCATGGTGCCTGGGGATGGGCCAACCCTTATCTCCCAGGAGGAGGTGGTCTCAGGCTCCACTGTCTCTGAGGCCATCACAGACCCAGCCACTGGCCCAATGTGGCTCTTCTCACACTCCCTGTCTGCATGACCCCAAACAAATCACCACAAATTTCCTACCCTCAGTTTCTTCTTCTGCCAAATGGGCACAAGTCAACCGAACGACCTCAGAAGGCCACATATGATATAATGCCTACACTTTCCTTGCATGCTGCCTTCAAGGGCTCCATCCTCCTGTAAAATAATCACAGCTCCTTGCCCCAACTTGGAAACCTGAGTCATCAAACACTTGGACTTGATTCCTGGTACGTGTCCCCTTAAGACTTCGCACTCCTTTCCTTGGCTCTCAACACGCTGGTAAGAATTGCATTAATGCTCATATTCTCCAGTGGAGGTAAAATCCACAAGGTGCCCTATAATTTGTAGTCACTGTTCCATTCCCAGGACCCAGCGTGGGTGGAAGGTGCTCCATTAATGTTTACTAGGTGACTGACTGGACAATCATGGAAACCGAGTCGATTTCCATAGTTCTAAACAAAGGCTTCTTTGTAGCTTCGATTGGCACTTTGTGGTAGAAACACCTCTGAACGAAAATCAGATAATCCACGTTCTACCTCTCTGTAACCCTTTAGGGAAGATGTAATTCTCTCCTGTCTCATTTCCCTTGAAAAAGAAAGAAGTTAGAGGCACCTGGGTGGCTCAGTCAGGTAAGCAACTGACTTCACTCAGGTCATGATCTCAGGGTTCGTGAGTTCCAGCCCCGCACTGGGCTCTGTGCTGACAGCTCAGAGCCTGGTGCCTGCTTCGGATTCTTGTCTTCCTCTCTCCCTCTGCCCCTCCCCTGCTCATGCTCTCTTTCTTGCTATCTCAAAAATAAATAAACATTAAAAATACACAATATAAATATACCTAAAATATAAATATATATTATAATATATATTTATATATTTAATAAATATATAAAATATAAAAATACAAAGATATTTATATATATAAAGAGAAAAAATAAAAGAAAAAGAAAGACGGAGAGCCCCGGGTATTTGATAATTTGCTAGCTTGTGCAACCCACCATGTGATCCTTAGAAAACTATTCCTTTCTCCTTCATGAATCCAAAGCAACTTCCTAGGACATAAGTGGCAGCTTGCAGACACGCCTCAGGACAACAGGTCAGAGATGCAGGAAGGAGAGGACGACTTAGATTTCCCACAGGAAAACCAAGACCTGAGCAGGCACAGGGCCTGGGGTCCTCTGTTGGCAGAAAAATGTTGAAGTGAAGGTGATTTTCCACATTCCCAACAAGAGAGGGGGGACCTGGGAAGCCCACAGAAGGTATCTCACTGCATCCACCTCCTCGAAGTGGGATGGACACCTGTCTTTTCAGGCACAAATAGAGATGACACGAACTGCTTCTTTGCTTTTCAGAAAGATCCCCCCGAGCTGTCGAGACGGATCTACACTGTCTATCATGCTTCCCTCAGCCAACACGCACACACAGCCATGTTCACACTGACGGGTATGCAGACTCTCCAAACTTATTTTTGGTCTTCTGAGGGAAAATGAGTCACAAAGTTTTTCACTGTTTTGCCCTCAAAGCCTAGTCCCACAGGCTTAACCCACAGCATCATGTCTAGCCCAGAATGGGGACAGTAGCTCAGCTACACTGAGAAGGGGCTGCCTTAATTAATCTCAGCCTCATCCTGCACTGAGGAACCTGAGGGAGGTACATGGTCTACAAGCTGTAAATGGAAATCTCATGCCCCATGTCGTGCTTTGTTGAAGCTCAGGGCGTCAGTGCAATGGTGGACGGTCAGAAGATCTTCACAGGAATGTGTGAAATGTTTTCTAAACAAAGATGAAGCTGTGTGATGGCGAATTCCAAGGCAAATACAAAAAGTAAAGATTTTAAGAGAAAATCACACAAAAAAAGAAATTAGGACAAAATGGCATCTAGTATGAGCAAAAATGTGCAATGGTCACATTAAAAAAAATATATATATATATATTTCTTCTTTTAAACTCCATGTCTCTCTCCACCTGATCTCCCACATGATTCTTTGTAGTATTTCAAGGATGCCCACGGCCCTTTCCCACTCACTCAACCTGTCCCCACCAGCCTGGGCATGGCTTAAAGTTTCCCAAATTTTGTAAGCTTCTCTTCTCTTCTCTTCTCCTCTCCTATCCTCTCTTTTCTTTTCTTTTCTCTTCTTTTCCTTCCTTCCCCTTCTCTCTCTCTCTCTCTCTCTCTCTCTCTCTTTCTTTCTTTCTTCTCTCTCTCTCTTTCTTCTTCTCCTTCCTTCCTTCCTTCCTTCCTTCCTTCCTTCCTTCCTTCTTCTTTTACCTATTTCCCCCATCCCTTTACAGCCTCCCCTCTGGCAACTACTGGTTTGTTCTCTGCATTTAAGAGGCTATTGGGTTTTTTTGTAAGCTTTTTTGATATGTATCTTAGCATACTGTTTACATTTTTTTCTGGGGTTAAATTCCTACATTCCTAAATCCCTGCCTGGGTCAAGAGTGTGCATGTTGTAAAGTTTGAAGGATAATGTCCGTAGACCTCCAAACTGATTTACACTCTCACCCGCAGGGCGGGAAAGAACCGAGCCCCCTTCTGCCAACAACTCTGCGTGGAGCACAGCTAAGAAGAAATCTTAAAGAAGGAGAATTTCACCCTTTGTCCAACTCATGCTTTTTTACTCTCCTTGACAAAAACAAAACAAAACAAAACCAAAAACAAACATGTCTTACGGAGCTATAAACTCCCTGAACACTTGAAGATTACAAATTATGGCAATGATTAAAGCTGTTCCTCTTGCATAGAAGTCTCTGCTGCTGAAAGAAGATGCAGAAACCATCAAACAAAAGAGGAGTTTTAACAATTCTCCTGGTGTTTCCGAAAGCCCCCTCACATGTAGTATAAGCAGATTCCTCTCATCAAGTTTTCATGGCTTCCAGCACATGCTGGGTAAGCAACAGTTGTCTTCAGACCCTAGCCTTTGCTGCCATGGGAGGTGTCCACAAGACGGGACCATTTAGTAGTCTTGTTTATTTCCATAGTTCACTAAACTAGACAGTAAATCCTCCTAATTTAAAATGCAAGAGGCTAAGAACAAAATGTGCTTTGAAGCAAATGGGCTTTGACTTCCTATTCACTAGAGGCTGTACCAAAAACTACAAGGTGCCTTGGTGGCTCAGTCAGTTCAGCATCCAACTCTTGATTTCTGCTCGGGTCACAATCTCACAGTTTCATGAGTTCGAGCCCTGCATCTGGCTCTACACTAACAGCACGAAGCCTGCTTGGGATTCTCTGTCTCTCTCTCTCTCTCTCTCACTCTCCCCCACCTCATGTTTCTCTTTCTCAAAATAAATAAATATACGAAAAAAAAAAACTCGTAGAGCCCCCAGATGACCAGAGAAAGACAGCTATGAGCAGTGAGTGGAATGATATTCAATGGTATTTGCCTTTTCAGGGTCTTGTTAGTCACCTATGTTGACGAGGATGATAATTTTAAAAAAGCATTCTGTAGATTCCACGCAGATGCACACAGGCAAAGTGATTATTACTAAGGGACACACAGATTACCAGGCTGAAGATGGCTGTTCGGTCTGAGCTGAATAAAGTAACCAGGGCCCTGCCCGGCTCCGGCCACACTGCCTGATCTTGGACAGATCTTCTGCAAGGATGAAGGACCCGCGTGTGAGAAGAAAAGGCAAGTTCTTTGTACTTGGGCATGGCTCGCAATGACTACCGTCTGTACTTTGCAAAATGTCTGTAGGGGACGTTGAATAGGGCCAGCCTTTCACAGATAGTTCAGTCCCTGAATTTGGGGACGGTGACCGTTTCAGCCTAAAACTGGCCATTTTCATTAAACTGTGTTTCAGCCTAAAAGGGACCTTTTCACCAGCATTTCAGAGTCTCTCTGATGGGCTGTGTCCAGCTTTACCTCTCTCTCTGCTAGAGAACATAGGCTCTCTGCTAAGACTGCAGAATGAACAAACAGTCACATGCTGTGGTATTGAGTCTACAAGATGATCTACACCTTCAGCTCTTCAATTCTTTGAAAGTGTCTGGGTGGGTTTTTTCCCTACAATGCAACCAAGCGAGTAGATGTAGTGTTTGCTGTTACTCTTTGGACAAAGAAGGTCTGGCTTATAAAGCCTACAGTTCCAGTTATAGACCTCTGTAGTTCTTGGGGAGATAACTTTAAAATGGCTGCTAGTTTCTAGAAGAGTCTGTTAGCTC
Source organism: Helogale parvula (assembly GCA_004023845.1). NCBI lineage: Eukaryota > Metazoa > Chordata > Mammalia > Carnivora > Herpestidae > Helogale > Helogale parvula. The sequence continues at coordinate 127,166 of PJEM01000887.1, read as the reverse complement.
ACACATCAATAGAAAAAGGAATGAAGAATATTATCCTAAGGCTGATATGATACCTGTTGTTAAATATTGGAAAAGGTGTCTTGGGGCACCTGGGTGGCTCAGTAGCACTGACTTTGGCTCAGGTCATGATCTCGTGGTTTGTGGGTTAGAGCCCTGAGTTGGGCTCTTTGTTGATGTCTCAGGGCTTGCAGCCTACTTCAAAATCTGTGTCTCCCTCTCTTTCTCTACCCCTCTCCTGCTCACACATTGTCTCTCTCAAAAATAAAATGAACATTTAGGTAAATTAAAAAATATTTATAAATATTGGAAAAGGTGTCTCAATGAATAGGAGATAAATTTGTGGAGAACAAAAAGTCAAAACAATAACTAGCCCATGGATGGGAACGATGAGAAGGCAGCTCTTGGTGCACATTAGTCAGGGTTCCCCAGAGAAACAGAACCAGGTATACTGATAAGAGGAGATTTATTACAGGAATTGGCTCATGAGATTTTGGAGGCGACAGAGTCCTACAATCTGCTATCTACAAGCTGGAGAACCGGCTGTAACTCCACATCTTAGTCCTGGAGTCTGAAGGCTCAAGAACCAGGCGCCCCAGTGTGTCTGAGGGCAGAAGATGGGCATCCCAGCCCAAGAAGAGAGCAAGAACTCACCCTTCTTCTGCCTTTTTGTTGCATTCAGGTCCTCAAGGAATTGGTTGATACTCACCCACACTGGTGGTGATCGGTCTTCTTTACTTTGTCCACCAATTCAAATGCTAATCTTTTCCAGAAATACTGAATTATCTGCTGTAGGGGCACCCCTTAGCCCAGCCAAGTGGACACATAAAATTAACCATCACAGACTGCGTGTGTGGGTCCCTCCACAGTTCACGTGTTGAAACCCCAGTCCCCAAAGTGACAGTATTAGGAGGCGGGAACTTTGGGAAGTGACATGGGTGGAGCCCTCATGATGGGATTAGCCCCTAACTGGAGGCTCCAGACAGCTTGCTTCTTGCCCTGCTGTTTGCCCTATGAGAACACAACACAAAGACAGCCATCCATCTGCAAAGCAGGAAGAGAGTTCTCTGCAGAACTGTGAGAGAACGGTTTGTTGTTTGAGCCAGCGGTCTGGGGTGTTACAGCAGCCTGAGCTGAGACAGGAAGTGAGGTCATCATAGCAATTAGAGCTGGAACAGTAAACCGTCAAAGAAAGTAATCGATAGAGTTAGGATAATGCTACTGCTTTCACAAACAAACCCTGAAATGTCAATGGCTTTGCACAAACACCGTGTCTTTCTTGCTCACAAAATGGCCTGATGCTGGTGCTCCAGGTCGGCGAGTCCTCTCCTCCACGCCATGACTCAGGATCCCAGGCCCTTGCGTCTTGCCCCACTGGCCACCAGCGCTTCAGAGACCTCTCCTTCTATTCCATGGAAAGGAAGCAAAAAGTGGTGAAAACACGAGCATTTTTTTTTGTAAATATCCTGGCACATGTTACTTCTGTGCACATCCTCCAGCAAGAAAGAATGACATGACCCTGTGTGGGTGCAAGAGATGCTGCACGGGTAACACAGGAGCCCCAGCCTCCTGCCAGCGCTAACTCTGGAAGGAAGAAGAAAACATCTCATCATCTCCATCTCCTCTGAGATGCCAGACATCATCTCCACACTGAGGAGGAAGCCAGGCCACCTAAGACCTGTGTTCCCTTCCAACGCAGATTTGCAGACTCGCTTTCGCTAAATCAACAGATAGGTACTATGAGCTCAATGAGCACACACTTTCTCTACCACAGAACATGTCTGACACCAACGTGTCTTTTTATCCCAAACCTACCAATTCGTGGACTCTCCAGACCATTCAATTCAGACACCATCTAACTGCCGTTAGCACAGCCCCACGGGTTAAGGGCTCAGTCCTCCAAGACTGCCTCCCGCTTCTTACACCACTTCTAAGGCCTGGCCTCCCGTGCTTATGATCAAATATATCAGGGGTTCCTGAGACCCCCCCCCTTTGTGTTTGAGCATATTCTGGAAGAAGTCACAGAACTCAAGGAGATACTTAACATCCACTGTTTTTGTTTTTGTTTTTTCTTTAAATAAAGGGTACAGCTCAGGAACATCCGGTGAAGTGACGTATGGGGCAAGGTGGAGGGGAGCGGGGTAGCCAGGTGCCCCAGCCAGGTGGGCCAGCCCCCCAGAACCTCCATCTGTTCACCCAGCTGGAAGCTCTCAGATCCCACCTTTTGTAGATCTTTATGAAGGCTGCATCCCATAGGCATGATTGATTATTAACTCAACGTCCAGCCCCTTTTCCCTCCTGGGAGGATGGCAATGGTTCTGAAAGTTGCAAGCTTATTTTTTTATTAGAAGATTTTTAATGTTAATTTATTTTTGAGAGACAGAGGGACACAGCATGAGTGGGGGGGGGCAGAGACAGAGGGAGAAGAGAATCTGAAGCAGGCTCCAGGCTCTAAGCTGTCAGCACAGAGCCCAACATGGGGCTCGAACTCAAGAATGTAAGATTATGACCTGAGCTGAAGTCAGACTCATAACTGGCTGAGCTACCCGGACGTCCCTGAAAGTTGTAAGCTTCTAATCATGGTTTGGTCTTTATGGTGACCTACCTTTATTCTGACACTATCTGGGAGCCCACCAAGAATCATCCCAGAACAAAAGATTCCTATCACCCAGGAAATTACCAGGGATTTAGGAACTCTACATCAGGAACTGGGGACAGAGACCATAAACATGTATTTCTTATTGTGCAAAAGTACTTACTCTATCCATGGCTCATTGTGTCAAGGAACACAAAATAAACAGAATATACATAAGAAATATCATCTAGAAGCTTACATTCTAGAAGGGGAGGCAAGACAAATACAACAGTGATGTTACACAGCACAATGTGACCTGAGAGGCATAAATGCTATTCCCAATGATGTCATCTGAAAAGTTTTTACTGGAGCAAATGGTTTCATGGATGAGCCTTGAGAGAACAGTAGGACTTCAACACATGGACACGAAGGGAAGGTCTTCAGGGCAAAGTAACCAGCATGCACAAGGCACAAGGGATTATTGGAATCCCAGTTGCTCTGACTTTATTTTGCTGAGTCTATATTAATATATTTTCTTGATATAAATAAGTAAGTGCCTCTATCATTGTTAGCATAGAAAGCACTCAGGAAATGGTAGCTACTAGTGACTGTGGCTGTAGAAGTATTTAAAAGAAGGGGTGTTATGGATTTGTTTGTTTATTTCACAAAGTAATCGTGATTGGAAGCCCTCAAGCTCTAGTAAATGTCCTTGACACTCAGGGAGACTACATTCATAGATCCACAACTAACTCTTAATTTACACCCATTAACAAAGAAGACCCAAAGGTGAATTTCCCCCTAAATCATAAATACAGGGCCACTGCTTTACCTGAACTCCTAGAAGAATTTCCCCAATTTAGGGGCTGGTTTTGTTACTGGACACTAGACACCAATGCCCTGACATACAGCATTTTACCTTCATGTACCTCCTTCATCCTCTTGATAAATGGCAATAATATCCAACACCATCCATGAGGCCATGAGATAATGTCTGGAAAGAGTATCATGCTCTTTGCCAGAGCTGACTCGTACCCATGTCCCCAGACAAGTACGGACAAACATTTCACTTCTGTCTGAGTTCACTGGTGTGGCTCACATCCGAGAGGAAGCTTCCCTCCCCAGAGGCTCCTCTTCATCCTCCTGGTACCATTCTCAGGCTCCCACACTGTCCGTTATAAATGGGTTCACCCTATAAAGGGGTGGGAATCCCTGAGTCCTTAGCTATTTTGCTTTGTTTCTAAAGTTTGCTTATTCAGAGAGAGAGACAGAGGGAGGGAGGGAGAGAGAGAGGGTTCATGCGTGTGAGCTGGGGACAGGCAGAGAAAGAGAGAGAGAGAATCACCAGAAGGCTCCAAAATGTCAGCACAGAGTCCAACATGGGGCTCAAACTCACAACCCTTGAGATCATGACCTGACCCGAAAGAAAGAGTTGGATGCTTAACCTTCTGAGTCACCCAGGTGCCCCCATCCTTAGCTCTTTTTGGTCTTCCCATAACAGCTCAGGGGCTTGAAATCATTAGCTAACCCTGACAACTAAGGATGAGCAACAAATTTGAAAGCCTCAAAAAGTCCACACTAGAAGATGCCTCTAGGAGTTAAAATTAAATGCTCATTTCAGGCAAAACCAATCATTCTCACTATCTCCCAGGAATCAACAAGACCTCAAACAGGCAGCGTCGAAATATTATTTACAAACAGATTTTAATTTGATAAGGCTGGATGGATATTTTTGAATATAACTGGACCTCAGAATTTCTACAACCTACACGTTTCAGTGAATGTCGTCCCTCCAATTTTTAGGGCAAAAAATATGGAACGCGGGTCTCACTCTCTGTCCACAATCCATGATTATTTAAAACATAGGACGGAGTAAATAAGATACGAGGACTGAAAGGTGAAGGAGGAAAGTATCAGAAAGGAGAAGGAGATTCTGTTTCACAATTAAGTAAAAGAAAATAATAAGTCGGCGGACCCAAGGTCAAAATTAGGAGGTTGAGATACTCTGGAGAACTACTGATGGAGAATGTGCGATCATGGTACCTACTCTGTAGTTCTGTTTGTGACAATGACGTGAGAAATAGTGTGTGAAACTCTTAGTGCAGACACAAGAAGCCCTCGGAAAATGCCAACTTTTAGTTACACGGCCAACATCCAGGGAAAAGTGTTGACTGTTATTTTTCTTTTTGCCCATGATACCTCGCGGGTGTGTGATGCATGAGAAATGGAGCCGGACAGAGAGAATATGTCGGAAACATTAACTATATACGCACGTACATACTCGTGCGTGAGGACATGTCTGCTTGAAATGAAAATAAATGGGTCACAAGAGACACGGGAGATCTAATTTAGCCACTTGTTTGCAAAAATATTGCAAGACCGATGTCAGACCTCTTCCAGTCCAGGCCAGTGACAGGTGGCAAAATTGTGATTCATTCCCTCTGCAGGTGAATCCCCTTTGGATTTCCAGCCATACGAAGCAACCTTGAATTCCCAGTCCCCAAACTGCGTGTTGACCTGTAGCTGATCTCGTGCATGCCAGGTCTGGTCACAGTGTGCGCACACAGTGCCATCGGTCCCAGCGACCGAGAGAGTGCAGGCTGGCCCATAAATGGGTGCTCTCTAGTGATACCAGTCAAGACCAGAGGAACCTTGGGGAGGTTTTCTCAAGCTCTAAATAGAGAGACAGAGAAGGGGAGAGTGCATTCATCTGCCTAGTGATTTGTCATCTATAAAGGCTTCTATAGTGAAAATAAGGCAGTAAATGCAGATTCTTAATGGAATTCTCCAGAATAGTTTATGGCATCCATTTCATGGAAACCACAAAGAGCCCATATGGCTTCTACTTGGTAAACCTAGGTCCTTTCTGTTTCTGTCTTCATTAGAAAGGGTTGCTTTGGGTATTCCAAACCTGGCACGCTAGCTCACGTTCCCGGAAATGTAAACACTGCTCCAAGGAGGGAACCGAATGGCTCAACCTTGGCTTCTTTCACTTCGCCAAGATCGTCTTACACCTACGTTTCCCAGGTGTCACGGGCAGCCCGTTGTTTCAGCAAATCTCCATGCAGCCAACCCCCACCCCCGTGTAACATAAGACCTAATGCGTAGTTTGGAAAGAAACAGTCTGACCAAAGTAAATACACCAAGTGAATAAAAGCATCCTTCCAACACTCTGATTTCCTGGGATGGTGAATTTCAGGTCAACTGGGCCAGACCACAATGTCAAGATGTTTGGGAAAACATCACTTGGGGTGTCTTTATGAGTGTGTTTTTGGATGAGATTTATATTAAAACTGGTGGACTCTGCTTGAAGCAGATTGCCTTCTGTGGTGTGGGTGGGCCTTGTCTAATCAGTTGAAGGCCCAAGTAGCACAAAGACTGAGCAAAAAAGGAATTCTCCAGCTCAAGGCCTTGGGACTTCATCTGCAGCAACAGCTCTTCCTGGCTCTCCAGCAAATGGCCTTTGGGCTCAAACTACTTCTTCCTGCATCTCTAATCTGACAGCCACCCCATCAGATTTTAAATTTGGCAAGTCTCCAAAACTACATGACAATATATGCATATATATACATATATAGGTTCTTCTGGTTGTATCTTTCTAGAGAATGAGGACCAAGGCATTAATTAATTAATTAATTAATTATACCAAAAATAGACAAATATAATTTGTTATATTTTTAATTTAATCATGATTCCATTTTTTTTTTCTTCCTAATGGTGCGGTTTACATAAAGTTCAAGGTCTACTCAATGACCCTCCTTGAAACTAGAAAGCCAGTTTCAATATCACTGGACCAAGTATTTGGAAGCCTGTTTTTTTCCAATGGCTTGAGGGTTGTTTTTTTTTTCAGTTTTTTTGAAGCATAACGGAAAAGAAAATTGTAATGATGTAAGTGTCCAGTGTGACAGTTTGCTACATTTATGGGGTCAAAGGACTCTCCGCCCCCACTGGGTTAATTAACATGCCTATCACCTCACACCCTGCCCTCCCTTTTACTTTTGGTGAAAACACTTCCATTCTGCTCTCTCAGCAAATTTCAGTTATACCCCCGGGTGCTATCAACTATGAAAGACTGTATTTTAAATGTTAGGGGACTGAAGTATTCAAATAATTGTTTTCAATGAGACTTAAAGTAATAATAAAACTTGTTTGTGATTCTATTTGAGGGAGTTTAAATAACAGGAAATCATTAGGCTGACAGGTTCACTTCCATGTCGGCCTCGGGGAAGGGAAGCTTGGGCTTTGCCACCACGGAAGGAGGCTGGAGTCAGCACCCAGGAGGAACGTACACATTATTCCTTCCCTTCCTCAGAAGGCGTATTTATCTCAGAGATGCTCAGCCTCTTCCCAGTACTACATACCCACCAACTGGCCAGGGGGGGCCCAGGCCGTGCCTTTGCTGGGAGGCAGGCTGGTAAGTGGGGGGTCTGGGCTCCTCCCCCACCCTTACACCCTCTCCTCTGTCTCTTTTTCCTCCTACACTCATTCCCTCCTCGGTCTCATGGCTTCCTCTGCTCCAGGGCTGTGACCGTTAATTGTATGTGTCAACGTGATATGTTCGATGGGATGCCCATGGAGTTGGCAAAGCATTATTTCTCGGTGTGTCTGTGAGGATGTTTCCAGAAGACATTAGCATTTGAATCTGCAACCTGAGTAAAGATCACCGACCCGGTGCGGGTGGGCCCCATCTAATCCGTTGAGGGCCTGAATAGGACAGAACAGTGGAGGAAGGGCGATTTGCTAGAGCCTGGACATCCTTGCTCCTGGTTCTCCAGCCTTCAGACTTGGACCGAATGACCGCTTTCCAGGGTCTCTGACTTGCAGGTGGCAGAGGGCCATGTGGCTTTTCCTAAGATCCTAAAGCATCAAGAGGAGAGAGAGGTTCTGCTCACGAGCTAACTCCGCCCTCGTATTTCTCTGTGGAGTCTGACCCTTTGCATGAGGCGAGGACGTGCGACAGAAGCCCACCTCAGAGAGAAAACGCAAAGTCAGCAAAGACTCACCCAAATCCCCTTTCTGTCTTTCTAACCCTCAGGCCAGATTCTCCAATCCAGTGGTGTTTTTATCTACCTTTTCTCTACCGTCCACCATCAAAACCTGTGCTCAGCAAACAAGCAGAGCTCAGTACCTTCTGGCTTGATGAGAATGAACTCATCTGAAGAGTATCAGAGAGACTCCGTCCCTGCTCTTCCGCGGGGACGGAAGTGGCACCTTGCTCCCGCCCACCTTCTGAGAGGACTCCAGTTTGTATTCAACAGGCAAAATCCCAGAGGAAAAGCGAGGGCTTCAATATGAACGTTGTGACTAATGGTCTTTCTAACCGCAGCTTCTCCAAGTTTGGTGTCTGCGTCTGGACCATATTTCTGTAGGAATTCAAGTCAGCAGACTCCTCGTAGGCTATGTTTTTATTTTGTAGGCAGCTGTCATGATAAAGTTCCAGGAGCAGAAAGGCCCAAATGAGGCTAGGCTCCAGAGAAGCTAGAACATAGGGAAATATCCCATTTCAAGCGGCACCGCATCAATAAAGGCTCTGATTCCCCTAGAATTTCCCATTAAAAAGTAAGCAGCATTTTTAGCTTAAAGACTGATGTCCAGATGAAGGCTATTTTTATACTGAGTCATACTCATTCAAGAGTCTTTCCATCCTTGTTTCTAATATCCACAGAGCTGTGACATTTAAGTGTGTAGATACATTACTCTTCCATGCTCCTTCTTTTTCATCAGTGAGGTAATATCATCAGGCAGGTGGACGAAATGGTGCACTAGAGATTTTCCAGTATGGGAAGCTGAAAACAATCTTGTCATAATCCATCAAGACTCTAAGGAGTATCTAGGGGACATCAAGGTGCAGGTGGGTCCTGGGATAATTTTAATTGGCACTTGCTGTCCTAAAAAGTGTAAAATGCTTTGGAGAAGGAGATCCCTCTTTTTTTGTTTATAATGCCATAGACCTTCACTCTGTGGGTGTTGAAATTACACTGAATTCAGTTGCCCATTTTTGAGAGGTCTCTGGCCTGACTTCATCACCCACTTCTCAAAAGGACATAGAAAGTGCACTGGGTCTTGGTTACATTTCTCAGGGTGCAAGGAAATTCCACTTAAAGAAGGTTCGTCTGTGTGCACTTGAAACAAAGGACAAATAAGAAGAAAAATCATGTGCACTTCAAATGTCTTTTTTTTTTTTTTTGGTTTCTCCCTGCTCTCTGATTTTTTTTGACTAGATTATTTGTGTTTCATGGAGTTTGCTAAAGCCAGCCCTCCTGGGATTGCTGGTAACTAGCACTCCAGTAGGCAGGCCCCCTTAAGGGTTGTTCTGACTTTGAACTTGAGGAATGAGCCTTGGGGAATCTCTCCAATGAGTGCTCTTTCCAGTGCTCGAGGGTGCCTCAAGGCCACCGTGGGGTCCGGGGGATGCTGGGCAGTCAGGAAGCTCAACCACCTCCTCTTCCCACCAAGGCCACACGGAGCTTCATGCAGAAGCATGACAGTTACACATGCTGGGGTTTCTGACACCTTTTCCTTTGAGTCTAAACTGCCAGAAGCGAAGTTGGAACACCACCCTCATCCCTGGCCCTCTTGCCCCAAGTATGCATTCGTTTGCTCTCATATTCCACTTCTGGCTTGTTCCGAGGCCATTATCTGGGCTGAATTTTGGGGAAAGACTCACAGGCAAAATTGGATGATACTGGGATTGATCTGTGTCCCCCAAAAATGATATGCTGCAGTCCAAATGAATGAGACCTTATTTGGAAATAGGGTCTTCACGGAGGTAACCAAGTTAAAATGAAGTCCTCTGCTGGGCCCTAATCCGTGACTGGTGTCCTTATGAAAAGGGGACATTGGACGCAAATCTGAACATTGTGAGAAATGTCCTGCAACGAAGAAGACAGAGGTGACGTGTCTCCAAGCATCGACTCATCACAGTGCCATCTCTTGAGCTGGGCTGTGAAGACAGCAATGCTAACCAAAATATTGAGTTTGAGCATTTCTTAAAAAGAAAAAAAAAAAAAAACAGGAGCTCCTGGGTGGCTCAGTCAGTTGAGCGTCCAGCTTCAGCTCAGGTCATGATCTCATAGATCGTGGGTTTGAGCCCCACGTCAGGCTCTGTGCTGACAGCTAGTTCAGAGCCTGGAACCTGCTTCAGATTCTGTGTCTCCCTCTCTTTCTCTGACCCTCCCCTGCTCGTGCTGTTTCTCTCGGTCTCTCGAAAATAAATTTTAAAAAATTAAAAAAAAAAAAGAAAAAAGAAAAAAAACGTACCCAAGCTTTTTACGTCAGTTTTACATCTCTATCGACAGCGGAACCCATCTCCAAGCAGTGCGACCAAGTTCCCGAGAGGCGGAACCAGTGCAGTTCACTTCCGGGCACATATCAGGAGGCCGCTGGGCAGTAACAGCTCGTGCCCCCAGTGGTCCCTGGGCTCACTTCCCCCAATAGATTCTCCTTGAGCTCTGGTTCAGATCAACGAAACCAAGAGTTGGTTTTTTGAAGAAATAAACAAAATTGATCAGCCTCTAGCCAGGCTTCTCCAAAAAGAAAAGAGAGCACCCAAATAGACAAAATCATGAATGAAAATGGATTTGTTGCCACCAATTCCCAGAAATACAAACAATTATCAGGGAATACTATGAAACATTATATGCCAACAAAGTGGACAACCTAGAAGAAATAGACAAATTCCTAAACACACACACACTACCAAAATTCAAATGGGAAGAGATAGAAAATCTGAACAGTCCCATAACTAGTGAAGAAATTGAATCAGTTGTCAATACTCTCCCAACGAATAAGAAGAGCCCTGGGCCAGATGGCTTCTGGGGGAATTCTACCAGACACTTAAGTCAGAGTTAATACCCATTCTTCTCAAGCTATTCCAAAAAATAGGAATGGAAGGAAAACTTCCAGACTCATTCTGCGAAGCCATCCTTTGGCTTTGATTCCCAAACCAGACATCAGCTTCTTCTGTCTTAAAAGAGTAATCCCGTCTTCCCCACTAAGAAACTTGAAAAGACTTCCCTCTCCTTCGCCCGTGGCGTTAAGGAAACTTTAGGTGGTGACACTGACCTCCTTCTCCTGCTTTTCCTCACTCCTTTCCATCCGCACCCTACAGTCTTGCATGCCATTTCCTCTCCGACTCCTTGGCCTACATACAGGCTGGTTCTCTCTCCGACGGAACACCCTTTACGCCCTCCCTGCCGCCATGTTGTTCAGGACCCCTTGTCATTCTCATCTCCGTTAGCCACTCTCTTCTCCAGGAAGCCTCCTCTGATCACCAAGATTCCAATCTCCCTCACATCTCCATCCTGTGCTTGGTTCCAAAAAGCCTCTCACCTCACGGTATTGAAGGCATCTCTCTCCCCCATGGGATTGTCAGCACCTTTGTGGAGGGCATGAGTGTTGCTTACCACGGGGCCCCCCGTGTTTGGCGCTTGCCCAGCACAGAGATGCCTCCCTGTGCATTTTGTTTAATAAAGAAACATCATCTGTAGAGTAGGCTGTTACTGATCTGCTTAAAAGGTAATTAGGGTCTGAAATAAGATAATGGCAGAGATGATAGCCAGGGATCAATCTGAGGAATGTTTAGGATATAGAATTGTCAATATTTAGTGGAGCAATGGAGAACAGAGCCAGCTTTCTAGGTTTTCTGACTTGGGTTAACTTGTGGATAATAAAATATGAATGAATGAGTGAATGAATGAATGCACGAATGAATCCTCCTAGTAAGGCTCTGAGATGAGGTGGAGATGGTGGTGGTGAAGTGTTGCTACTAACCTAGGACTTAGAACATCTAGATTCTAGACCTCTCTCTGATATACACAATACTTCTTCTAGCCATGGGCAAGTCATTGATGCCTTGGCCTGGTTTCTTTATTTGGGAAATAGAGAGGTTTTTGAGTTGAAGATATTCCTTTGGCTTAAGTGTTCTGCCTCTGCCTTCCTTGTAGAGGGATTTTGGGTCCCAGTTACCTTCAGTACCATGGAAAAAGCTCTCCTCTAGGTGCCTGGCAGTCCGTCAAGATACATGCATTCTCAGACACAGTTTGGGGGTCCCGTTAATGCACAGGATGACTCCACTCTCACAACAAGATACTCTGCGGAATCTGCATCTGAAGGCAAAGCTGTGTTGAGATTCTCTCAACCAGCAATGCAAATCTCAACCTCGGGCTGACAAAGGAAAAGAGTCAACCACCACCAACGCTAAAAACACAAGCCCTGAGCATTAACTTATGGTCTCATGTGCTCGTCCTGAAGGGACCTGAGACATGGGCTCAGGGTGTGACACCGCACCTAGCCGTCATGACTCTTTCTTAGGGACCACACGGCTGTAGCATGTCGGGGGAGAAAATTCCACACAAGTTGGCAGCAAGGGTCTTTTTCAGAGAGAGTGGGCCGCAGGTCAAGGCCCTTGCCCTGTTAGCAAGAGGGTAGGTTCTAGAAGGAAAATGATCTAAACTGCAAGGGAGGAGAAAAGAGTGTCTTAAATTCAAGAATTGAAAACAGAGATGTTAAGCCATCCTAGATCTTGTACCGATGCATTTCGGGGAAGTGGATCAGATCAAGGCTTCTGATACTCATACCGAGGTTCAACCACCATTTAGCTGTGTGACCTTGGACGAGGGACTTAACATCTCCCGATGGCATTTTCTCATCTGTAAAGCAGGGGAAACAACAATGCCAGTCTCACGGGGATGCTATAGGGTCAAATGAGATAAAGATGGTCAAAGTGCTTAGTACAATTATCGACAGCCATACATCCTCAATCAATGGAAGGGATTATACTTTATATAATCTGTCCAAGCAGGTATAGGCAAGTACAGCATCATCCTTAACCTGAATCCCTTTTTAATGAAAAGCTATATATACTTGTCTTGGCTTTTGACTGGTCCCATATCTGCAGAAGCCAAGATCGAGAAGAACGGTTTCTGAAGTTGAGAGTACTTTTGGGGACAATGGAGCAGAGCGTTTTTAAAAATTCAGAACATATGGTGCTATAATGTTTATTCTTGTTGAACTGTCCCTGTAAAGAACATTGAGCACGAAGGATTGAACAGTAAATGAATTATTCACAATCACATGAAAATCCATAGACCGAGAAACTGTCTTCCATTGAACACCATTGATGCCTTAAATTTAACCGGTGGGGGTCAACCTTTTCTGAACAGACAGATTTGCATTTTATTTGTGTTGCCTGTTCAATACGGGGCAAAGATCTCAGGCACGTGACGTGAGCTGAGGATTTATTCTGAGGATAACAATAGCAAAATTACTCCAGAGGGTGTGACTCACCAGGAGGCAATTCCCCAAACTCAAGGCCACGGCTACTGTTGGGAGCAGACCCTTGTTGCACCCCAAAGAGAGTAAACGGCCACCTTGCCTCTGAAGAGAGCCAGCTCTGATGCTCACTCAACAGATCGTCAAGAAAAAAAAAAAAAGAAAGAAAGAAGGAAAAGAAAAAGAAAAATCCATGCCGTACAAATTTATAGACCAAGTCTTCACTGAGGTCAATATTATTCCCATTTTCAGGTTTTGTTAGGTTTTTTAAATGCATGTTGGGGCAGAGATCCTCTCACTGATGTATGGGGACACTGAGCCCCCTGTGTCGATTTCTGAACAGAATAGTACCCTAAATACTATGGGAATACTAAATACATATGGGAACTAATTTCCACGCAGGGAAATCGACTTGCAATAACTAACCAAGAAGGGGAAGGAAATGAGCGGGCCCCATCTCTCAACTTGAGCACGACACATACAAATCCTCGGGCTTGCCGCGTGGATTTCTGTGTGGACTGTGTGGCTGGGTTGGGAGCCTAGAGATGACACAACGAGCTATTTCCAAAGGACAGGTACAGCCCCTGTCACCTACATCAAGTAGAATAAAACCAGGATGAAAAGCATACTCAGTCAATGGTAATGAGGACCAGCCACTGACATGGAGGAAATAGAGAACTTCTGTTGTCATGCTTTATCCTGTAGGATAAACTGTAGGGAGTTTCAGTCATCAGCTGTGGAATTCTACCGAAAACTAGAGTAGGTCATAGAATTGTTAGTAGAGCACTGGAGCCTCAGCATTCTAAAGTTCGGTGCTCCGGTCCCCTCCTTTGGAAAAGGACAAAGCTTCTTAGCACCCACCCTGCGGGCCTCTGCTGGATTCAATGAGCTGACGTACGCAAGGTGCTCAAAACAGTGTCTGACACACAGCAAGGGGTCTCTCCTCTGCCAGCTGCTGGTCTGGTGATTGCAGCTCCGGACCCCGTCCTGGGGTTGAGTCTCATCCCCTCCGGGCCTGGTGTCTTCGGAGAGCTCACCAGAGCCACAGCCGCAGGTCCCCAGACTTCAGAATGTCACCAGAGAGTAACAGTTTACATGTGCGGTACTGTCATAGGATTGCCTGCTTTCCATTTTGGTGGAGTGACAACATTATCAACAAAACCCATCGTCTCATAGGACCGAAGCACTTAATCAGGGAGTAAAGAGCAATTTCTTAAACGGAAGGAATTGAGCTTCCTGATAAACTCCTATTTCCCTTCCTTGTTGAGCTGCACACAGTGAAAATCTGTTTGATCTTCAAGAGAGCCAGAGCCCCACACTTAGGATCCATGGGACAGGATCCCACACACACAGGCCCGGGGAAGACACAGCGACTCGGGTTCTCAGACACGCCCAGATGAAGCCTACTTTTGCCTATTGGTATTTCGTCCTCAAACACGTTTCATATCACACAGGAATCTTATATTCTTAGGGTTTTAAAGGGCCATTCACCTCAGAACCTGAGAAAACCAAGAAAGGACGCCCAAGGCGATTCAGAAAGGTCAGATAGAAGCACCAAGAATTCAAGCACATGATCGATTCCAACACTGTGTTTTTTGCATTTGTCCCTTAACTACCTATTTGGACCCTTCGGTGGTTCTTGTGCTGAAGTGAGTCAAGGTTTATACGGTTTCCGGTGAACATTCTCGGGCCACGTCATCCATGCAGCCGCGGGGCCTTCTGTCCTATTCCAGGCACGCACAGCCTGTAAGGGTCCCATGCCCGAAGCAAAGCCAGCACAACTAAGATGGAAAAAATATGCAAGCGGGGAAAAAAAAAAAGAATGGAAGGAAACAGACCAAGAGGTGCCTGATATGCATTGGGACAAAAAGTGATTTTTCTTCTACTTTTTAAAAAAATTCAGAATTGTTTCCGATGCACAGGGCAGTCGGTACTCTCACACGGAAGGAAGCATGTGGGTTTTGTAGGAAGATGGACTGGGTTTGGCACCTTGATCTCTCCCACCTTGAAGGGATGATTTAGGCTTTTTGAGCCTCAGTTTCCTTATGCAGAAACTTGAGAACATTAATGATTCCTAGGCTGCTTGGGCTGGAAGGAATTTGGACCAGCCCTGGGCACCTGGCGGCTACTGAAAAAATCAAATACCTCTCATAGAAAACACAATTTCATTTTGTAAAATGGCCAGGGTTCCTTTCTTTCTTCCAGGCCAACTTGATGCTGACTCTGCTAGCAAGTTTAAGGACATTAAAAACCACATGGGAAAATCAAGGGTAGATATTTGGTCATAAATTACAAGGTGGTATTGGGGTGCCTCGTACGAGCCCCCATCACCCACACAACGCATCCACCGCACACAGGCTGACAAGGAAACCTAGCAGTTCTCAGGGCAGTGGACGGCTCGAGTTAGGAATCCATGCTGGCTCAGCCAGACGTGGGCCAGGTAGCCTCCCACCATGGCTGTGAATGCTCCTTGCTTTACCCCTCTGAGCTCGGCTGTGAAAACCACTGCTTCCCACCATTATTTGTAACACCTGGATGGTCAACTACTCTTGTTCCTGAAAATGGGCCCCCGTGTATCTCGGTTGAGTTGGAAAACTTCCGGATTAGAACCTTATCCAAGTTGTCACCAGTGCACCTTTCCACCCTGGAGCAAATCGGGAGACTGAAACCTCAGGTGGGGGAGGTTCCCGGAGCCGTGAGAGTGGGGTGTCGGGGCGGCCGGCCAGCAAGACTGGCCAGGCTCTCACCATGCACCGTGTCGCAGAAGCCAGCCATGGTGAAATGCTCTGACAGCCCGGGGCCGACCTCAATCACCCCAGTCCACACCGAGAGAAACACTTCCACACAGTGCTGTGAGGAATCCTGAATGCAGCTCAGGTTACACCTACTTTCTGTTTTTTCTACCAGGGGATTTGCATGTGCAACTGAGCAAGAGCAACCCGTGTCCGTCAGGTTCCCACGTGAGAACAAGGCCAATGAGGCCTTGCCACGGAGACCTAAAGAAAACACAGCAGCGGTGCCATTCAAAACCACCCTTCTGGAATCATCTGACACCGGCCGTTCAACTGCCTGTCCTGAGAACACCACTGAGGCCATGAGAAAAACCAAACAAATAAGAAGAATCCTTTTTTGGGGGTCCCTGCAACTCCTGAGGCAGAAGAACCCGACATGGCTCCACCCAGCTGAAAACACGCCACAGTTTGTACAATGACAGATTCTTCTTCTTAGGCTGTGAAGGTGCCCCTCCCCGCCCCCCCACTAAGCCACATCCTCTGACAACAGTTGTGTGGTTTCACATCATTCTCCGCGTCACAAAGGCAGTGCTGGAAATTCAGTACAGTCGTATTGGATACAAGGCACAGAGAAAGAACGACCCATCTCCCATTCTACCCCAGGCCTCAGCACCTTGAGCAAAGAGCTCATTAGCAAGAAGAGAGGAAAATCCAATTTCCAACTTTCGGTCTTTCAGCTGCAAACGTTGATAGCCATTTCAGTCATTAGCTTCTTTCAGAAATGCTGGAATCATTACTGTAACTGAATGGCCGGGGGGCATCCTGATGTCCCCTGAAGCTACTTCTGAAGTAGGACACTTACTGGAGCAGCCACGCTGGCCCTGAGAGAAGACAAAGTCTCCTAAACACGGTCTTTAACCTGTGCCGGGAAAGAGTCTGGTTCTATTGTTACTTTTTTCCCCGTTAGGATGAAAGAATATGGCTTTTCCTTGTTTCCATAGCATAAATTCCCGCCTGGCTTTCAGGAGAACTATGTGCTCACAGAGAGAGAATGGGGTGGGGGCAAGCAATGTTTTGCTCATAAGTTTTGGTTGGCGGTGTCTTCTAGCAGATTTTGCGAGCATCAGAGTGTGCCCTGAGAGCTGATCCGGTGTAGCAGTTACAAGGGGGATTCAGAGAATCCGTGAGTGAAGACTCTGTCAGACAGCAGGCGCATCTCCCTGGGCAAGTGCTTTACCTCCTCTCCACCTCCCTTTTCTCAACGGTGAAATTCGTAGGCGGTAGGCCCAGAGCCGGGACGCGGCCGAACGAGTCAATGAGTTATGCGGAGCATCTGACGCGTCAAGCACTCAGTAAAGAGCAGCTCTCATCACTGTTATATTTATGATAGTTCCGTTTTCATGGGGCAACAGCTGTTTCTCGCAGCAATCCAAGCCCTGCCCAGATGTCTGTGGTGGGTCTTCCGGCCAGCACCTCTAAATTTTTTTAATGTTTTTTATTTATTTTTGAGAGACAGAGAGAGACAGTGTGAGCAGGGGAGGGTCAGAGAGAGAGGGAGACACAGAATCTGAATCAGGCTCCAGGCTCGGAGCTGTCAGCACAGAGTCCAACACAGGGCTTGAACCCACGAACTGTGAGATCATGACCTGAGCCAAAGCTGGACGCTTAACCGACTGAGCCACCCAGGTGCCCCGGGCCAACACCTCTAGAGGGCAGTGGCATGCAGTGCCCTGTCAGTCCCCAGTGGGAACTGACTGACCATCCGGGATGCTCTTCAGAAAGCATGTCCCTGGGAGCGTTTCTGGGAGTGTTGATTTGCTATGAGAGTTGTAGGGGAACACATATTTGTGACACTATTCGTGTCACAGCCTTGGGGAACCACATGGTGTTTCAACAAAAAAATGCTAATATTAACAACAATAATAATCCCCTGCTCACGCTCTCGGTAGCGTGATTGAAAGTGATTGAAGGCCTTCTCTGCCACAGCATCTTCCCTATAACAGGTACTATACCTATGCTATAGCTAATCCCCACAAGAATCTTGCAAAATCGATATGCTTGTTTTCATTGCACAAATGTCGAAACAGATTTATAGAGGTTATGGGATTTTCTTTTATAAGGATGCGTGGATGCAAATAAAGTTTGAATGCAAGTCTGTCTAATTTTTTTAATGTTTTCATTTATATTTTTGAGACAGAGAACATAAGCAGGGGAGCGGAAGGGGGCTGGGGCAGAGGATCCAAAGCCGGCTCTGCACTGACAGCACAGAACCCGATGTGGGGCTCGAACTCACGCACCGTGAGATCACGACTCAATCAAAGTCGGATGCTCAGTGGACTGAGCCACCCAGATGCCCCAAGTCTGTCTAAGTTTAAGGCCATGTGGTTTCTCTTCTGAGACATTGGTGGAGGGTATGTTGGTATCTTGTGTAAATTGCACTGTAGTCACAACACTCCAGTCAGTGGCTTGTAATCACAAAGGCTTACCTCTCACTCATGCTATGGCTCTTACAATGGCTCTTAAATTTATGCTCTACTATGGTCACGTCTCATTAGCCAAAGCAAGGCACATGGCCAACCCTGGTATCAATGGATGAGAGAAATATTCAGGAAGGTCTTATAGGGATGGGTCCATTAGAGAGAGTAGTAGGTATTTTAAACAAACAATATACAGTTGACCCTCAAACAGTGCAGGGCTGCAAACCCCTACTCAGTAGGAAATCTACTTATAACTTTGGTTTCCCCAAACTTAGTTACTAATGCCTACTGTTGACCAGAAGCCTTGCCAGTAACATAGCAGTTAGTTAACACATATTTTAAAATATAATTTATTGTTAGATTGGCTAACATACAGTGTGTACAGTGTGCTCTTGGTTTTGAGGATAGATTCCCATGATTCATTGCTTATATACAACACCCAGTGCTTTTGTATGTTATATGTATTTATACTGTATTCTTACAATAAAATAAGCTCGAGAAAAGAAATTGTTATTAAGAAAATCACAAGGAAAAGATAATACATTTACACCACTGTACAATATTTATAAATATCTGTAAACATATAGACCCACAAGTTCAAACCCGTGTTGTTCAAGGGTCAACCTTAGTCTACCACACAGCGTCTTCCAGAAGGAAAGATCTTTGTACACAGCTTAGAATGATGCGGTTTTCAGGAACAGAGAGTTCAGTCCAATCTGTCAGGTTTAATAGGCACATACTAGAGCTAGAAAAAGTTTGAGAAGTTTTGCTAAACTTCTACTGTAAAGATCTGCAAATGCTTAGCCAAGGAGGGAGGAACTGCCAAGCAGGGGTTCAACACAATGGGTACCTCCAGTGTACAAGAACACAGCGAGGTCCTGCCTGGACACACTTCCGCTCCTCCCAACATAGTGCCAACAGGTCAAACAGAAACACTGCAAATTTAAAAAGGCATAGGGGCACCTGGGTGGCTCAGTTGGTTGAGTGTTCGGCTTCAGCTCAGGTCATGATCTTACGGTTCATGGGTTCGAGCCCCGGGTCAGGCTGTGTGCTGACAGCTCATAGCCCGGACCCTGCTTCAGATTCTGTGTCTCCCTCTCTCTCTGCCCATTCCTCACTCATGTTGTCTGTCTCTCTCTCAAAAATAAACATTAAAAAAATGTTTTAATTTAAAAAAGCATAAAGAGGCTTAGAAAAACCTGAATTTCTCTGTGAATTAGAAAAGAAATGGAAACTTTAAGCAGTGGGCAGGATGTAAGCCAAAGGTTCTTACGGCCCAAGACCCACGCAGGGACCTCTGCTCCATCAGTAGGAAGGGTACCAAAAGACACCCTGCGTGAATTGGAGGGAGACCCAAAGCCAAAGAGCCACCTACAACTCAAAGCGTTGGAGCAGCCATCTTCAGCTTATGAAAGGAGGAAACTCCCACCTCAGCAGCTGACAAGACAACCGTTGTCCAGACACCTGGAGCGATGGCTTGACCAGAAACTGGGAATGGAAGGAACGAAAGGATAGAGACACCTCCTAGGGGAAGAAACCGCTACGTTTGTTCCCTTCATGATTGGACCTGAATTATCTCTAATATCAATGTCCTTACCTAGCATCATAAAATATAGTTTCTCTCTAAGACAATGGCAGACACAGGGAGGAAACAACAAATCTGAAAAACTGTGTAATTGCCAGTCAGACACTGAATGAAATGGGAACGCGGGTCAAAGGAAAGCAAACTGCTTCTTACGATGAGCACGCAAACCCAAGTTCTATAAAAACTTAAAAAGTTCCAAGCTAAAGAGTAACATTCAACAGAAATTGACAATCACCACATAATTTTTCTCTGAATGGTTTAATTTTGTGGAAGGAAGCATGTTTAGGAGGAAATACTATCCTTTAAATATAGCAAGAATAATAAGACAAAAACTAGCAGAAATGAAATATAATTAAGGAGCCGTGGAAAAAAGTAGGAATTTTGTAAATAAAATATGCAATTGACTTTTTTAGAAGAAAAATATATGAGATACATTCTAGCGTGGATACAATCAAAGAGAAAATTATAATTTGGGAGCCAGTAGCTAAAGAAATCACTCAAAAAACAATATAAAAACTTGGAAAATTCAGCTAAAAAATAAGGAAGATCAACTGACGGACTCCAATATATGTCAAGTAGGTATTCCAAGAGAACAGAGCAGAAGAGCAAAGAAGACATGTTTGAAGAGATGATTACTGACCATTTGCCAGAATGGAAGTAAGACAAGATTACAAAGATAAATAATATATTCTATGTACAAAGAATACAATGTAGTAAAAAGAAAAAAGCACATCAATGATGAAAAGAATATCTTAAAATATACTAAGAAAAAAGTGAAGTTACTAACAAAGAGACTATATAGCACAGACGACTAGCTAGCCACAGAATTTCATGCCCAACTTTTTATACTGGAGTTGCTGGTGATGATGATGATGATGATGCATGTGTGTGTTCATGTGATCAGTTCTCACTGATAAAATAAATACGATTATTGTGGAACCACTGACTACTAAGACTTTTAAGGAGGAGCTGAGTTTTTAAAATTTTTTTTTAACATTTATTTATTTTTGAGAGACAGATCATGAGTAGGAGAGGAGCAGAGAGAGACACCCACAGAATTGGAAGCAGGCTCCAGGCTCTGAGCTAGCTGTCAGCACAGAGCCTGACAAGGGGCTCGAATCCACGAACCATGAGATCATGACCTGGGCCAAAGTCGGACTGTCAACCGACTGAGCCACCCAGGTGCCCCACTGAGTTTTTCCAAATGCTTTTTAACCCGTGTTACCTGAATGCAGATTTTGACTCTTTTGACTCTTAGTTGGAACCAAAAGGTGGAAAGAACCAAGGCCCCTAAATTATTGTATGGAGGGAAAAAAAAGCTGTCAAATAAGCTGGGAATCTATGTTGGACTAAGACCAAGAATTAAATTTCTATTGTGTTAAATCAGTGAAATGTTAGTTTTCTTTCCTATACCACTACCTTAAGTAATTCAGATTTCTCATGTGCCTAAAGAGAAGCCAGATGCCTTTTCAAGAGCTAAAAGGAAATAATTTTGACTTAAAAATTTTGCTCAACTGCCACTCAGAAAGGAGGGGAAAGGCCTACTTCCAATGATGTTCATGCATGAAACCATCACCATCAAGACCATAGACATATCTCTCTGAAGTTTCCTCCTGCCCTCTTTGAAATATTTTCTTTTAGTTTTTATTTATTTATTTTGAGAGAGAGAGAGAGAGAGAGAGAGAGAGAGAGAGAGAGAGAGAGAGAGAAGAGGAGGGGCAGAGAGAGAGGAAGAGAGAGAATCCCAAGCAGGTCCCACACTATCAGCATGGGGCCAGACCCAGGGCTCGATCTTGCAAACCACAAGATCATGACCTGAGTCGAAACCAAGATTTGGACATTTAACCAATTGAGCCACCCCTGAGATATTTTTGAAAGTACTTTGTGATACTGTTTTCAGCCAAGATGGAGTGATTGGAATTGCCTTCCCACCACTCCTGTCCCCAAAACAATCTTTAAAAGGTCAAAATACATGAAATAATAGTCTCAACCCAGTGTCCTTCAGGCAGTGAAGAGAGTAATTCCTGAAAGACAGGAAACAAAGTGGGTCTGGTGACTGCTCCAGCTTCTGACCATGACAGAGCCTCTAAGCCACAGTCATCAAACTCTCTGGGAGGAAGAGATGGAGCTAAGAATCCAGGGAGACCAACGCAGCCAGAGTTCAAAATTTGATGAAAATTATATGCCTACAGATTTAAGAAGCAAAAGGAGCTCCAAGCCAAAAAGAGAAAGAGTACTGGAAAAGAGAGAGAGCTGAAATGAGGGAGAATTTTGGAGATCTACAGGTGAGCCCCTTGAATATTCAGCAGGTCCAAATCTGCACACATATGGACGGGAGAAGTCTAAAGATGCCCCCTCTGCAAGATTCCCATCTCCTGGATATTCAATCCAACATTAATCTAGGTACTGCTATGAAGGGTTTTTGCAAATATAATTAAAGTTCCAAAGCAGTTGACCCTTAGATATGAAGAATACCTTGTAGGTAGACCTGATCTAGTCACATGAGCCTATTAAAAGCAGAGGAGTTTGTCCAGCTGGTAGAAGAAGAGGGAGTCAAAGAGATGTGCTCCTTCTGACCTCAAAGAAGAAAATAAATAGCTGTGTTTTAAATGGACAGGAGAGAACGGTGGTCGGGAGCACTTCCAAGTGACCCCTCCTGGAGAACCAGCTAGAAATCAGGGATCCTGGCTTCACAGCCACAAATAAATGAATTCTACCAACAATCTGTGTGCTTCAAAGAGAATCCAAAACTCAGATGAAGATCACAGCCCCAGCTGACACACTGATTTATATCTGGACTCCTGACCTACAGAAATTGTGAGATAGTGTGTGCTGTTTGAAGCTTCTACATTTATGGTAATTTGTTATGCCATACTAGAAAACTAATACAGTATCTATGTGAGGAAATTGCTAAAGAAAGAACTGTGTAGAAAGTCAGGAAAGAACAAAATCTGGTGCTCAGACAAAGGTAGGAGTAATGGCTGTTCCCATCAGCCAGACTGGAAAAATTCATAATTGGGAAGAGTATTCAGAAGAGTTGTATCTCAATAGAAGAGAATCATTAGCCATAGATTAAGCACTGGTCTAATCCTAGCTGACAAATCTTAAAAATCAAGAAGATGAAACTATTTCCTAGTAGCTTCATTGTATCCCAGAACAAAATTCAAGAATATTTATTAAAATATAAAAATATCCAGCACTCAACAAAGTAACACCCACAATGACTGGCATCGAAACAAAAATTACCAGGCATGAAAGAAAGGAGGAAATTACAACCCATATGAAAGAAGTGGGAATAAATAAATGAAAACCAATCCAGAACTGACACAAAAATTCGAATCAGAAAATGACATTAAAACAATTAAATAATTGTGTCCTATTTGTTCAAAAATGTAACTAAGGACATGCGATATATAAAAGAGACTCAAATGAAACCACAAGAGATTAAAGCTGTAATATCGGAGATAAATAGCAGTCTAAATGGGAATTAATATCAGATTAGATATGCCAAAAGATCAATGAACCTGAAGACATAGTAACAGAAATTATCTAAAATGAAACTCAGAAAGAAATAAGAAAAAAGTAAATAAAAAGAGCTTCAGAGTAAGACAACTTCAAGTAGAAACTATACATGTCATTGGAATTCTCAAAGGGGAGGAGACAAAGAGAGAATAGTAATAAAGTATTTGAAGGAATGGCTAATTTTTTCCCAAATTTGATGACAATTGTAAATACACAAATCCAAGAAGCTCAAGGAATCCTAAGAGGGGGAGGGGGATTGTGAAAAAAAGTAGATTAAATTACATCACAATCAACTTAATCAAAACAAGTGACGAATAGAAAAATCTTAAAGTAACAGAGAGAAAAGATAAATTTCATTCAAAGGAAAAAAAAGAGATAAGACACCATAAATAAAGTTAAAAAAAAACCAACATACTGCAAAAAAAATGCTTGCAAAATAAATAACTGGTAAGGATTAGCATCAAGAATATATAATGAATTAAACAGACCAATAAATAAAAGGACTAATGAGTATTTCAAACCTTCACTAGAAGAAATACAAGTGTATTATTCATAGTAGCAATAAAACAGATGTTTTAACCCATTCACAGGCTTTCTATTTGATCCTCTTACATATAGGCAGGGTTCTGTAGTAGATTGCTTTCAATTCCTCACTTCCTCCCTATTATAAAATTATACATATATAATTTTGATAGTCCATACACAGTGTTCATTGTTAATTATCAGACAAGATGGGCCTCAAAATTAATGTATTACATTCAGAATTATTTTCTGACATGAGCTAAGATTTTCAGTCGACCAAATGTAACTGCTTGTCGCCAATGACCTCCATGTTCCTGAATCCACTGGTCCATTATATTATGTGGCTTGTCAGTAGCATATGACATGGCTGTCACTCCCTTCCCCAGGAAATGCTTTCTTCACCTGGCTCCCAGGACACCATACTACCTGGGTTTCACTCCTACCTTACCAGCTGCTCCTTCTGAGTCCATTGCTGATTAACTTTTCTTCCTTAACTCTCTTTAGTCCTTGCAGACCTCTTCATTGTAGTTGGGTCTGCACAGGCTATGAGCCCCACTGGTAGACATTGCTGTCTCTGCTTAGCCATTGCTTCCTTTGGACAACCTCGGATCCCCCTCCCAGGTCATATCGGCTGTTCCTTCTTGGGGCTCCACTGAATCCTGTACATACTCCCCATTTAGCACTGGTCATGACTGTGTGTCATTTCCAAGCTGAGGCCATAATGGCCATGGCACTTCCTCTGCTCTCCTATAGCCCGATTGTCCATCGAGAGGAAAGCATGCTGACTACCTCTTGCCTCTCAACCAAGGTTCCAGTATGAGATAGAGGGAAAAGGTCTGGACTCAACATGCAGCTCCAGGCCAAGCCCAGCAGAAATTCTCCTAACCCTGGCCAAACCACAGACCCACAAGGAAGAAAAATATTTGCTTGGGGGCTGTTTGTTACATAGCATTGCTGCACCAATAGATATTTAATAAAACACCACTTTATAACTGGAGAAAAGCAAATCTGGAGGAGAGAACTGTCACCTAACTAACAAAGCTCAGCATCCAAACCGAGGTCTTCTTGCCTCAGGACTGTGTCCTTCTCAGTAGACCAGTGAAGTCCCCGTTCAGCGGATGGGAAGAGATTGGAAGGTATGAGGGGCCTTATTCGTGAATAATGAGGGTCCCAAAGACTTTTATGAGAGACAAATGACATTGGCCTTGGAAGAAGATGCGAGGCTGATCTGTCTGGGGAGGAACAAAAGCCACAAACACAGTGATGGAGGTGTCATCCTGAACCACAATTATTAACAATAAACAGGCATTTGAGGGTTGGGAGATAATTAGTTTCCAATAAGCAGAGTTGTTTCCAGTGTCTTTGTGCGCTAAATTATTTGTTCATGGGATCATCTACATCTTATCTTCTCTTTAATCCATTGTATTCAGTTTCCTTAGAAAAATCTGTGCTTGGTCTGGTCACGTATATTTTTGCTTCATTCATTCACTGATTCATGCATTCATTCTTTCGACAAATATTTATTAAGCAATTACACGTGCTAGTCACAAGCCGTCCTCTTATATAAGTTAGTCTAGTGCAAATAACCAAGTTGCAGAGCCAACCTGGAAAAGTGCCCTTTGAGCTGAGGTCCAAAGGAAGCATAGAGACTAACTATGAAAAGAAAGCTAAAAGTAAATGTTCCAGACAGAACAGTCTGTGCAAAGTCTCTGCGGCAGGAGTGTGCTACATTCAAGAAAGTCCTAACAAAGCCAGTGTGGCCACAGTAAAATAAGCCTAGAAGAAAATGGGGTCGGGGAAGCCTTTCTGGCCAAGATCCTCCATCTCTTCTAACATCTATGGGAAGCTATTGAAAGATTTTAAGCAGGACGGAAAGTCATTTACCAACAGTTAATTTTCCCAGATGGAGCAAAATACCATCCGCTAGAGCCACATTTGAAAGAAGTAGTAGATTATTATTAAAAGTGTGATGTCCGATGGAGACATTTGATTGGGTAGCACTGATACTTTTCTCAACACAGGCCTCATGAGAGTAGTAAAGGGTTGAAGTAAGTCTCTATTTCTCACATAGCTATACATCAGGTAAATATTTAACCTTTTTGAGGGGCACCTAAGTGGCTTAGTTGGTTAAGGATCCAACACTTGGTCTCAGCTCAGGTCATGATCTCACAATTCGTGAGATCAAGCCCCACATTGGGGGGGGGGCGTCTATGCTGATTGCTTGGGATTCTCTCTCTCTCTCTCTCACACACACACACCCCCACACACACACACTAAATAAATAAATAAATAAAGTTAAATAAGTAAAAGACCCGTTTGAGTGAGGTTGCAACTTGGATGGCTTCATTAACGACCTGATGGAATGCCAGTCCTTTCTTTTCACAGCCGGATCACACTGTATAAAACAACGCCCCCATGAGGAGGTAATTTTTGTAACTGAATCACACACCTGCCATTCTTTCTAGACGAGCATTTGGCTCCGTGAGAATAGAAAAGAGAAAGGTATCTGCTCCCAGTTTGATATTGGAAATTCTGTAGAGAGTACATCTAAATGTAGGCTTCAAATTCTGCCACCCTCCAAACGCACCCCTGCTATGATCCATGACTCGATACACAGGAAGATAATTTCATTCTTTCTTTCAAATACCAAGAACGGGACCCTTCATGAATGGATTGCTTTGCAGGGGAAGGTAATCACTTTCCTCTATCCTTAAAATCAGTTATTTCAGGACATTAGTTGTTCTGTTATGTATATGTCTCAAAATGGTACCATTTGATATCAATACACACTTACATTTATTCACTGGGTCAGATTTTTTTTAAATGTTAACTTTTATTTATTTTTGAAAGAGAGGGGGAGAGTGGCAAGGTGGCGTAGAAGTAAGGAGTCCCATTACCTCCGTCCACCCACAATTATCAAACTGAGAAGAATTAAAAAGCCACAGCTTTCTGATCTCCAAGAACGGAGGTGTGCAGACAGACCCCCTATGGACAGCAGTCTCATGGTTGCCTGAGGCTATCTCAAGAAACAACCCAAAGCACACATAGTGGAAAATCCCAAATATCGCTGAGTAGGGAAATAAATTAATCAGAGGCATAACAAGAGAAACCGAGAGACATCATTAAAAGAACACCTCCTGAAACGACAGACCCTAGACACTTGAAGAGCCTTCTTCTATAGAGGAATACTAATAAACACACAGTGCAGAACGAGCTTTCAAAACTGACAAGAGACAGAAAGCTAGCCAAAATGACGAAATGAAAGAACTCTTCTCCAAAGAAACTCCAGGAAGAAATCACAGCTACAGAACTGAAAGAGAGTATGAACAGGGGAGGGACAGAGAGAGAGAAGACACAGAATCCAAAGCTGTCTCCAGGCTCTGAGCTGTCAGCACAGAGCCTGACGCAGGCCTTGAACCCACAAGCTGTGAGACTGTGGCCTGAGCTAAAGTCAGACATTTAACTCACTGAGCCACCCAGGTGCCTTTTACTAGGTTGGATTTTATTCCACTTGATACTACTTGGCCACAGGCTCCTCCCCTGTCTGTCATGTGTTTGTTAAGAGCACGGGGGCATCATTACCAACACCATCTCCGTCAGCACATTATCCTCACCTTGCAAAGACCAAAGAATTGACATTAACTAAGTCTCTGCTCCAAGCTCCAGTCTCCTCACCGTGAACCGCTAAGCAAATGCACAGACACACACATAATATCTTTAAAATCAGTAATGAAATGACTAACAATCTCACGCATAAGTTTGCAATCAAGACTTGTTTCCTGCTCAAACCATCATGTCCTCACTCGGCTCTACTGGCCAATAACAGCAATTTTGAGGGTTTTCTGCTGTTAGCTCACAGGATCCCAGACAGATTACACGGCCCTCTCGAATTTCCAAATAAACTGGAAGACCCTTCTCTAGATGGATTTTTCATGTTTACTTCTTTCTTTGGATTTGGAACTAGAACGACTTTTCCATGACTTTCTTTGAGAGCTGGTTTGAATTAGACCTCGGGGGCTACAAACACTCGCTCCTGTCAAATACATCACACCTAAAACTTCAGTTGGAGGCTGAGGGGACTGGAAACCGGATTTTGCTGACTAATAAATACAATGTAGATCCGTATCAGGTACAGATGGTATCACCACGTCCAGAGCTCTGCTCTCTGATCACTCGTCTGGGAGTGATCTAAATACAAAAGTTGGTGGCAGACAGTTACACACGGTTCACAGATGGAGAAACTCAGCCAGGAAGTTCAATACTACGTTTGAAATTCCACGCTGACCGAGCAACGCTCGAATTGTAATCTGGGAGTTTGGGCACCTAATTCATTCTTCTATGATCATCTTCTCTCAGACTTCATTTCTTCATCTCTGCAAGAAAAACAGTAACACGGAACCTAATAGCGACTTCGCAAGAAATACTGGTGTGACTCAACAGAAGCTCGCAGGCCGGCATCTCGTAAGCAATGGATGCATGTCAAATCCCTCCTGTGAGTTAAAAAAAACAGTCAAGACCACACATCTCTCAGAAGTCAACGTGCGAGACTTCAAGGAGACACATTTTTAGAGAATCGCGAGATTCTTCTAAATGTTTTTAAAGATTGCCGAAAGGAGAAATAAAGTAGCAGAAATGTTTATGTGAGCACCAGGTATGCTTGGTACCCCCTTGACCAGGTGTTGGTGGGATTAGCTGATCCAAGTTAGGAAGTAAGAACATACTTCAAACACATTTGATCTCATCACCAACGCCACCGAACCAAATTAAAAGGGGGAACAGGTGTCAGTGGGAAATCCTGGGATGAGGGTGTGAATGGTCAAACCTCATGAAAGGAATTTCCTGCTCTGGGCATTTATAAATGTACAGAGAATTACAGCTAGAACTTAAAGAGTTAGGCGGGCAGACTCCAGAGATTGCATGATTTCCTGGAATCCTAAGTAAAAATGTATGCACATTCATCCATGCATTTTCTAGGGACATGATCCATATTATTTCATCAGATTCTCAGAGGGACAGAAGACACCCCAAAGTTCAGAATCGCTGATTTAGACCAATCTTAACCTTGAGCTCCCCTGCCTCTTTCTGATCAGTAACACACATATTACTCTCTTCCCAGCTTCTGATATGCTCTGGGGTCCTACTCTTTGTTCTTCTGGTCCTTCTGGAAGGTTCCTGACACTGAGAACCCAAGGCAGAGGGAAGAAGAAAGCAAAATCAAGAAATATCAACCTTATGGCATTTCACTCTGAAAACCATTGATATGAGAATAACTGACGTAGACAGGAAGCTTACACACAGATTTCATAGCCCTCTTTCATGAGACACTAGGTGACCCTCGGGAGGGGGGGTGTTGGTATAAGAAATTAATCATCAGAAGTTATCATGAAACCAACACAAAATCCCCAAAGAGCTCACAGATGGGGCTCAGCAGGGGCCCCCCAGTCACTCATCCATTATTCCCTCCTTTCCTCACCTACATGATTAAATGATGGACTAGTTGGTCGCTAATGTACCCGCTAATGGCCACCATGGCCTACGGAGGGTCTGTTTTGCCTCGCACCAGGCGATCCGCACACCTAACCCCATTTCCCAGCCTCGAGGAATCCTGCCAGGTAGCACGGCTCTCCATCCAGTGAGGCACCAACCTGACCAACAAACAGGTGTATGTTTCCACTGACTAGGACTTGGGTCTCCTAGTCCTTGGCATGAATATTATTATCTCTGTACCCATAGTCTCTAAACTTAGGAGGAAAATGGTTTTGTGCAAGTATTCTCTCTTTCTCTCTCTCCATCTCTCTTTCTCTATCTGTATACATATTTTACTTTTAAATGGTATCTACCCACATATACAAGTTGCTTAGAAAATATATGCGTATATATGTAATATATGCTCATACATATATTACATGTATATTGTCCATGTATATACACGTATTGACATGTAAATATTCCACGTTACAAAATACATATAGAAATTTGAAAGAGGAACTAAATATTTAATAAAGGGTTATTTGTTGAAGGCACAAAATTATGTTCCTACTAAGAGCGATTATTACTAGTATCTTTGGAAGCCTAATGTGATTGAATATATGACACCATTTTTGAAGATTTGGGTTCAGCACTTCACGATTTAGCTGTTTACAGGTCTGCATCTGAATTCAGCTGATTTCTCACTGGGGTTTGAATGGCCATCGTGATCCAGGAGGAAGTCACTGGCTGTGCTCAGAATCTTTGCTTTTCAGTCCCTTTGAGCATCCAAATGCTGGTGGAAACACGGCTAATAAACACCTCTCTTTCCAGATGTTTTCATTTATTAATCCGAATGTGCTGCATTTGTTATATTTTTAACATATGGGTTCAAAGAGTCTTGAAACTCTTTCATTTAAAATTTTCTGAGCTGGCTAGAAAATTGTTCCCAAGTTTTTTAAGTATGAAAGTCTCTCTAAGTGAGTCATTTAAACTACTTTCTTCAAAAAAGTCACATAATGATAGAAACATTTCCCAAGATCCATTTTCAAAATGCTCTCTCCATAGCATAAGATTCTTTCAAAATGCTGTTATCCCCCCCGCCCCGGCCCCCACCGCTAAGTTACATTTGCCACAAAAGGACAGATTAAGTGCATTTATTACTGCTAGGTGGCACATTCTGACAGCCACTTTTCATCAAAGGAAAGGTCAACGGTTTGAAGCTCTTGTCTTTTTGCAGAAGGGGGGAAAATGTGCAATTCGTCTTTCTGTTCACAACTGTTTTAACACTTTGCCACAAAGAAGCAAGCCTCTGGGTGGTAGAAAAGGTACACGAGGTCCCTCCTTCTCTTCTCACAACGGATGTTAAATATGCTACTATTTAAAATGATGAAATCCACTCAAGCCCTTTCCCAGGTGGGACTGAGCCTCTGCTGAGCTCCTGCATCAAATTCAGCTGCAATGACTCAGAAACCATCACGTCCCGGTGATCATCGGCCTTGCACGCCGAAGGTAAACTTGGAGCACGCAGGCCCCAAAGATGAATTTCTTTCCTGTCGTGTTGAGATAACAGCATTAAAAATATTTTTTTCCATATTCTAATGACTTCCATACACCCCTCTGCTGTATTTGCCCGCATTGGGAGAACCTTCCTCTCCACCTGTCTGCTGGGCCAGTAGCTGAGTCCTGGGTCTATGAGCATCTATGAAATTCCAGGTGTGCATCTACATTAAAGAGCCTAATGAGGTTGTGTGGAGGGGCACCTGAGTGGCACAGTTGGTCAAGCATCTGACACTTGATGTCAGCTCAGGCCATGATCTCACAGTGTGTGAGTTCGAGCCCTGCACCGGGCTCTGAGCCTGCTTGGGATTCTGTCTCTCCTCTCTGTCCCTCCCCAGCTTGTGCTCACTCTCTCTCTCTCTCTCTCTCTCTCAAAATAAAGAAATAAACTCAAAAAATTAAAACAAACAAACAAACAAACAGAAGTGGCGTGTAAAGATGTCTTTTAGACAGGAAGGCGCTGAGGACCACTGGCCCCTGGCTCACCCACCATGCCTGCGGGGAAGGCATCGTGCTGCCTTGTTAACCTCTCCATGGCTGGCTCCTTCCTCGCCCAGTCTTCGATGTCACCGACAGTCCCCCTGGCCCCAGGGCCCCCACTCAACACGGATCCCGCCTTTCTTCTGGGCATCACATCTGTACCCTACACTTTGGTGTTTGATGATAATATTCTTTCCGTGACAGCCTGAGAGCTCTCTAGAATTCGAGGATCATGACTCCTGTAGCTAAAATGACTCCTGTCCCATGTAGGCGGGGTCTCACGTGAGCTTGTCACCGCCTCTCATACTGTCCTGTGGAGTAGGGGCCCTCTGGGTCCCCTCCCTGACGTCATGAAGTCACAGGGGACTTGTTGTCCTTTCTCTTGAAGATATCACGTGTGCGGTGTTCATTTATAGCAGATCTCCTTTAAAGGGGTGAGTATCTACATCTTATAATAAGAACCACTTTATAAATCAAGAAGCAAAAACAGGGTAATAGCTTTTCAGAGACTATCCAATAAACTTTTGAAATTCTGGTCCCATTTTCAAAAGGTCAGAGTGGAATTTAAAAGAAGAATGGAAATGTTCCAATAAAGTAACAGCTGTGTAGAATGAATCCCTTTTTCGACACCTACTAAACTGGATTCATATAAAAGCCAAGGTCTCTTCGACTAATGAATGGCTGTTAAAGTTAAAGATCTGTGCAGAGAATAATTTGTAGGTGCAGTTCAGAGAGTTCTGGAATTACAGCTACCCTGTAATTGAGCTCAGGGCTTACAAAAAGAGCTTTTAAGACCGATTATCTCTGTTTACTCTAGAACAATAAAAGTTTGTAAAAACCTATTTCCAATCATTCAGCTTCCCCACTAAAACTAAAATCCCTTCCAATAAAGCCTAGGATGTGCAGCTCAGAGCACATGTCCTCACAGAGCGATGAGCCCAGGTCCAATGAGGGGTATTATGATTTTAGGGCTAAGGATCGGATTCGATAGTCAGAAATCCTAACCCTGCCCCCACCCCATTAATACACTTAACAGTGAGATACAAGTCCTTATTTCATCCATTTGCTCATCTACAAAACACAAGTATCCTGTTGCCCTTCCTTTCCACCGCTCCGTCCTTTGATATGGACAAACCACTGTGCTTCTCTACTGATGGTGCCCGCTCATTCAGCGATCTCCAATCTGTGGTCACAAATATGTTCAAACACATAAAAGACAAAGCAAAACCACAGTGTGCTTCACAGCGTTCACTGTTATAGAGCATTTGGGCTTTCCCCTCTAACTATGTATTACAAAAGTGTCGGTGGTTAGTCAATAGTAAGTTGGGGGGCATCCTCCAACTCTTCTTAAGGAAAAGTGATTTCCTATTTCAGAGAAAAGGGGAAAGGGAGAAACACTTTATATTTAAATTGCTATTTCTTTTTTTTTCAGTTTTTATTTAAATTCCAGCTAGTTAACAGACTGGGTAATGTTAGTTTCAGGTGTGTAATACAATGACTCGACGGGTGCCCATCACAACAAGTGTCCTCCTGCATCCCCTCTGATGACCAGCAGTTTGTTCTCTGTGGTGAAGAGTCTGTTTCTTGATTTGCCTCTCTCTCTTTGTTCCCCATTGCTCCTTTGTTTCTTAAATTCCACATATGAGTGACATCCTATGGTATTTGTCTTTCTGAGACCGAATTATTTCCCTTAGCATAATACTCTCTAGCTCCACCCACGTCATTGCAAATGGCAAGTTTTCATTCTTTCTTATGGCTGAGAAATATTCTACCATACTACTATATATATATATATATATATATATAAACTTTTATACCCCACCTCCTCTGTATCTACTCATCAGTCGATGGGCCACTATGGCTGGTTCCATTATTCATAGCAGCACTCTCTACAATAGCCAAATTATTAAATTGTTATTTCTTGACACAGCTAGTGAGTCAGCATTATTTATGGGCTTATGTGTTTTGTTTTGGGATTCACCTAAAAATATAGCATATTTTAAACAGTTATATGGTTGGGGAAGGAAGAATGGGTGGTCCATGGAATTAAAAGTATGTGAACATTCTTCTAATACTATCGGAGTTTTTATATCTTGTGTTATATCTTGGCACTGTTTGAAAAGAATAGAAAATTCCAGGTGTTTTTTCTCTTTTTTTTTTTTTTTAGGCTAAGTAAAAGTCTTACAATACCTTCTGTATGGTATACTTCAGTTGGATTCAAAGGGCTCAGGTCTCTTTGTGTGAACAATACAGGCCACAGAAAGAATGGAAAATATTAGCCATAGAAAAAAGGCGACAGATTATTTAGACTGGTGTCTTTACAGGACACATGAGAAAGAATAACACCAACATCATCTTACAAGCCTTTTGTTTGCTATGCAGTTGTGCCCTTTCTTCCCCTGCTCTGCTGGGTACTGCTCAGTGCCTAACTCTGGCTTAAATTTTAAAGGCAGTAATTAAGCCCTAGAAACTTCTGGTGCCAAAGCTGTTCTGCAGTGCTGTTAGTGTGCCGTAAATCACCGCATCCTCCCCTGGGGCTCCTTCCCAGAAGCTGTCAGAGGCAACTCCATGTTTATGGGAGAGTCTCTCGACGCTTTATACTCATTGAGATAAAATTAAGTCAAAGAGCACTCAGTTAAAATGGCAGGGTAATTAAATGAGCGGTGCTGGGTCCCTCCATTTAAACTGTATCAAAGACTTCGAACCAGAGGGACCAGGATGTCAGAGCCGTGGTCTGGTTGAGCAGTGCTGGTCCTGTGGGCAGAGGTTTGGGAAGGTAGTCATGGAAGACTGGAGACCTGCTGTCTCTTCTGTGCTGCTCAAAAAATATATGAGCGATTCCCAGAGTTTCCCAGGTGATCTGCAGACCAGACAGGGAGGCTGGGGCCCCACGCTGGTAACACACAGCTCTGACACCTGGTCAGAGATGCAGAGAGGAGAGAACAGATGTGGTTTGTGGCCTCTGGGAATTTACAGGTCAGTAGGGAAACCAACTCAACACACAAGGGTACTCTGAACAAAAGAGACACCATAGGAATGATGCTTGATGCTTGGCCATCAGTGGCATTAATTCAAGACAATTTGACACTGTGAAAGACCGCAGAAACTTCCAGTCCTGAGTTCAAGGCTTGTCTCAATGGCTCTGTTAGGGGTTTCCAATCATGTTCTCACTGTCAGCCAAATCATATCCCCACACAGCTCCACCTACACCTTGCGGGGATTTCACCGATGTACTTAGCCAGTAGTGTTACTCCAGGAATTGACAGATTATCCCCCACTGGTCCTAAGAGATGGGCTGGCCCGCATTCCTGAGCCACCCATCCTTCACCTTCCAACCTCTATTCTGGGCTCTGCCTCCCCCAACGATCTCCCCGGGGCCAGCAGCCTCCCATATGCCCCAAAGTGGGTCATCTCCAGCTCTTGTAGCCGGGTCAATTGTTTTATTTATCCACTGACTTTGTCACTGGAACATGTTGGCCTCTGAGAACCAGTGTCTTTCACTCTTCACTCAGTGTACAATGGGAGAGTAGATGTCCCCGGGGTGCCTGGGTGGCTCAGTTGGTTGAGTGTCCAACTTCAGCTCAGGCCATGATCTCACAGTTCATGGGTTTGAGCCCCACATCAGGCTCTGTGCTGACAGCTCAGAGCTTGAACCCTGCTTCAGACTCTGTGTATCCCTCTTGCTCTCCGCCCCTCGCCTGCTTGTGCTCTGTCTCTCTTTATCTCTCAAAAATAAATTTAAAAAATTTTTTAACAAGGAGTCCCTGATAAACGATTTCTGAATTACATTCTCTAGCACCTTTCAGAAGTGCATGCTTTACTATATTTCAGTTTATTCCCTCTACTATTTGCATGAATTTCATTGGGCATAATCCATCAAAAACTTAGCAAAGACTCCCCTTCCAAAGCATATAGAACACTTGCTTTTATATGCCTTGCATCCACCTGAAGGCAGTTTCCATTTTCATGCATTTTACGCATTACGGAGATTGAGTAGAGAAGACATCTATGGGATGTCTCAATAGAATATGCCCTGAGTGTGCTGTCCCTACAAAACTCTGCCATTCTCCTGGCCGTGAGTCCTTGCTGGTAACCAGCTCTGCCTCAGTCAGAAGGCACACACGGTCTCCTCGGTTATAAGTACTGATTTCATATCTGGGGTCTCTGATGCTGAAACCTTTGTCACTGTGGCTCATAACTACTTTTGAAGGAAATGCAGGAGGATCACTCCTACCTTAGGCACATTTGCCCTCCTCTGGGGAATTAAAGACTTGTTTGCCTACAAGGACAGGGCCACATGGCTTGCCTGGGTCTTTAAGCATCCTTGCTTCTGATATATAGCACGTCAATCTCAGTGTCTTGCCTGCCTCCAGGCTTCAGAGACTTCCCTTAGGCTGAGATTTCCATCTGTATAAATATTGTGTGATCCATTTTAATTAGAAAATGGGTAGCTGAGAAGCAAAAAGTTCCCCCTTCATATAGAGAGAAATTAAGACTTACCCCAGACTTTGTAGGAAGCAATAATACGATGGCATTGGAAGATGCAAGACAAAAATAAACGGAGAATGCTTGTGCACACCAAATATCCGGCAAACCTGAGATGCACGCCCTTGTGCTGAACTTGGCGACCCGAGGTTACTCATGAAAGAGGAGCCTAGAAAGAAAGTCATCAATACTCCCAAGGTTCAGACATTTTCCTACAGATCTTTGATCAGACTTCTCACATCCTTATTGATGTGAGTTTTCCTTTCTTTGTGTCCTCTCACTATGAGAGAAATTGATAAGCAGTGAAATTAAAAAGGTGAGGTCTTAGAAGATGGGAAGATGAAGAAGCTTTTTGAATAATCAGGAGCTGACTGAAGACATTGATCTTGTGGTGGGTGTTTTAAGAACAAGAACCAGATGAATGTTAAAAACTCTGATTCCAACCAGTCTTTAAACAGGTGTAAACCCCTGAAAGGCAGATCTGGGTGCCATGCTTACTATATCCCTCATAACATTGAGCTCCCCATCTTTTAAGAAGAGAGCACTCACCAAAGTGTTGTTGAATAAAATGAATTAATATTATCATCATTACGGGCATTGGGTTTCCATATCGTATCCCACAGATAAGCACAAGGAGACACAATCTTATTAAGATAACATCAAGATTGTAAAAATACTTGTGATAGTGCTAAATTTTTCTATTTCTTTAGGACCAAGATTACTAGGCATACTAATAGGCTGATGACAGATGAGAAAAATTCCCTGACATAAAGAAGAGTTAGCATTACAGTAAAAAAAAAAAAAGCAGTGTTCAGTAAAGTGCACAGACATTTCAAAAGATTTATACCATTGGTTGCCAGAGCGTTGTGATGTTTCCTGATGGCGCTTTATGTAAAAACTGAACTTTAAAAATTTTTATAATTCGTTTTAAACCCAATTCTGTGCATTCATTATTAACTGAGAAGTATGCAACTGTGATAAAATAGCCCACTAACAGCAGCCACCGAGGGGATTACACAAACTCTATTGTATTAGGCAGTTAGTCTTTTGCATATTTCATTTACTCCAAGGGAAAATATTATAATTTGTAATTTCCATATTGCCAGATTATTGTGCACTCTCCAATGATTACTCTCTCTATTTGTTTGGAATCTGTCAATTTCTGCACAATTTAATAAGACAATTTGACTTCCCAAACACCAGAAGGATCTCGGAGGGCTGCATTTCAATTGAAAATTGAAAAGACCACAGTCTCTTCTTATGAACTCAAGCTCAACATTAGCATTTGTTAAACCTTTTCCCAGTCCATTTCTCTCCCCTCCCCTGAAGCCTAACTATTTGATTTCATCTTGCAACAGTACAGTTTCCAAGAATATAGTCTTCAATGTTATTTTCATGCCAAAATAAGAATGGTAGGAGATGCTGTTATTACAAGGTTGTTTTAAGTTGCAATTTCATTACCGATACACATAGATTGATGTGGAGATTAAAGGCAGGAACTCTCTTGCAAAGACTCAAAAACAATTTCCCCAGCATTTAATATACCAACTGTACAAACAGTTTCAAAAATTATGAAGTGGAAGAAATTCCATTTGGCTTCTGCCCGCACACTGTCCACACTTCACGACATTCTCCTCAGCTGCCTCTCAGCCCAGAAACCAAGATGTTCTCAGACCACGGTAGTGTTTTAGCGTCGGCCTAGCAAATATTGCTTTGCTTCCTCAACTGGTTCTCTGAATAGGTTTTGCAATTAGTTCCCATGTTGCGTCAGTCAGGACAATCTGTTTGATTCCACCCAGTCAGCAAGGATCTACTGAATGCCTACTTGGAGTCTGGCACCGAAAATACTCTTTTCTTAGAATATACTGAGCTGTTGGCTTGCTGGACCCTTCAAGGATTCCTTCCAGCTCTTTCTTTAAAGTCTCTGTTCTTCCAACCAGAGAGCAAAGAGCGATAGGACTTTGGTTAACTCAGTCTTGTCTTTTTTTGGATTAATACCGATTTAATTTCAGTATCACACAAAACATTGTTTCTACATAGAAGCGGCACCCTTTGTCCTGTTATTGTCATACAAATTATGTGTTTATACACTGTGTGCCCATTAAAAAAGATGTATAATTATTGCTTTATGTAGTATCTTTTAGATGAGAGAGGGGAAATAATTATAAACACAAAAATCATTTAGACCACAGTTTGTATTTGCCAATGCAGTTAGGTTTACCAGTGTTCATTTCTTCATGTGGATTCAAGGTGCTGTTGGATGTTCTCTCACTTCAGCCCATGTGGACTCTCTGAATATTTCTCTTTTTTTCAAATGTTATTTATTTAGGGGCACCTGGGTGGCTCAGTCTGTTAAGCGTCCAGCTTCGGCTCAGGTCACGATCTCATAGTTGGTGAGTTCGAGCCCTGCATTGGGCTCTGTGCTGACAGCTTGAAGCTGTGCAAATCCCGCATTTGAGTAAGGGGCTCCCGTGCTCCACTTTGAACACTATAGCCTCTTGCGTCGCTTAGCATCTGATCAGAAGTAACTGGGAAAAACAAGGGAGTCCTCTCCTGGGACAGGTCCTCATGGAAGACGCAAAATGAGATGTTTTCCTGGGTCCTCTGTGGGCAAGATGGCCCCAGAAGAAATGCTTGTATTTCTAGAAGAACCTTGGGCCTGGATGACCGGATCTGCATAAGGAACAAGGCAGGTAGAAAACCCACCAACAGCCACTAGCACCATCATTAATTAATGTGAATGACGAGCAGACATGACCACTCCAAGTCTCTAAGTCAAGTCGCTCTTCTCCAAGATGCCATGGCCACAGTGTTCTCCAATGTCTTTTTCTTTTGGGAGTTCACACATTTACTTCTTAAGAACTATATGATTATTAATCATATTAACCTTTTGTCATGATACTACACATACTTTTCTAAAGCCTTCCTTATTGTGTCTTTCAGAGTCACACTTGTTATTTTATTCTCTATTTGGTGTTATGTAAAGACAACCTGTCATGACAATATTCTTCTGTCTTTAATTCCTCTTGGATTTATTATGGCTTCCTATCCATACATATAAGTGAAGGTGTTACAAGTATGAAAATGGGTATAGTATCTTGGTAGGTATTTATGGGGGGCTCAGTCAGTTAAGCGTCTGACTCTTGGTATCAGCTCAGGTCATGATCTCACGGTCATGAAATCGAGAGGCAGGTTGGACTCCTCGTTGAGCTCAGAGCCTGCTTAGGAGTCTCTCTTCCTCTCTCTCTGCCCCTTCCATTTCTCACTCTTTCTCTCTCAAAATAAAGAGTGAAAAAGGCTTAAAAATGTAAGCATTTATATAACATTTTGTAATTTTCAAACGTCTATACCTATTCTCTCTTAATCCTCACAACAGTTTGATTTAGCTCTGTATCTCAATTTGTAGAAGGAAAAAAAATGAGACTCATAATGGAAAAAAAAAAGATGAACTTCCCTTTCCAGCCACGAGGGAGGAACAGGATATTGACTCAGGCTCCCGCTGTAAGCAACCGGAAGGTAACACATAGGAAAGCATTCTTTTCAGAAATAGGAATCACAGAAAACAAGCAATACTTGTGATCACACACATTTTCTATTGGAGGCATTTGCACACTGACTTCTGGTGACCAGCTGTCCTGGTGTCACACCACAAAGTCCTGTGTCCCCAGATAGCCCTCCATTCCAGGCAAACCGGAATGGTTGGTATTCCCACAAAAACTGGAACTCAAACTTGAACAATGACCTAAGGGGAGAGTCCAGAGGTCAGAGGTCAGGGAGACCTAGAAGTCTAGGATTTATGGAGCAGAGTAACTGAGAGGTGAGAGCTATGCAGAGAAGGTTCCAGAAATCAGCAGAGAATCCCCTGGAGTCTTCGACTGATTCCAGCCTCTGTCAGTGTGTGGATCTGTTCACGTTTCTAGCATCTGGAGTGGAGAGGCATCTTTGCAAACAGGCAGCATTCAGCAGAGACCACAGGGCAGACCACATCGGGGAAGCAAGGCCAAGGTAGTTGCAGAGTCCTAAGTCAGCCTGCCAGGACTCACTAGCCAGCCTTACAAGGACAAAGAAGAGCATCCCAGGTTGGAGGAAAGCATCTGGGAGCCATGATACCCCTGCTCTACCTTCCAGAAGTCCGTATCACCTCCAATCTTTAACCTGGGTGCACCCACAGCTGCCCCTCTGTAACTTCCCCACACCCTTGCTCCTCTCTGCACCTTGGGAAGGCCCCTCATTCCCTCAGGTGGAGGCTAATGCCAGAGTCATCCAAATGCCTAGAAACCGCCCCAGCTGCCTTAGGCTATGCCATCCTTCCTGTCTGGGTAAGTCCCACCCCTTTCTGAGGAGCCGATCAATTATATGGTGCCACGTCCCTCGGTCTTCCTTATAGCTTTGCACTGCATTATGTATCCATAAGAATATTTCATTTAATTTTCATAATGGTGCCTGTTTTTGAGATTTTATAGAAGCAGTCATAAAGC
Source organism: Helogale parvula (assembly GCA_004023845.1). Taxonomy (NCBI): domain Eukaryota; kingdom Metazoa; phylum Chordata; class Mammalia; order Carnivora; family Herpestidae; genus Helogale; species Helogale parvula. The sequence goes on along the minus strand of PJEM01000887.1, from coordinate 87,018 downwards.
ATCTACTTTATTGAGCATGGCTTCTTTAACTTGATATTGTTCTTTTAAATATTCATTCATGCTTTTGGATACAGCTGTAGATGACCCGTTTTGCTTGTACCATGGTCGGCTGACTTACCCATCTTACTGATGATGGGCATTTGGGGTGTTGGGGGCTATTAGGAACAATGCTTCTACGAACATTCGGTATATACTCATGTTCATAACAATGCGTTTCTGAGGGTATATTTCTAATAATATTTCCACTTACTCTTAACAACATCCAAATGATCTAGATGCTATGATCCCAAGTTTGCAGATAATGAAGCAAGGGCAGACAGATGTTAAGTTACTCACCCCAAGTACAGAAGCAGGACTCGCACCTGCACAGCCTGACTTCAGAGACCACACTCTTCACCATTGCTCTCTAGTGCCACTTCCTCCCCTCCCCCCACCCTGCCCTGCATTCATCTCACACTAGACTGAGTCTCAGAAGAGGGACTGTATTGTAGGAATCTTGCTCCTTATGCAGTGCCCAACGCAAGATATTTAACATAGGCTAATTGATGGACCGAATGCAGAGCTACATACATTACAAGAAAAGTAAAAAAAGCTTTTTTCTTGTTCTTTGGCCTTAAAGAAAATGCATTTCCCCCCCTTTGGAATAGAAACCATTCAGAACTACATTATTTGCTATTTTAAGACTTAGAACCACAACAACACCACGTTTTTTTTTTTTTTTTACCACTTATTACCAGATGCTGTGGGCCAGGGGCCTTATCATTAGAAAGAGGGTTACATTTTAAAATACAAGGAAAACATTCAGGAGCTAAGACACTACACAGCTTATGCAAGCACATTGCCCAAGGAATGCTGGAGCCTGAGAGATTATATCTGAATTTTCCAAGGATCTGACCCAAAGCAAGGATCTCTAAAAGTCATTACGTACTCTGAGTTTCTCTAATTGATTGTCAGTCCCTTGCACATGAAACCCAAGTATTATTCTGTCCTATTTCTCACACTGCCCCTACCGCATAGTAGACGGTCCGTTACTAAGTGACTCCCATCTACAGCTTAGGGCCATGCTCCTGTGTTGGCCCCTTTGGAGAAGCTGGCTCATAATATAACTTGATTTTTGAAAAGCACCTTGGATTTTGTTCCAAGTGAATTTGCATTCACTTTGTGGAGGTTTCAAATCCCAAATCTGTCCTCTGAGAAAGTGAATGATGGAATAGTTGAGCCTTAGCCTTCTCATCTATACAGTGGTATCTAATAATGCCTGAGCCTTCGCTGAACTGTAAGCGGGGTAATTTCTGTAGCTCCCAGCACAGAGCCTGGCGCACCATATGGGCAAATCATCACAGCGTGCTCATGCCCATTGTACAGATGAAGAAACGGAAAAGTAGAGGGGTCCGTTACCTGAGTCACATCATAGAGCTAGCGCAGAGCAAGTCTGCAGGTTAGACCCCTTGATAAGCAGCCTCTTCTTTCTCCTAAATTGAAATGGAGAAGGCAACCTATCACCTGAGCCAGGACCTCCGCCCCCAGAGCAAAGCCATGCACAAACATGGGCCTCCCTACACGGTAAAGAAATGCCGTGAGGACTTTCTTGGACTTTGACAGTTATGAATAAGCCTTCAATGGAGTAACAATGAATTCCGATATGTTTTAATGGCTGTCAAAATAGATAAAAATTTGAACGCCTTGAAAAAAGTGAGAAAAAAATCCCCCAGGTAAAATGTCTTCTCTTTATTATTGCAGCAGTTCGCAGGTGCCTGCTTCTGTGTTAAGGACGTTGCAGGCTCGAGCAAGGCAGAGCTCCTGACCTGGGGGCTCGGTACCTGGCAGCAGACACCTGCTTCAAGCTACCATCCATCACCCTTCAAATGTTTGAATTGCTTGCCAGCATTGAACAATTTAGAAATTTCGCAGAAATATCTGGATTTCAGGATTTATGACAAATCAGAAAGGACAGCATGTAAAGGCATTTCCCCCCCAAACCATTTGCAGAAAAACGGAGGTTTTACTAAGACTTAAACGATGCAGAAGAGACATTTAGAAATGTCAAGTAGCCGAGCATTTTGGGAATTGTAACTTCGATGAACCCCGTGTTACTGTGAGTTTTCATAAGGGCTAAAAATCACTTTTCCAAATAGCCTGAATGGTGCAAAATGTAGTTTCATCCTCAGAACATGCTCTCATGCCACCTGCTGCTTGGAAGACTTTTTTTAAAGGGAATAATGAAGAGACTTTTCATCAAGATGACCTTTATGGAGACTGACATCATTACCTGACTGAAGAACTTATTAAAAAAAAAACCATGAGTAAATAAATAATTGAACCATCTTCTGGACAGAAAGATTCAACAGGATAAAAGAGGTCAATGGTCTCTAGATGTTCCCATAAATTTAATATAATTCCAGTCAATAGCCCAACAGAGTGTTCTCTGGAATTCAACAAGTTGAGTCTCAAATTCACGATGAAGAATCAGACTAGGAATAGCGCAACAGGTTTAAGTCAGAAGAAGGTGGGGGGATTTCCCTTTCCGAGCATCAAGAATTATAATAAAGCCATAATACTTAGTGTAGTAATGACATCGGGATGGACAAACGGACCAATGAACCCCCATATGGGGCCAGACACAGACCCACACATATATGTAATTGCTAAACATGACATAGACTGGAATGACGGATCTGTGGAAAAAGGAGAAAATTCCCGGCAGTTAGAAAGGGGTAATTTGACTGTTTCACTTTTTCCCGGACCATACCCTGTCCACGGTCCTTGGACCAGCCATCATGGCAAACACCACCAAGTCCTGGTGAGGGCGTGGTGCTGGCGTGACACTCACATGGCGGGAGTGTGAACTGGTATCACTTCTTTGGATAACACGGGAAATACCGAGACCCCCCCCAAATTCCGAGGGGCTGGAAAAAGTAAAATGTACTAACTTTTAAAAGAACATAAAGGAGACCATCTAATGTCCTCCGTGTTGCAAAGGGTTCTTCAACAAGAGAATAAAAGCAAGAATCCTAAAGGAAAAGAATGATATATTGAAGTACATTAAAATAAATACCTCTCTGAATGACAGAGGGCAAAGTAAAGTGACAAGAGAAAAACAAAGTGAACAAACGTACAGCGCTGACAACTGATAGGGGAATAATGTCAAGGAGGTATTTTATGAAACGATTATAAATCAGCAAGAGAAAGAAGTGGGGGAAGGAGAGAGAATGAGAATGTGAGGTTAGGAGCAGACGATTTGCAAGAGAGGAGACAGCAATGGCCAACAAGCAGCCGCGAAGGTGCCCAACGTCACGAGTCATTACAGAACGCAAAGTGAAACCAGCGGAGGTGGCGCTTGCACGCACTCAGATGGGCGATGACTAGAAGCTCAGGCGAGGAGGGGCAGGGGCGGCTCTCACAACCCTGGCAGGACCGCAGACTGGGACCCCCTCCTGGGACGCCACCGGTGGCCTCCAGCGAGGAGGAGAGGCACAGTCCATGAGCAGCAAACCCGCCTTTAGAGACATCCCAGAGGCACTGCTGCGCGTGTCCATAATGAAAACTACGAAAGTGTTCGACGCGGCAGAAACGCTGAGGTCCAGGAGTAGGAGGACGGAGAAGGACGTCGTTTTACGTTCAGTGGAGTTTATGTAGCAGTGAAGAGAAATGATTCCGCGGTATACTGACATGCATCAACCTCACAAACACGAGACTGAGCAAAACCAGCAAACTGCACCCTGAGGCACGCAGCACAACACGCACTCAAATAGCGAGATCCCATAAAACAGAGCACAGGTGCTTATGGTTACATGCAAATGTAGTCGTGATACAGAAATACGGCCTACAGTTGGAGAACGCCGAAGTCAGAACTGTGGTCACCTCTGGGGTTCGAGGGAGGGAAATAGAACCAGGGAGGAGATAAAAGGGGTTTCGACTCTACCTATAAGATTTTGTAAACTACATAAATCTGGAGCAAATATGGCAAAACAGTAATATTTCTCAAAGCTGAGTGAGTGCTATACAGATATGTGTTAGGATGAATCGCCTAAACATTTATCGAAACTTTAAAAAGTATTAGAGACAAAAAAACATGAACTCCACCCCAGAAAGCACGATTACAACATAAACTGAGGAATAGTTTTTAAGTGACATAAACTTGATTTCAATATTGTGTTATAAACACATCCATGGAAGTACGGTAGAGTGTAACTGGGTATAGTGAGAAAATACATTTAATGACTGCCCTTTACTTTCAATTTTTTAAAGTTTATTTATTTCAACAGAGAGAGAGAGCACGTGAGCAGGAGAAAGGGGAAGAGAGAGAAGGGGAGAGAGGGAATCCCAATCCAGGGCTTGAACTCATGAACTGTGAGATCTTGATCTGAGCCAAGACCAAGAGTTAGACACTCAGCTGACTGAGCCACTCATGCATTCTAACTTTCCAAACTTTCTATAATGCACATGTATTATTTTAATGACCAGAAAGAACATTTAAAGATTTTTTTTTAACATTTATTCATTTTTGAGAGACAGAAAAACAGAGCATGAGCGGGTGAGGGGCAGAGAGAGGGGAAGACACAGAATCTGAAGCAGGATCCAGGTTCCGAGCTGTCAGCACAGAGCCCGATATGGGGCTCGAACTCACAGACTGTGAGATCATGACCTGAATTGCAGTCAGACGCTTAACCAACTGAGCCCCCCAGGCGCCCCCAGACAGAACATTTTTAATTTGAGCCTCCAACCCGTGTCTTAAAGCAATTCACAAAGGACTCATGTTACGATGAGCATTCTCAATGACACAAGGCTTGTATGTTTCCCAGGCTCCAGGTGATGGTGAGATCAGGCCAGAATATTTCATCATTATCGTTTGCACAGCGCAGATACGAGTCTCATCATTGGTGCCTCCTGCCTCTGGCTAGTGCCCTGGAAAATAGATCCTGAAGGTAAGTTTAGAAGCTGAAGCCTGGTTGGTGGAATCCCAGGCTGAGGGGAGGAAGGCACGGAAGGGTGAACACAATGCACAGCCCCGTGCTGTACTGCCGGCCATGATTTCATGACAAGGCACTAGTGGTGGTTCAGATGTGTGGGGTGTCTCTGGACAGACGTCCAGACCACCCTATGGGGTCCCATCTGGGGAGGATGGCAGAGGAATTTACCTGCTGGCTGCCTCCTGTCTCTCACTGATCAACATTTGCCCATGGGACACACACCCTCCAGGACTTCCAGGATCAGGTTCTGGGTGCCAGGGCTGCCGTGGGGGAGAGCCCACAGTCCACACGCCCAGCGCATCACCTGGGTGCAGAGACAGACGGAGGGGAAGTGTGGATGGGTCTGGTGCCCTGGGCTCCCAGAGCACGAGGCTGCCTGCGTGGCAGTGTGGGCCGAGCCTCAGGGGGCAGAGGAGCGGGCAAGACCACAGGTGGGGCTGGGAGAAGTACCAGCCGCAGAGGCCGGGGCTGTGCATCAAGGAGGTGTGGGCCCCGGGGTCAGAAAAGTGCGTTCACCAACCAAACACCGCCGACCCGTTGTGCCCCTCATACACCCACTCACCAACTCTCGCCTGCTCAGAACAGGATGCCCCACTTCTCTCCAAGAAGGAACGTGCAAGTTCAACATCCCTGCAAACTCTTCTAAAAAGAGCAGGAGCACCTGCCTAGTTCTGCTTTATATGGTGGATCCCTCGTGCAGTCAGCCTTCTGACTTCTTCCTCAACATTGCGAAGAGAGCGTTCTGGCATTTCCATCATGGGAACCTTCCAGGTGAGCATTAGACTGGCTCCAAGTTGTCCTTACAGGAATATTGAATCCCAAGCCCCAGGTAAATGCCAGACACCCCGTGTCCTAGCCAGTGCTCGGTCTAGCCTCCTCATCTGCTCCCACCTAAGCACCCCAGCTCTGCAGTGCATCAACCACTTACTGCAACCCCTGTGCTGTGTGCACGGATTCTTCCGGGATCAGGGTTTGTAATTCCCAGCGTGGGCTCTCCTGAGCCCCATCTGGTTACCGTGGAAGCAATGACGTGCAGGGAAATCTTGATACTCATCTTGAGAATACAGAAAACTTTGGATTGTGAGTAACCTATTCTGCAAGTGTTCCACAAGACGAGCAAACATCTCTAATAAATTTTAACTGGATAAACGAGCGATATTTTGCAATATGAGTCATTCATGATGCCCAACGTCACATGATCACAACTGAGCCGTTGGTTCTTGAAATTGGCTTTGATATATGAATGCTTTGGATTATAAGCATGTTTCCAGCCCGAATTATGCGTACAAACCAAGGTTTTACTGTCACTTCTCATTCTGTCCTCAGGCAAGGGGAAGGCCTGCTAGCTAGGAGAGGTCAGGTCAATGTCGAGTTCAGGATTCTTGGCTTATGTACTCTGTGACCCTCTCCCAGCTTTCAGAAGCTCTCTCTCAGACTATCAGAAAAAGTCACCATCTGACTTTGCAGAAGGAAGCTGTCAGGGCCGCACGCGTCATATCCTGGGCAGCTACGCTATCCTTAGAATCGGATCCCGCGCCTGATTTTTCGGCAGATCTTCCTTGCGGCTAAGAGGAGAGGTATCTCTGAAAGCTGCCTTAGATGCACCCAAGCTGAAAAATTCCTTTCCTAAGCCTGCCCGCCACTCTCCTTCCCAAGGCCACTACGGCCAAGTTCACCACCCCCTGTAGTCTTTACTGACAGCATCGCTCCGGCCCCCCCAGGGTAGGAGCTGGAGGGACGTTGAGGCCACTGCTGGCATCTGTCATCCCTGCTCATTAAGAGCAAGAGGGTTCCTCTTGGTTTCACGTGGGTGGCAATCTTATTCTAAATCCCATTTGGAGGGTCTGTTTTCTAGAAGACTCTGGCACCAACTGTCTAACCTGGGGTTCCAAAGATAACATGGTCTGAGGCAAAGTTTCTAGGCTAGTATTTTATTGTGGGATTAAATAACACAGCAACAGAAAGGAGGGAAATACAAGGTGGTGTGTTGAGTTGGCTTCTGCTTAAGAAAGCAATGGTGGGAGGGGCGCCCAAGGGGCTCAGTCAGGTAAGGGTCTGACTTCGGCTCAGGGCATCATCTCACGGTTCCTGAGTTCAAGCCCCGCGTCAGGCTCTGTGCTGACAGCTCGGAGCCTGGAGCCTGCTTCGGATTCTGCGTCTCCCTCTCTTGCTCACCCCTGCTCATGCTCTCTCGGTCTCTCTGTCTCTCAAAAATAAACAAACACAAAAAATTTAAAGAAAAGAAATCAAGTGAGATATCCGTGGACAGGTCATCTAGAACTCTTTCTTGTTACTCTCTCCCACTTCCTATGCTGATCCAACCTGGTGACCTAGGACCCCCACCCCCTCCCTGTGAGCTGCTTGTGACCCTTCGGGTCAACTGCTGCCCCAGGAAGCCCCATGCTGCACCCCAGAGTGTGTACTTCATAAGAATCCAGAGGGGCGCCTGGGCGGCTCAGTCGGCTAAGCATCCGACTTTGGCTCCGGTCATGGTCTGGTTTGTGGGTTTGAGCTCCACATCGGGCCTGCTTCGGATTCTGTCTTCCTCTCTTTGCCCCTCCCCTGCTCACACTCTCTCTCTCTCTCTCAAAAATAAACATTGGAAAAAATAAAAGAATAATGTTAAGAAGACTTTTCTTTTATGTGAGTCCACTGGACAGGACATTCCTACATAGCAAATGAGCTAGTCCAGGTTGGGGCTGACATTGCAAAACGTCCTGATCAAATTATTCCCTAGTCAATTGCTGTGGCCCATCTACTATTCTGAAATAGTATCTTCACCTCGCTGATTAAACAAACGTCCTGGCTTCCCACGGGAGCCACCCAGGGTCATGTCAATGTAAACAGAGTTTTTTTTTAATGTAGTCTTTGAACCTCCTGTAAGCATGAGGCTGTCCCACAGCCTTGAAATAAAATAGCGGCCGCGACAAATGCCGGAAGGAGGGGAAACAGTTCTAGGGAACGGAAGGTTGCAAACAGCCCTGCCGGAGCACAGAAAAATTAAAAATAGAACTGGCTCTTGGTGGCAAGATGGAGAGAAATGGAAGGGTTTTTTGTCTTTTTTTTTTTTTTTTTTTTTGCCTTCTTTCATTCAATCGAGAGGTCCGGAAACGTGGCCAGCTTCTACTTTATCCTGTTATGTATTCAGTCTTTGTATTTTTTTTTTGCCATCAAATATCTTCAGGCACAAATAGAAACACAATAATCATATTTACTCAGCCACATAACCTTTGACTTCTTTCTTTCTAGTGTATTTTGAGCGAGTGAACAAAAGCTTCCCACTTTTGTCTGCTGTCTCAGGCTGTTTTTGGTAGGAGAGATTGGCTGATAGAAAACGCTCCCACGATTCAAAACAAAACACACATTTCTTTTTTTTCCCTTTTTTTTAATGTCTGGATTTATTTTTGACAATGACAGAGAATGAGCAGGAGAGGGGCAGAGAGAGAGGGAGACACAGAGTCTGAAGCAGGCTCCAGGCTCTGAGCCGTCAGCCCAGAGCCCGACGCGGGACTCGAACCCACAGCTGAGCCACCCAGGCGCCCCGAAACATTTCTATATACGGAACCTGATGGTCAGTAGGGGCAAAACAATATATTTAACGACAAGCCGGCTGACTGAGATGGGCTGAGGTTGGAAGAAAGGGAAGTTGCTCCGTGTTCCTTCACCACCTTCCCCTGAATGCCCTTCTCCCCTTCGCCTGAGTCCTGCCCCTCAGTAATGCTACTGGTGTGGGCAGTGGCAGAAGGAATGGGATGCCTCCCACCCGTGACACAGACTACGCCGCAGGGCAGGGGGGCAAGGGGGCCTCTTTCGTTCCGACGGAGATGCCGGGCACCCACTGGTGATGTTCCCGAGACGACTCTGTGTGTAACCACGGCCAAGAACTGCTCCCCCAGACAGAAAGGAGGCTTCCCGGCAGGGCACCAGGCGAGCATGGAGGGACCGCGGGGACTGCGTGTGTGTGACGGACTGTAATGTTTTAATAAAAGGAATAAACACAACCGCCTTGAATAGAAAGTTCCAGAGCTAGCAGGTAAGTCTGAAAGCTATCACGTGAGATTTTTCAGACCCACAGTTACTAAAACCCTATAAATGGACGCTTTCATGTGAAGTGAGGGAAAAAAAAACCAGAATGCAAACCCTAAAATTAGTATTTAGTAACCTTAAACAGAAAGAGATAAACACGACCCATAGAACTTATTTGTACTTTATTAACAATGTGGCTTACAATTTTTCAAGTAAAAAGGGTTTTTTTTATTTAGAATAAAAATTAAAATATAACTCTGATATAGATTTTCATTTATTTACATGAAAACATATATACAGAATTCAATCTTACAGCAAACCAAACAACATGCCCTTTGTCCTGAAAATGTCCAAAGTAAAACCACGAATTCTTCCTTTTACACACCAGAACGGTGCACGAGATAGGAATCGAATTCCATACAATCTTCTCCAACTGGAATGTAAAATAGCAACAGGGCTTTGGATTTTCATGACCGAAATAGTTTTTGTTTCCAGATAACATGTTAGCTCCCATTCTGAACAACAAATGAGATGATTTTGCTTTCTTCTGTCGTTTCAAAAAAAAAAAAAGTATCTCCGATTTCCCATCATGAGTGGATTTTCCGGCAAAGGTGGTCCCAGAACTCTCGTCTCCTTCAGGGTAGCCCTCGGGTCCACCTGCAGTGCCTCCCTGGCTTTCTGGCTTGCTTACCAGAGACCTACCTGCTCGCCGGTGCAGAATCCTGGCCGTTGAGAACAAACTGGTAAGACGGATAGACTACCTGCCCAGGAAATGGTTTGGGTTCTTCTGATCACCTGAACTACTAGACGCCTTTAAACCAAAGCCCAAATCAGAGCCATGTGTCAGCAATGACAATGTCTCGGGTAAATGAAGCGGGTGGGAAATAGCATGATTCGATCCTATCGCATCAGTGTTTTGGGATACTTGTAAGCCCATTCTGGTGATAAAAGCCAGGAGAACCAGCTTAAATATTCAGCGTAGTTAAAGGGAATAAAGCAACTTCCAGAAGACTCTTGGACGGAAAAGAACGGTAGACGATTAAGAGAATCACCACAGTATCAGGCTGCAAACAGAACTTTCCCTTGCGATTAGTTATTGCACCGAAAGACACAGGCAGTTATGTACACGTCTTCAACGACTTCTTCCTTAAACACTACAGACACCTTAATCTACTATGCTTCCCTTCAAGTCATTGCACACTCGATCACAGCGCTCTAAAGACAGAACAGAGTACGTGGACCCCAGGGTCGCCACCTTCACCAAGAAATGACAATGATGCTCGAACCACAACAAAGGTTGTAACGCTACTGTTCTTATAGTTCTATGTACAGAAATGAACAGAAATGGATGTTCTCCCAAAGAAGTATGAAATCCCCTAGTGCTTGCAAAACGAAAGATCGGCTCCTTAGAAGGGTGTTTGGCGTAAGATAAAAAGGCAGATCTCAGAACTTGCCTGATAATAACACTCAGAATTCTGAGAGACATGTTGGGACGCTCAGACTGAGCTTCAAAGCCTGAGCCAAATCACGTCTCCGGAGACCACAGGAAGGGTCAGAGGGGGCAGGGGCGAAGGCTCAGGTCATTTGAATTCACCCAGGAACCAATCAAAGAAAACACAGGAAATGTTCTTCCAAATACGGATCAAATAAGGTCAAGCAACTGAGAAGCTGGGCAGCTCAAACACTGCCTGTGAGTCTAACTTTGATCAGGCAAACCTACTCTTAAAAGTGATGGGTGAGTTCTCTGTATGATGCAATTTCATGGTGAAGGAAACTGGTTTCCGTTTTTCTTGAATTTTTTCAAAAGCAAAGAAGTCCGTCCGTTACGCCAGCCGTACCCTGCCCTTGTTAGGTTTATCCTGTCACGGGGTGGACGGCTTTCTGACGCGGTACAGAAGCAGTCAGGAAGGCAGGGGCGGGACGAAGTCCATTCATTTTCAGGTGGGATCATGTGGCGACTCTCACCGTTAAAGACGAGGTGGCATTTCTGTCTCTCAAGTCACCCACGCTGTACAGACTCCAAAGTGTCCGTGTGGCCGGGAGGGGAAACACACTTCTCGGCCAGCTCCGGGACGGAACGCAGGGCCCTGGTACACAGAGGGCAAGACTCTGGTCCCAAGATATTATCAAAGAGATGGAGGGGACACTGTAGCATCTGGGGACGGAGAAGGGAGGGAGGGGCATCACCTGTTGGTGTTTCGACCAAGAAATGTTGGTCTTGAGGCTGCGGCGGCATGTGGGGAAGGGGTGTGAAGTCAGTGCTTCCTGCCATTAGAGACACAGCAACAACACAGTGTCTTGGAAATCAGCCCTAGGTATAAGACAGAAGCTGGTGTGGGTAAATCCTACAGAGAATCGGATGCCTGACCATTCTGGAACCAAGCGGCTACTGATGTGGGGTATGCCCGCCACTGGAAATCCCTGCAGCAGCCAAGCTCAGGAGCACGTGGGCAACGCTCACAGCAGAAACATCTTCTTGGTCCTAGAATGTTCCTTGGCTCTCGACGGGCCAGCAGGCAGCCCGGACACAACCTTCGTGATGGTCCCTCCAGGGCATGGTCTTCTGCCTGTGGCCCCAGCCCTGTCTTCCTTACGGCTCCCACACAGATCCCTGGAGGGTGAAGTGACCGATTGCCGCACCAAGAGAGACTGAGGACAAGGAGCGTGTTGGCCATCTAGCCCCTCGGGAAGCAGGAGGCCCCCCCAGCAATGGTGGCCTTGTCCTGCCCGGGCCGCCAGCGGGAGGACCTTCCGGCTCCTGTAGGTGGGCTGTGGGGGGAGGGGGGGTCCAGAGACACCCGCAGGATCTGCCTGATCCCGTGTCCCCTTTCCTTGAAAGGGCAAGAGAAGGTGACATTCGTCCTGAAAGTACAAAGACACATTTCGGCCACCACATCCCTCCGTTGTCCCAAATGTACCGGGACTAGCTCAGCCTGAAAGGCCACCGTGAAGGATCCTAAGCAAGTCCGCACGGTGAGAACGCCAACGACCCTGTGGTGGATGCCCTACCCAACGGCCTCCGAGGGGCTGAGCGTTTAAGGCCGGAAGTGTGTGGCTGAGAAGGCGGGAGTGAGAGGCCGGGCTTTGGGCACCCGGGTGGGACACGGGCCCCTCCATCACAGGGCCCTGGGCTGACCAACGTTTAAAACGTGGGGGCAGAAATCAGCTGTGGGGAGAGAGAAAAAGTCACCTGCAAAATAAGTCTCCATTTGCCTCGGTGACCGGGACAGGATGCTAGTAATTGTCAGCAGTGGTAACCACACGTTGCGAAATCGGACAGGGAATCGTGCCTTACCAAAGTAGCCGGAGCACAATGGCAAGGAGCCGCCACGTGATGTCCAGCTGCCGAGACTCTAGTCAAGGAGAAAAGGTGGAAGAAGGTGGGTAAGAAAGAGGAACCGAAGGGCGTGCAGTCTCTGCTTTGGGGTCCGCCTCCGGACGCGTCTGAAGGCTTACTTTTCCTCAGGCACATTCTGAAAGGCATCTGAACACCTGCCTCCTTGGGGAAGGCCGGGGGGAGCAGTCCATTCGGGTTTGAGTGAACATTCCAGCTCTCTCACGGGCACATGCAGATGAGGTGCTAGTGACCAAACACCAGCCAGTTCTCAGAGCCAGAGATCTCTCTTCAAGTGACTTAACCAATTTGACGAAAAATCGCCCCGGAAATCAGCAGCCTCCCGGCCAGGGTGAGCTGCAAGAAGCAGTCAACACTGTGGACGCACGCTTCTTCCTCAACTGCTATGTGCGTCTCGCGTTGGCGGATCGGGACTCTTAGCAGGAGCGGGATGGGGACGAGGGGTCCCAGAGGGAACCGGTCACCCAAGAGTACAGACCGCGGGCAGCCATGCCAGCAGAAGAGCAGGGCCAGGCCAGGTGGCTGCTGCATTTCCCGTCAGGAACGCTCACCTCCTCGCCTGTCCCAGGACCGGGTGCGTCGGAGCGGCACTCGAAGCCTGTCTGTCTCGTCAAGAGGACTCACGGCAGGATCCTTCCAGGGGATGCCGCTGGTTCCTTCAAAGCTTCCCTAAGCCTCTCCCTGCTCCTGGCATTAAGCTTGCCTTCAGTCCACAGCTCAGCATTTCCCAACAGACTAAAGGAGCCACTCCCTGATCTGGTCACAACGAAATGAGCACGTCAGCAATTCGTGAAGTTCTACAAAAGATTGCAAACGGGACTCTCTACAGGCTCCAGGTGTCTGTTGCTCAGGAAGAAACGCCTCATCCCCACAACATGCCACCTACCTCATGCCCTCTCCTTCCTAAAAGGCACCTCTGACAGGCGATGCCGCTCTAGCTCATCGTTTTGTAACCACATCCTGAAACATCGCCTGCAAGTGTGTCTGAGGAATGAGTTGCCACAAAGATCACACTGCCCAGCCCTGTCTGGAAACCACTGCTGCGGTAGCGAGCGGGCCCGGAAGCACAGTAGTGTCCACAGGCTGGTGGATGAACATCTGTCATGCTTCCTGCTTCCTGCTCCATCTCATGTGGCTCGGCAGAATGAAGCGTCAGTCTCGAAACCTTCCCAAGAACACGGCATCCCCGAGACAATGGGTCACCTCCCGCTCAGTTGGCGTACTGGGCGTAGAAAGCCACTTTCACCCTCTCAATCTGATGGCAGAGCTTGATGGCAGGCCCCAGCTTCAGCTCCATGCACTCCTGCACCGTGGGGAGGGTCAGCAACAGGAGCGCTTGGCCGTCAATGTCCTGCCAGGAGACAAAGCCACGTTAGAGCTGCGACATGGGCACCAAGGGAAGGCGTCTGTCATGGATGGCTTGGTCCTGGGGGCCAAGGGCGTGAGGGGTGGCTGGGGCGAGGCGGGGGGAATGAAGAGGTGAGCAGGCAAAGGGCTGTAGGACTTCTTCCTTCTCAGGCAGATGGTCCCCTGCCAGGAGAGTCCTCCCCGCATGTCCCTCCTATGTCCTGCTGTGACTTGATGTGAGCACTAGAAAATAGCTCTCTTCTTAAAAAAAAGCAGCTCTCTGTCTTCCTTACCCCGGTCTGAACTTTCACCATGGGAACGGGCAAGAAGATGCTGGACAGATAGGCCGCTACCCGGAACAGTTTTCCACTCAGGAACATGCAGGGATTTAGACACGCACAGAGCCACACACCCCCACCTGCACACCCGCATCACCCAGAATGAGGCGTGCAAGGTCTGCTTCCCAGTTTGCGTGAGTGAGCCCTCTACAGCCATGCACCGGGGTCTACACGAGGGAGATGTTCCTTAGAAATGGGAAGCTGCCTTCACAGCAGGAGGGGACAGGGGCTCATCTCAGAACGTTACAATCACCCTAACAGGCACCTCTGCCTCTTCACCAGCTTGCTTCCCATAACAACCGGGTTCATTTATGGAGACGTTGTTTGACTGGGTTACTGGGGTGAAGTGCAACCCCTTCTTCCTATCCACAAGCCAGTCTTCGTGTTCCAGAGGAAGGTAGAGACTTCCCATGCACCAGGGCAGTAAGACAAGGTAACAATAAAGACCAGGGGTAGAACGAGAGCAGAAGATGAACTCCGCACCAACATTTCTCCCATTTGGAGAGGAGGGAACTCCATAAAATGAACCAAAGGCACCATAAGCCACCAGAGCTTAAGAGTCATGAACTGCACATGAGCTCCTGAGGTCTGACATCACGTATCATGAGCTACACGGAAGCTTCTTTTCTTAAAATAATGGTTTATTTAGCTGTCTTAAAAATATCAAAAGCAAAACAAAACAAAAAGCGTTGAGTTTGGGGAGACCCATGGTAGGAGTCCAAGCATAATTAATGTATGATCTATTTCAAAAGCCACCATCATGTTCTAATAATCCCTCATGAGTGTGGAGGCAGCAAAAATTAAGCATTAACAGGGGCACCTGGGTGGCTCAGTGGGTTAAGGAGCTGACTTCAGCTCAGGTCACGATCTCACAGTTTATAGGTTCGAGCCCCGAGTCAGGCTCTGTGCTGACACCTCAGAACCTGGAGCCTGCTTCAGATTCTGTGTCTCCCTCTCTTTCTGCCCCTCCCCTGCTCATGTTCTGTTTCTCTCTGTCTCAACAATAAATAAAACATTCAAAAAAATTTTTTGAAAAGAATTAAGCCTTCACTTCACAAGCACCAATGCAGTCGTAGCTTACTACGTCTGGAATTACGTGAGCGCTGGCTGTGATGTGCCCGATCACAAGTCTTGTCTCAACCAAGACTCGAACTTGACCTCATCAAACCCCAAAGTAAACCCGTCCATCTTGAATATGCGCTGAAAGTAGGAGATAAATGAATAAAACTGTCAGGGAATGTTTGATGCGATATTTGTATCATTTCCCCCTTTTCCTATGGTACTTTTATACATTACTTCGCTTTCTCTTTGGATCCACTCTGACTGTAGTAAGGGCAAATTTAAAGTACTGAAAACCAGTGTCTTGCTCAAGCTCATGAACTAAACAGTAGTAGCCGCTGACCGGGGGCCTGCAGAGTCGACTCCATTTTTAGAGGCAAAGCCACAATTATTCTATCAGAACTCGACAGAGAGGGCGTAGGGTTCGGGATACAAAGTCTTGGGAGTATCATGGGCCTCATAAAAATACACTGTAAGTAGGAAATAGGATGATGTTATAAAACTATGTGCAGGTGGCTTAACCATTATGTTCAACGAAGAACAGAACAGAAATTCATTTTAGGAGACGGGAAGTTGTTTTAGGTGGAAATTAATGCCAAAAAAGCTAGCTGATCTATCTAAGATCACATTGTTAGACACCAACTTGGAACGAGGACCATGGTTTTCTGAAATTAAATTCTGGAGGGAAAACTGTGCTCCAAACACCCCCACTGAGTCATAATGGCCATCGTTGGACATATGGATTTGATTACAACTGAAAGTCAGTCCTAAAACGCTTCGCGACCTCTCTACAGACCATTTCAGTGAAGGCAGTGGCCATATGCACGCACCACATTTGAATGGAGGATGTCACTCATCTGTGTACCCAACAAGCGTTTGTTGAGCACCTACTAAGGGCCAGGCACTCTCATGCCTTCTGTGATTACCGCATTGAACAAGACAAAGACTCCCTCCCAGGAGAGCAGAAACCTTACAGGAGGTCGGTACGCTGAACAGACCACGACAGTACAGAGAGATGAAAGTGTGGACACAGAGTTACTGGCTCAAATGGATGGGAACGTGGCCAGTCTTACAGGTGTCAGGAAATGATTCAGGGATCAGTGATGCCCGAACTTACACTAAGGGACCATGGGGACTCATTAAGCGAAGAAGAATGGACCCACGGGAGAGCGGTGGTTCAGGAGAGCACGTATTCAGGGAAAGCGCAGAGGCACAGAAGGTAAAGCTGAGATGGGCCCAGAAGGCCGTGAAGAAAGTGGGACGTACTCTAAGGTGTGTGACCAGAAGGAGCTAAAGGGCATTAGGCAGAGAGGTCACACTGTAGGATTCGAACAGCCAACGCTAATTCTGGCCACAATGTAATGGCGTGAATTAGCAGGCCGGGGAGGGAAGTTAGGAGGGGCTGAAGGTGAGGCCCCGCCTCCTCCACCATCACCTTTGGAGACAGAATTTCAACACATGCACTGGGTCTGAGGGCGGGGAGGGCAGCAACGTTCAGACTACAGCACAGGTGCTGTCAACAGTGATGGGGCTCCTATCCTGGGCGACGTGCCATTTGCCGGGTGAGCCGGGACGCACCCCCCAGTGTTTCTGGACCTGCCTCTGCCAGGCTGTCCTCAGCTCCCCAGAGACTCACATTCTTTCGTGGAGACCTCATGGGGGAAGAAACAAGGAAGATGAGAGTCAAGTGTATTAAGCTGCAAATACCCTCAAAATAAAGACTCACGGCTAGTGGTGAGGGTGAGCTCCGGCCCCCAGACAGAAGCTTCCCGATGGCCCATCACTTTGTCTGTACTGAACTGAGCAGGCCTTCTGCCGACGGAGGGCAGACCCCGGGGGTGGACGCAGTATTTACAGAGGAGTCCGTAACCTGCAAACCATCCCCTGCGCTTCTTCTACTGAAGTAAATCACTCGCTGGGGTAGTGTGCTTATCATAGACATACCTCTGGTTCATAAGCAGTGTGTGAAGAGGCAAAAGTTTCTCAAAGGGTTTTGTGGGGTTTTCCCCCAGTTACAGATGTGTGGAGTTCTACTGCGTAACATACATGTCTGCGGCCCCAAGTTACAGAGCAGAGATGTTTCAAGCTGCGCCGTAACACTTCGGAATTCAAGGCGTGCCTTCCGGTAATAGGAAGTCTATACTTTCTGTCGGCGCGCCTGGGGGTGGTGACGGCTTCTGAATGGATTTTTCTCCCACGCCGGTGGGCAGAGCCGCCCGCTGGCTCCTTCGGGCCGTCTGAAAGCTCATGCCGCGGCCGGACTGACCCACGGAGGCCTCACTAAATCATGACCGTGGCCCTCGGACTCCAAGATGACAGAACAAATTCATAAAAATTAGTGATCACGGGTCCAATCGAACGGAAAAGGACTCAAGACCCACACACTTCAGACGGCAGAGCGTTTTATGGTGACGGGGTGGGGGTTGGGGGTTGGGGAGGCCGAAGGCCTAATGTGAAATTTGAAATGAAATAGAAACAAGCCTATTATCAGTTAAAGCCTACTTATTTTCTATGAGAGTTAAGTAAGGAGGTACATAGGAGCAAGCTTTTAACCAACATAAAAAGAGAAACTGGAAACCGGGCCCTGCCCCCTGCCTGGTTCTAGAAGGGTAACGTACCAGGCATGCTTCATTTCTTAGACACGTTAGCTGGGGGAGACCGGAAGCTTCCTGAGATACTGCAATAAAGCTGGGTTTAGAAGTGTAATTAAGGACAACTCAGCATCTACAGTATTCTAGCCTTCTTCCCAAGTCAACTTTGTGTCTGCTTTCTTGCTTATGTCAGAAAACTGTGGGGGCGTCTGGGTGGCTCAGTTGGTTAAGCGTCCGACTCTTGGTTTCGGCTCAGGTCATGATCTGATGGTTCATGAGCTCGAGCCCTGCATCAGGCTCTGTGATGACAGCATGGAGCCTGCTTGGGACTCTCTCTCTTCATTTCTCTCTCTGCCCCTCCTCTGCTCGTTCCCTCTCTTGCTCTCTCTAAAAATAAATAAACTTAAAGAAAAAAAGAAACCTGTAAAAATAATCACACTCGAATCTGTAACTGAGGGGGAAAAGCTCTGTGCTCTTTTCTGCCCACAGCCCCGCTGGGCATTTGGGTCTACAAATGAAATAAAACAAGAACACAACTGTAGATAATCTCGAACACTACCTTCCACACCTGCCTTTTGAATATCACAAGACCTGTAAACAGACGCTCCGTCAATGTATGCGGAGCGAACACATGAGCAACGATACCCCCATGTCAAGTGCTGGGTCAGCAGCGCACAGTATATACGCCAATGCAAAGCGTTTTCCACGGCTCCACTACCAGTAAATACCAACCCCGGGGAAATGCTACATTAGGCGATGCTCTTAGCAGGAGCTCAACTCTGCTTTATCCTCATCTTCAGGACGGAGATGCTCCAAATCACACAAGACTGGTGGCTGTTAAAACTGTCCTCCTGTTCGTGTGTTTTAAACGAAGGGACACACTCATTGCCGAGTTCTTTACATCTGATGCAGCTTTTTCCCCCATGTCTGCTTTTAGGGTCCCTCAGAGAGGAAGTGCTGATAAGGTCAGGGAGCAAGGGGACCCTCCCCTGTGGCCACCATTCTCTCCTCAAGGAGGCTCTGGTGGTTGACCTGTCGGGACCTGTGAGTGTTTTAAGTGCTACCCTCTCTCCCGAGAGGAGTTGGGAAGCAATTAATATGCCTGGGAGAAAATCTGGGGGTTCCTGGGTGCATGCTGACCCAGAGGCCTTTCTTTTCCTTTCCGGATTTAATGCCTGAGTTACTTTCTTTCTATAGTATTGGTCTGTATAATCTGAAAGAGGAATGGATAGACACACCTTTCATGGATTAGATGGTAAACATATTTTTTCAAATGCAAGGTCTAAAAGACAGATATTTACATTGTGAGCATTGTGAGACATGGGGTGGACACCGGGGCACGAGTCACAGGCTTTTCCGCGTGAGGCCAGCGAGCGGCCTGCAAGGGGGCACGCGTCCAGAGGTGCAACTCGTTCCCAGAGTAAGTTAAGAGGCAATGGAAACCGTCCTTTCCTGTGGCTCATAGTGCGTCTTATGTTTTTACTGATTACAATCCTCTCACCTGCAGAGCCAAATGCCTTTAAAGGACAGAAGACGGCCATTGTCCTGCAATTACCCGCCATCCCTCCGCACAGCACCTAACGCACCCTGGGCCGTTAACACTTTCACTACTGTGGGTGTGAACATGGGAAACGTTACGTGGAGCACAGAACGAGGGCCCCTGCCTCTGGGAAGACGGGTGGACACACTCTCCCTGTTTCTCCTGCTAAACGGAACTAAAAGCCCTGGATGTGATGAGTCAACCACACATGTGGGGGAGAGAAGGCGGCAGCCCGCAGGGACTTGGGGACCTGAGACAGAACCTGGTGGGGGGCGCTCCCCATATGTGTCTCCTCCCACAGCCAAGACCGACTGCTAAAGAAGCTGGGAACCCCTGAAATGCGGATGGGCACGAGTGGAAAGGGCGCCGTGGAAGCGTGCTCTCTCCAGCCCAAGGACTGGGGAACAGGTAGCCAAGCACACAGAAACCTTTTGGACAAGAACGGCCAGACCACAGGACAGAGGACACCCCCACCCCCGACGAGAGCAGCCAAGGCTGGGTGAGGGGCCCTGATGTCCAGCCTGGCCAGGTGGTCCCAGGCCCCCAGCGCCCCCACAAGGGATTATCTGGGACGTTGGTCTCTGCTTGCCCACAAGGAGCCCCCTGGAGAGGTGTTGGGGGACCACATGTGCCCTTGGGCTTGTACCCACCTCCTGCCCCACCGTGACGGGGAGGCACTCCCTCCCCTGCCAGAGCCGGGTCCCCGAAAGCCAGACAAAAGAGCAGACAAAAGGCAACAAATGCGGAACGTGGCAGGAGGGCACCTGTTCCTGGAAGATCTTGGCCAAGGGTGCGCAGTCCGTCAGCTTGATGAACCGCACCACGTCGGTCACAGTCCACTCCAGGGGGTTGCTCTCCAGAACCAGCCTCTCCTCTTCCTCCTGCTTGGTTTCCTGACGGGAGAAGGGGGAGGAGGTCACCGCTTCCCTGCACAGAGGCTCAGGAAACCCTGTGGCCCGAGCCGACTTCCCCCTCCCTTTGGCCTCTCCCTGGGCACCCGGACAGGCTGGTCTCTAGGGACTTTCTTAGCAACTTGTCTGGGTTGTGACTTTGCCTCCAGTGACTTTAGAAGTTAAAAACAAACGAAAATAAACGAAGGCACAGTGGGAGCCGTTGTGAAAGTCGAGTGCGGGACGTCCTGGTCCTGCTTAGAAGGACACTCTCTGACTGAGAGCCGGCGTGGGGCACAGGGGAGCGCACAGGAGGTGGCCTGTGCCCATTTATGTCGGTGATGACGGACCTTCGAGCGGGTTCGGGGGAGGCCTGATACGCTGGTCTCACATCTCACAGCATCCCGGCCCCCCCACCCTGGGAAGGGGAAGCCTGGGGTCCAGTTGGACCCTGAGGACTTGTTCTGTCTGTTCTCCTGACGAGACTCCTTCGACGCTGTGACACCTTCTAGAAAACAGGTGCCAGGACCTCGCTGTGACCTCTGCCCTGCGTGTGATGTCACCAGGCCTTGTGCCTGACTTGGGGACCGGGCTGGCGCTGCCACTGCTTTTAGTACTTTATTTTATTGAAAAAAAGTTTTTAGGGGTGCCTGGGTGGCTCAGTTGCTTGAGAGCCCAACTTCGGCTCGAGTCATGATCTCGGGGTTCGTGGGTTCGAGCCCCTTGTCGGGCTCTGTGCTGACAGCTCAGAGCGTGGAGCTGCTTCAGATTCTGTGTCTCTTTCTCTGCTCCTGCCCTGCTCACACACTCTCTCTCTAAGATAAATAAAAACATTAAAAAAATTAAAAAAATTTTTTTAACGTTTATTTATTTTGAGAGGAAGAGGGAGAGGGAGAGAGCATGAGCAGGAAGGAGCAGAGAGAGAATCCCAAGCAGGCTCCATACTGCAGTAACGGGCCCAAGTGGGGCTCGAACGTACCAACCGTGTGCCACACAGGCGCCCGGCTTCTGGTATATTCAACGGGAGCCCCAAGTCAAGGCCCGGATCTTCAGCACCCCGCCGCGGCCCCCGCCCCCTACAAGCCAGTCCCCCGCACGCGGGCCTCACCCCTGCGGGGTCCTGGCCACAGGCCGCGCCCTGCTCCCCGCACCCCTGCAAGCCAGCCCCTCCCCCCCCCGCCCCGCCCGCAGGCCTCACCTCTGCGGGGTCCTGGCCGCTGGCTGCGCCCTGCTCCCCGCCCTCGGCACCAGAGGCGGCCTGCACCCTGCGGCCCCTCCGCGGCCTCTCCGTGGCCGGCCGGCGCTCGGGCTCCGCGCCGCTCCTCAGGGTGACGGCCCTCCGGGGCCGCGTGGAGGGGACATCGGCCGACGAGGTGTCCGTCTGGTCATCGCGGAGCTCGGAGCCGGTCTCCTCGCTCCCGGTGTCCTCGTCCATGGCGTCCGCGTCCTCCTCCTCGCTCTCCTGGGGCGAAGCGCAGGCACTGAGGGGGCTCCTCCCGCCCGGTGACCCGGGGGCCCGCCCCGCCGTCCCCACCAGGGTCCCCGTTGCAGCCCCCTCCCGGGCCGCGTGGAGCGCGGGCTGGGCCTGGTGTCCGTGAGGAAGCAGCAGGGCTCCCGCACTCGGGCCACGGCCTTGGCGGTGAGCAGCCAGGCCAGCCAGGGCCGCGAGGGGCTCTGCGCAGGACGTACCTCCCCGGAGCCCGCGGCCAAGTCCGCGGCGGAAGACTTGCGCTTCTTCTGCACGAAGATGCATTTTCGCCGCTTCCGGCGTCTGGCCGGCTTGGGGGGCCCGCTCTCTCCGCTGGCTTCCCCGATGGGGGGCTTCACGATCTTCTTCCTCTTCCCGTAATAATAGGCTGCAAGGGGTCAGAGGACCAAAACCGGTTTTTAAAGGTCTTGCACACATACGAATGTGGACAGAGAGGCCAGAGGAAGATGGGGAGGAGAGAAAGGAGAGAAGGATCATTCCTTCATTCGGAACAATGAAATCCGACATGGCACGTAGACCTCTGATTCCCCCGTTTCCTCCGATGCCCTCACATCTGTGTTTTCAAAATTCAAATGTCAGAGCCCTAACCCCCTTGTGACTGTGTTTGAAGATAGGATCTTTCAGGAGGAGAACGGGGCCTTAATCCACAGACCACGGTGCTTACAGGAAAAGGGTCAGACACGGGAATTCGTACACGGAGGGAAGATGGCGTGAAGACAGCCGTCTGCAAGCCCAGAGAGAGAGGACTTGGGAGACACTGAACCTGGTCTTGGTCCATGTCTGTATTAACACCCAGAGCACCCCTCAGAGAATTATCCACCAACTTGCAGCAGTGACGGATATCTTTTACAAATCAAAGGTATAATCAACTGATGAAAACCACTGCTAAGGATCCAGTTTTCAGTGATGATCACACGATCAAGACTTCCCGCTGAAAATCTCAACTGTCCTGCGAAATAACCCCTGGTTGTTCTGTAAAGAACCAAATGCAGACAGGGCGCCTGGGTCGTTCAGTGGGTTAGGCGTCCGACTGTCTCGATCTTGGCTCCGGTTGTGATCTCACGTTTCATGGGATTGAGCCCTACACCCGGTTCTGTGCTGACAGCATGGAGCTTGCTTGGGATTCTCTCCCCTCTCTCCCTGCCCCTCCCCACTTTCTCAAAATTAATAAATAAACATTTAAAAAAAAAGAACCAAATGCAGACAGGGAACTTTTCTCTATGGTTGGGAGAAGCCAAGAAGAACACCAAACACACAGCCCCTGGGTTTCGGCAAGGCCCCTAATCTTCATGGACTGTGGTATCTACGCTTGCCCACGCTGCCATGCTCCCATGGACACTCGTCCGGTCCTGGCGCTCAGTCCCTTCACATGCAACACCAGACCGGTGGGACCGGCAGAGCGCACGATCGCTGATTCATGGTCACCCCCTGTGGATAAGCATCTGTTCGCACCCAAGAACCTCGTGTGGGCAAGACCAATCTGGTGCGGTCTGGTTTTCTAAATTTTTTTTATGTCTTTTATTTATTTTTTTGAGAGACAGAGAGAGACAGCATGAGCAGGGGAGGGTCAGAGAGAGAGGGAGACACAGAATCCAAAGCAGGCTCCAGGCTCTGAGCTAGCCAACAGCACAGAGCCTGACACAGGGCTCAAATCTAAGAACTGTGAGATCATGAAGTGAGCCGAAGCCGGCTGCTTAACCGACTGAGCCCCCTAGGCGCCCCGGGTGTGGTTTTCTAGAAGCCAGAGGCGAGCCATGAGAGCAGTCTCGCTGGACACAGCCGCCAGTGAGGCACACTCTCAGAGCAGTGGGGCACCCTGGGTGACGTTTCTGCTCCGTGTCCTGCCTGACCCTAGTTTATCGTCTCCCCTCAGGAGCGTCAGTCCAGCCTGAGGCAGCGTTTACTCAGAGCTGAGCCAGGGATCTTAGGATTTTGACGTCTTATCGTACCAGACCCAGAAAACCCTCTAAGTCGTTTCGGTCATACTGAATTCGAGCTGCAGTAACACTTCTTCTTCCCTCTCGTTCCCCTGGCCTGGGAGTGCACAGAAGCCGGGTCTTTAAGGTCCACATTCAAGGCCAGGTCTAGCTCTCAGTCAAGTCCTTTCTGATTCAGCAGCATTGGTTAACGAGCAGCCTGCTTCAGGGAGTCCCTCCTCCACCAACGGTAACGTGAGACGTCCTGGAGAGGACGGTGGCATCACCAGGCCCTACGAACGAGCCTTCAATTCGTTGTGCATGAGCGTGCAGGCTGTGTGGTCCAAGCTGACGGAGGAGGGCGCTGACTCGCAGCAGGAATGGAGTGGAAAACAGGATTTAGAATATACATGCATATACACAGAGAGAGAACTATGAGGAAATTCACACTTGGTAGGAGGTTTCAAGTGTGTGCAGAGTCCTGGTTCGGACACAGGGGCTGGTCCGTCCTGCATGACTGGGGCTCCCGGTGCACTGCCCACACTCCAGAGGGCCTGGTGCAACTCCGGCAGCTGGAATGCAGGCTCGGGGCGGAGCAGAGCTCCAGGCCACTGTGATGGGGACGCAGTCACCCTGGGTCAGAGATAACCCAGGGGAGAGGTCGCAAGAGCAGAGGCGGGGATCAGAGCTCGAGATAATCTGAGGGGGAGGCGTCTGGCAGCGGCTACAGTGCCTGCAGACAGAGGCCAGAGCTGAGGAAGGTCAGGGTCTGGAAGGGGCCAGCGAAGAAGGCAGGGCTGCCCCATGTGTGGGGTGAGGGAGGTAGAAGAGGCCAGTGCTGATGGTGGGAACGTCCTGGCAGGAAGAGGGCAGAGAGCAAAGACGGTGTTAGGGGAGGGGGAGGCAGGAGGGCTGTGACCCCCAGTCCCGAGACATAAGGAGCAACAGAGGCACCGGGCGGGGGTGGGGTGGGGTGAGGAGGACGCAAGCTGCTTCTCAGCCTCCAACATCCCCCTGGAGGGAGCTTAGAGGCAGCAGTGAGAACAGGCTGGGTGGGGAAGCAGATCATGACAAGGAGCTGGCCCAGGTGTCCAAGGGCGAAGAGGAGACTCTAGAATTCCTCAACCAAAGGACCAAGGAGCAGTTCCGCTTAGTAACCATCACCAGGGACGGCCGTATCCTGCTGGCCTTTCAGCCAGAGCGTGTCCAAACTCAGCGGATAGCCTGAGACTCACACGGGCCGGTCCTCACTCCTTCCCTGACGATGTCTGCGCTGCGGATTCGTTCTGGGGTGAATCCGCCTGTCCCCGCCTTCCCCAGGCTGCTGACACCTGAGCGTCTCCCACAGTCCATCTTAAAGGACTCTTTCATGGCAATTTCCAGAAAAACCACTCGACAGTGTGTTGTTGCTGTTTAAAACAAAAACAAGGCCGCCTGGGGGGCTCAGCCGGTTGGGTGTCCAGCTTCGGCTCAGGTCATGATCTCACAGTCTGTGGGTTCGAGCCCCGCATCAGGCTTTGTGCTGGCAGCTCAGAGCCTGGAACCTGTTTCAGATGCTGTGTCTCCCTCTCTCTCTGCCCCTCCTCTGCTCATGCTCTGTCTCTCTCTCTCTCAAAACTAAATAAACGTTAAAAAATTTTTTTTAAATAAAAACAAAACAACAAACAAAAACGATCCCTGCCTCACCCCACAGGTGAAGCCCAGACACCCGTGCCGTCTGCGTAGTCTGTACTTACTGTACTTGGTTTTGGTATGAACAGAACAGTTCTCTGGGCAGTTTTCGGAAACCAGCACCGGACTGAACAAATTTGGGCAGCATTCCAGCTTGGCACAGACCCGCCGGCAGAAATCCGCTACTTGGTCGGACGTCCGCACGATCTTGGCCACGGCCCTGTAGGTTTTGCCTCTGTACCTGGAGGGAAGAAAGGACACACAAGGGTGAGGCCACCCAGTCACTCGGGTCTGTCCCGAAGCAGTCCCTTCATTTCCTAACAGCAAGTCACACACCGTGTGTGATCTCCTGGCCATTTGTTTTTGTCCTTTCTGAGCTCATGACAATGTTTTTCGGGGGCATGTGACCTGGGGCTGTGACAGAATCACCTCCACAAAGATTTCCACACAGCACCTCCTCGCTGTGGGAGACGCCATCGAACACCCAATCCAGATTGCTTCTGGAATCCAGATACGTGTTGCTCATTGCTTTTGAGGAAAATAAACTTTCTCCTGCCCAAGAAAAGCCACATGCGGTGAAGCCACCGACAAAAGAGGGGAGACCATTTCTTCTGGAAGGAGAGCAGGTTGGATGGATTCTTCTTTCAAAAAGGGCACCGAAGCCCGGGTCCAAATATTTGCAGTGACGAGGACATAAATGACGCCAGGCTCTCCTGGGCACTTGGCTGTAGATTTGAACCCCGTCAGCACAGCTTTATAATATCATGGGTACAAAGCAACTGTGAACTCGGCTGGCAACATCTCAGTTGACGGATCACAGAACTGACTCCACCAACACCAAGAAGGCATCAAAACCACGGGCCCCTTCAACTATTCCCCTGATGTGCACCCTGATGTTCAAGTTGAGATCCTGAGCAATGATCTATCTTCCAGAAAAACGGCAGGGGCTCTGGCAAGTAACACTCATGATTGGTTTTGGAAACCGGCCAAAATGCAGAGGCGTGAGCCACCCCTGAGGAAGGGACACTGCCCTGGCACGGGGGATGGGGCACGAGCTCTTTGCCTGACCTGCAGAGCCCACCGGCGTTTTCCGGTTTCCCAAAGTCGGCCACCAGACACAGGGGCAGCAGGCAGTTTGTGCAAACATCGCTTCTGTACTTTGTGAATAAAATACTACATTCAATGGGCGCCTGGGGGGCTCAGTTGGTGAAGCGTCCGACTTTGGCTCAGGTCATGATCTCAGGGTTTGTGAGTTCGAGCCCCTAGTGGGGCTCTGTGCTGACAGCTTGGAGCCTGGAGCCTGCTTCAGATTCTGTGTTTCCCTCTGTCTCTGCTTCTCAAAAATAAATAAATGGGAAAAAAAATTTGTTCAATATTACGCTCAAAACCTAGATCTGGTTCCCCAAGAATGATGTCCCAGGGAGAATACGCCTCCCCTTGCAAGAAATCATTTTTTTACAGTATCTATGTCCGAAAAAATTAAATTCTAACTTGAACAATCTGGCTTTTGTGTTCACTCTCTGCTCTTTGTAATCCCAGCCCCTCGGCACTGATTGTTGCTGCATTTCTCTGAAGTGTCAGGCTTGGCTTCCACGTAGTAAGAACTAGAAGGCAACTTTTCTGTAGATAAGATCATGTTTTAAATCACACAGCGCTGAACAACTGTTGATTCTTCTAGGACCTCTACTGACCCCAGATGTAGGAACGCAGCCCCGGCCCCGAGGAGGGCTCGGATCCATGATTCACGTGTGGGCGGTTATTGCCCGCGGCTTTGTCGTGTTTTGTCATGTTTCATAATAAAACCAGCGCAGCTCTGTGGACACAGTGTATCTCTAATGTTCTGGGGGAAGCAGAATAAAAATATGCCCAGGGTGTGAAGTCTCTGGCAGACTTTTTCCTACTACAATTAAAAAATGTTTTTAAAAAATGTTTGTTTATTTCTGAGAGAGAGAGAGAGAGACAGAGCACGAGCAGGGGATGGGCAGAGAGAGAGGGAGACACAGGATCCTCCAGGCTCGGAGCTGTCAGCACAGAGCCTGACGCGGGGCTCGAACCCACGAACCGTGAGATCATGACCTGAGCCGAAGCTGGACGCTTCACCGACTGAGCCAACTGGGTGTCCCGAAGGTGCTGTCTTTCCAGAAGTTCGCCTCCAAGGCTGGTGGGTGGCGTCCGGGAGCTGCATTTCGGAAGGGATCAACGTGGTGTTCTGCGCCCCGACTGTCTGCGTGAGCCACGTGTTTTATGCTGAAGATGTGACCAGCTGGCCTCCCAGAGTCTGTCACTTTGGTACGTGCCAGCAGACGGTGCTCAGAGGACCAGCCTCCACTGAAAACCCGGGGTGTGGGCCTCTGTGGGCAGAAATGCCACACACACACCTTCGCTGCTGGGGAAGTAAGAGTGCTTTCCAGAACCTACTTCTGGGGGAGAGTAAGAAAGCCTCAACACAGAGATTCCTCCAGACTCCATGTGCGTCTCCTTTCCTTACGATCTCATGGGAATCCTTACATATGCTGGGTCCCAAGAGTCCTGGTAGCAAAACTCAGGGCACGGAGGGGCGCCTGGGAGGCTCAGTCGGTTAAGTGTCCGACTCTTAACTCTGGGTTTCGGCTCAGGTCATGATCTCATGGTTCATGAGTTCGAGCCCCCCATCGGGCTCTGTGCTAACAGCTCAGAGCCTGGAGCCTGCTTCAGAAACTGTGTCTCCCTCTCTCTCTGCCCATCCCCTGCTCATGCTCTCTCTCTCTTAAAAAGAAATAAACATTAAAAATAAGAAAAAATTTTAAAAATGTAGAGCACGGAGATGGTTGGGGGGCTCCTGACCCAGCAGATACAGAAATAAACAGAAACGTAAGTGCGCTTGTGTCTGTGTGTCGACACACACTCACGTGGCTGTACGTTCATACAGACACACAGACACACAAAGATGCCCCGAGGTGCCCAATCAGAAAGCCTGGGGACACGAAACCCTATCTGCAGCGAGCTTACTAATGTCCGATCTTTTCTTTTTTTAATTTATTTTTGAGAGAGTGACAGCGCAAGCAAGAGAGGATCAGAGAGAGAGAGGGAGACACAGAATCCAAAGCAGGCTCCAGGCTCCGAGCTGTCAGCACAGAGCCCGACATGGGGCTCGAACCCACGAACTGTGAGATCATGACCTGAGCCGAAGTCGGACGCCCAACTGACTGAACCACCCAAGCACCTACTAATGTCCGATCTTGACTGCTAAATACCATTTTTTGCGTTCCCCCACCAAAAAAAAAAAAAAAATCCCACTGCAATCATAGGAAAACCCACGTCTCCTGGGAGAAAGGGCTACATCCAGGCTCGGGCTCAGAAAGGACAAGACGAAGTGGGACATGGCTCTGGCTCAGAAAGTAACAAAGTACCAAAGCACGATGGAGCCCCATGCAGGCGATGAGAGAGGCTGCCAGGCGTGGTCCCACCCGCCTGGTCTGGGACACACTGAGCGTCAAAGTGAGGTGATGGCCTCCATGGTGACCCTGTGAGTGCACCAGGAATCCGTGGATTCAGGCAGACATGGATGAAACACGAATGCCATCGAGCATGATGAGAGGTGGGGTATTTCCATAGCATGAAGCGTCTCCCCGCACACCACGTCCCCGGCAGAGCATCGAGGCAGACGTCACCCTAAGTAGGTGACCAAAGCAAACACCGCAGTGGAGAGGCACCTGGGGCCTGTGCGAGACAGCGGAGCGTCCTTCTTCCGGGATGCCTCTGACGCCTGATCCGGGCTCGGCCGTGTGGATAAAAGAAACACTTGCGTTCTACAAAATCAGTGGTGTTCATACTCTCCAAGCATAGCGAGGGCGTGAAAGTCAAGGGAAAGTCTGAGCAACTGTCCAGAAGCAAGGGGACCTGGAGAGACCACCGATGCCAGGCGAGTGTCTCACAGGGCGCTTTTGCTCAGGGGCCAGCACTTGGGGGACAGCTGGGGACACCTGAGCAGGGTGTGAGGATCCAAAGGCACTCCTGGGTCACCCTGTCACTGTTCGAACTTTGATTATGCAGGAGAATGTCCCTACTTGTAGGGAATGGTCAAGGATTTGGGAGAGTCGGCATCATGCCGATCACTTCCTGGCTAGCGAATCGATCAGGAGAAAGAGTATGATATTAAGTTTAAAAAAATGTTCATTTAATTTTAAGAGTTTAGATCATTTTTCTGTAAGTCTGAGATTGCTTCAGACTAAATACTGAAAAAGAAATCATAAAAATAAGTATTATGTATATAATGAATCGAACTACCTTTGGCTTCGGATAGAACATGATTTCCATCAAATGTGTATTTTCAAGTGCTATGCATTTAGCACAGACCTACATTTTTGGATTTTTTTAAATGTTTGTTTATTTTTGAAAGGGAGGGAGGGACAGAAAGAGGGAGTGAGAATCCCAAGCAGGCTCTGTGCTGACAGCAATGAGCCGGACGCAGGGCTTGAACTCACAAAGTGTGAGATCATGACCTGAGCCAAAGCCGGATGCTTAACCGACTGAGCCCCCTGAGCACCCCTACTCTTTGGGACTTTAGGGTGATGTGGAAAAGAAGATGTTTGGTCCTTGCAGCTCCAGCCTGAACAGAGAACCTGGTTTGCTTGGAGCTGGTCAACAAATTAGAACAACTGTCCAAACAACTCTTCTCCCCCAAAAATGCACTAAACGTGCAGAGATGTTGGCCGTCGGAGAAACAGAGGCAAAGGCGGCTCTGAAATGTTGCACGCTGGCTGGGGCCGACGGGACCACCGCGTTCCCGGGATCCTGTCATTGCTACTTCCTCCAAGTCTCTGCACCGCCTGACCACCTACCTGATCCTCCCAGGACAGACAGTGTTGGCAGGTCCGACAGACGTGGACAGGCATGAGGGCCGCACGCAGGGCACCAGCTGGGCTCCACCGCCACAGCCTAGTGCCCTCACCGGCCCTGACTGGAGGCGAGAGCACAGTCTGTTCTGAAGCTTTCCCCACCTAACAGGTTTTTGTAAAGCCAGGGTGCCAGTGACAGGCCTCCGGGATCAGAGGTGTGAGGGGAGCAGCAGTGTGCGTGCGGGGGCACCGTGTCCCGTCAGTGTACAAGCAGGGGCAGGGGTGCCTCGGCCCGTCAGAGGGCGTGCGGGGCGGGGAGGCGCCATGGCCAGTCAGTGTGTGCCTGGAGGGAAGGACGTTTGGCCCCTTACTGTATTAAATGGTCCAGCAAAGCTGTCCTAAACACAAGACAAGGTTTTTAAAGCACAGAGTACAAGTTCTGTGAAGAAACCGGAGAATACTGAAAGAGACCATCAAGCTAGAACACAGCGGAAAATTCCTGGCAGTACGGTCAATCCTGGAAGCAAGGAAGGGGGAGGGAGAGAGGAAAAGAGAAGTAGAAGATGACGGGGTAGAAGATGACTGGGTAGAACATCAGTAGAACTGATGACGGATAACAAGGTGGGGCGGGAGGGGGCCACGGTCCACGGGGGAGCTCTGCCTCTGTTAGTTT
Organism: Helogale parvula; assembly: GCA_004023845.1. Classification (NCBI taxonomy): domain Eukaryota; kingdom Metazoa; phylum Chordata; class Mammalia; order Carnivora; family Herpestidae; genus Helogale; species Helogale parvula. The sequence goes on along the minus strand of PJEM01000887.1, from coordinate 56,336 downwards.
AAGCCTCCTTCACCCCGCTCCCTCCACCCTCTGCAGTACCGCAGGGATACCTGGGGGTACTCTCCATGGCTGCCATGAGGGGCCCACTCAGAACCCCAGAGTCCACACAGAGTATTTTAAGATGAAGACGTCTGAGATTCAACAGACGTAGAAAGCAGCTTTCCCAGAGGCTCTGTGATCTGACTAAAAGCAGAAACTTCTGAGAAGTGAGGACTACCATTAAACTCCCTCTTAGGAGCGGCTTCTAATCCCAGAGGAGAAACCAGAGTAAACCTACCATAAATTCCTTCCCAGAGGAGTTTCATGACCATGAAGAAGACGGAAAGACTGCTCACACCTGCATAAAGCAACAGTTTCACAAACTTCCTTTCCCCCCATTTGTTCTCCTAAAAGCTCATTTGTCTTTCCTAAAGAAACCTGTTTGTTCTAACTGCCCCTTTCAGTTACTGATCTGGAAGCCCACAGCTCCTTAAGTAAATGGTCTTTTCTCTTGCTAATCTGCCATTTGTCAGTTTAATTTGTAGGCTCCCAGGGATTGAACATAAAGGGTAGAAAAAATGATTTTCCTCCTTGACATCAATAAGGAAGTATGACTAGCCTTCCGATATCTTCCTACCAATCAAAGCAGGGATTTATTTCCACTCGAGCGCAAGATGGTAGGAGCCAGAACGACAGATAAAGATGGAGACACAAGGATGCTTAGAAAAAGTGGTCTCTTGCAGTAGGCAGGATTTGAGGAAAATCAAAATGGATTTTGAGTCAACAGGAAATACAGATCGAAAAAACCCAGCAATGCTGTAATGATCCCTGCACAAGTATCAGTATGGTCCAAGCGGGAGGACTTCAACCTGGCATGAGTTCTAGTATTCACTTTCAAACTGACCCAGAGCAGGACCTTTTCACAAACTCTTGCGAGCCAGCGACAGGGGTGTGAGAATAAAAAACAAGGTTTTACTCTGCCAGGCTGAATTCACATCCTCGCATAGGGAAGGGAGGACTGAACTCTGCAGAAATGGAAAAGCTTCGGATGCTGTGGGGAAATCACTCTTCTCATCAGCACCAGTGAGACAGGATCCTGACTCCCTTCATGAGCGAGCCTTTCCTTCACTGTCTCATCTTCATCGTCAAAACTGCTGCCGACACACTTGTTCACTGGTTCTCAGTCTTAGGAAACAACCTCTCAGACATGTCTCTCTTCTTTCTGGATTCCTGCATTTCAATTCATGAGAATTCGAACCATTACGTGCAACACTTTGCGGGGGAGGGGGGTTATTTTCGGAAACACCCTCCCCAATTCCGAACATCCTAACTGATCTGCGTTTGAACCAGAAACGCCAAGCCCACAGCCTTGTGGACTTAATTAAGCACACACAGAAATTCACGCTGACGCCCCAGAAACTGGCTCAGCCCCCTGCTTCCTGTGACGCTTACGGTGTACATTTTCAGGACAGCAAATGACCAAATCTGAGCAACGTAAAAATTAACAAATGAGCAGACTAAAATTTTTTATTCAGTGAAAAGTCTCTGGGAATCCTTTTTCACGCAAATCACTTGAGAGCCAAATATTACAACTTGGTATTCTCAAAATATGAGTAAAAGACAAAAAAAAAGTGAAATAAAAACATGTAAAATTAGTAATTGCTTATGGAAAAGAAACAAAAATATCATTCCCAGAGAGCCGAGCGTGACTCACCTCAAAGATGTGAATTTCCTGGCTTCTGCTTAAGTAATAAGGAAGTCTAATTCACTCCAAGTTAAAGAGGACATTTCCTCTTTAAATATTCTGAATACTGTAACAAAAGACTGGAAAAAATCTATTAAGTCTTCACCTGGATTTTATGAAGATTATCACAAAAGCCCCTTGAAGCAAGTTAATGGTCTTTTTCCCCCAAGAAGATTCTATAACGTGTCAGAAAACATTTAAATGTCTCCAGATGCACGGAGTTGGCCCCCAAAGGCATAGCCTAAATTCCTACTCCTGAAATTCAAAATAATGTAGGTCAATCCAGTCTACCTGAGTCCACTGGAAAGAGAATTTTCTCTTCCAGGACTGCGGAAGTGAACTACGTTATTCTACTTTCCCTTTGGCACCGGAGCTGCCAGGCGTGTGCCTCTCCATGCGTGTTGCAGACGCGCGCACGGCACGGACCCCTTACACGGTGTTCAACGCCCCAGTGATCTGTTTTCCTACGAAGGTACCATCGTTGGGCAAATAGGAAAACAATCACTAAGGAGCTAGACATGGCAACTCGTGTTTTCCTCCTCGTACAGCTCAAGCCTTTTCAGCGGAACCTCCATCCCATCAAGTAAGGGGGTCTCTACTCTTCACAAGAGGAAAAACCAGTGAGAAAGTCCAGGGGCGCCTGGGGGGCTCAGTCGGTTAAGTATCCAACCTTGGCGCAGGTCATGATCTCGCGGTTTGTGAGTTCGAGCCCCGCGTTGAGCTCTGTGCTGACAGCTCAGAGTCTGGAGCCTGCTTCGGATTCCATGTCTCCCTCTCTCTCTGCCCCTCCTGCTTGTGCTTGGTCTCTCTCAAAAATAAGCATTAAAAGAAAGAAAGAAAGTCCAGACGCTAACAGGCAGCACTCACAAGCCCCACGCCTGGATGATCTCACCCCCTCTCCTCCTGAAAGCTCTCCTTGCAATGCTGTCCTTCGAGGACCACAAGACAACCCTAAGCCTGAAATGCAGGTCCCCCCTCCACTGGGCTAATCTATTCATGACGGAACACAAAACCGGAAGAAGCCAGCGGTCCCTCCTCTCATTTGTCCCGAAGAAAACAGCAAAGTTGTCAAGATCTGAAAAGTTGTTTTACATCAGAGGCAACATGGAGTGTCGTAACGGAACGCTCCCCGCGCTGCCCCCGAAATCTGTCGTCATTAGCAGCTGCTCGGAGACGGTGCCGTGATCCCGCACACTTGAAACGCGGTGTCAGATCCAGCTAAGGAGCTCACTGCCACATCTGATATGACAGGAACTCCCCACCCTCTCAACCCAGCAAGGTCGACCGTGCTGACTGCTTCAGGGCTGGACTTGAGAGCTCTGATCAGCTCTATCATGAAAACCAGTGAAAACACCACACAATTAACTCTCCTTGTCATTTTGGTTCCTGCGCTATGTTTCTGGCTTATTTCGCGACAGGGGAGATTTTAACGGGGTTTAAGATATTTGCATTTTTCCCATTTTCTTATCCATTAGGTACGTTTGGGGTGTACTGAGCTTTACAGAAAATGTTTAAAAGAAGTGTTTCTCTGTATCAACACTTGTTGGGGATTTTGGCCACCACCATTCCTATGAATTAACCTTACATTCTGGGGGAAAAAGACTTGTTTTAGTTTCTTCTGTGCTACAGGTGAAGCTCATTTAACTAGTTCCCAGGAAGAACGAGATGCGTGCCACTTCATATAAACATTCTCCCTATGAACTTGTACTTCCCTTGACTTCTGTGAGGGGGCAGAGCAAGGTCAGACACTAGATAACTTCCACTGAATCAAAGATTACAGGGGTGCTCAGGGCGCCCGTGGGGCTCCGTCAGCTGAGCATCTGCCTCTCGACTTCGGCTCCGGTCAAGATCTCACAATTTGTGAGTTCAAGCCCCGCGTTGGGCTCTGTGCTGACAGCATGGAGCTTACTTGGGATTCTCTCTCCCTCCCTCTCTCTGCTCCGTCCCTGCTCATGCATGCACATGCACGCTCTCTCTCTCTCTCTCAAAATAAATAAATACACTTTAAAACCAAAATAAAATAAAATTACAGACATGTTGAGAAAAGAAACCAGGAAATGCGGAGTGGATCAGGTGACAAAGAATGGGGAACAACCGTCTTTACTCAGTCAGTAGAAGTCAGCCACACAGGACAATACTGCTGTGGTCATACAAACTATTTCATAGTCCTCCGTTTTCAATATGGAGACAGGTACTTTCACTAAAGGAGGCTCTGATATAATCCAACCACTAAACGCAGTTCACTGTTCAAAAAAGTATCATTTCCCCTGGGCGCCCGCGTGGCTCAGTCGGTTAAGTGTCCGACTCATGGTTTCCACTCGGATCATGATCTCATGAGTCTGTGAGTTCGAGCCCCAACTGGGCTCTGTGCTGATAGTAAAGAGCTTGCTTGGGATTCTCTCTCTCTCTCTCTGCCCCTTCCCCAAGTGCACTATCTCTGCCTCTTTCAAATAAATAAATAAAATGTAAAAAAGCATCATTTCCCAAATGTCACGTCCAAATGCTATTTCATTTAGGACGTTGTGATACAAGAAGTTGACCGGGAAGATGTGCTCTCCTGAAAAGCTAAATGATTATTAAGGACCAAAAGTCAAAACACTTATTCAACGAAATTATCTTGACAAACAGATCTCCTTCTGTCTGCCTCCTCAACGGACAGCCACACCCATCCAGTGGGTGCTGCTGATGTCCGACTTCGAGGAGCGTAAAGCACAGCCAGAGTATCATCTTTCCCCTCAGCCTATCTTCAAATAAGAGGAGTGACCAACCGCATGTCAGCCCACCGCCCACTAACCGAAACCAGACAGAGGTACAGGTCCCTGACTGTGCTTTAGCACATGCAGCAATCAGAGCAGAAAGAATCCGTCTGGCATTAACTGCCCAGGGCATCAAATATCAAGAACGGTTCATCTGGGCTGTCCGGCTTCCGCTCAGGTCATGATCTCACGGTTCATGGGTTCGAGCCCCACGTCAGGCTCTGTGCTGACAGCTAGCTCAGAGCCTGGAGCCTGTTTCAGATTCTGTGTCTCCTTCTCTCTCTGACCCTCCCCTGCTCATGCTGTCTCTCTCTGTCTCTCAAAAATAAATAAAAAGCATTAAAAAATTTTAAAAAAAAGAATGGTTCATCAATAACATGTAATAATGTTAAGGGACAGTCTCTCTTTTTACAATTCTTCCCCTTCTGCTCACATCATCTATTGGAATCTCATCTATCATCTTCTGGAATCCCAAGGCTTAATGAAGGCAGCTCTGGGTGGCAAAAACGCCAAGGCATCTGCACGTAGCGCACAGAACTGCAGGATGACGGCCTTCCATTTGTCCCCACTTCCTTGGGCTGTGTCACAAAGGGGAATGACAATATTTCAGAGCAGCAGGCTAACCGCTGCAAGAGCACAATTCAGCAGAACCGAAAACACGTACTTTGCCTTCAGCGTCTCCTCCTGGAAATTCCAGTGCGGACCTTCCACCAGCTGTAGTTCTCGCAAAACCCTTCCGGGCTTGTAGGCTGCGTTGATGATCATGCTGAGGACCTGTGGGGAAGAAAAACAGAACTGCCATGAACTTGAGTGGCTCCCGTCCTCACTGAAATAAGAGTGCCGTGAGAGCTGCCCTCCCACAGAGGGGAATCCGCTGGCCACACGTCCACTACGTCAGGTGGAATGTTCTCGGCCGGCCGACACTGATTCGGCTCAGCACCAATGGGATAAAAACGGCAGTAAAATCCAGTCCCACGGGCGGGCGGGTGTGTGGACCACCTGCCAGCAGGAACCACAGACCTCGTCAAAATCCTGGTTGAAGAAAAACGGATCTATTTCCTCCAAAGAGCCACTGATGATCTTCAAAGGGATTCCTCTTCAGGGAAATCAGCTACTGAGAACTTCATTTTAGTTTTGAAAATAAGTTTCAAACGGAATCACTAAGACAGAGGCAACCGGTCTGTGCCAACAATTCTGAACAGACTGCAGATGTCTGTAAGGAGGTGAGCCGAGCGTTTGACACTCACCTGGTGCTGGCTCGGTTTATGGACATTTCATCCGGGGACCAGGCTCTGAGAGGCGTGTTCAAGACAGTGTGGAGTGATCTGGAACCAGCCGGAACCATATTTCCTCAAACCTCTCCCTTAATCCCAACTCTCAAGTCCAAGAAAACACACACGTGGTCATTGCCTCCCGTGGCACCCCCAGAAAGATGGGGCGCCACCCTCTGTGAGCCTCAGCTGCGCACTCTGGGTGGGTAATGTGTGCCTGTGAACCCTCTTGGGTGCCAAGAACAAGGACTCCAGACCCCCTGGGGCACTGCCCCTTCCGTAAGCAGATCATCCACCAGGAACGTTTATGAGTTCCGGCATGTTCAAGACCTGCTGGCACTGGGCCAGACGGCTTACCGGATGTGAAGCTGCAGCGCAGCCTGTGAGGGACCACAAGACCCACGGGGTTTTGCTCCACAAAACGCGCCTGGATGAAGACCCGCTGGGCGCCAGCCCCAGGAGCGCAGGGGGGAACGGGACGCAGCACCGACCACTCCTGTGGTGTCCCCCCACGTCCCGCCCCCAGTCCCGGTCCAGGGAAGGAAGAAGGCAGGCACTGAGCTCACATCGCACTTTGCAGAGCAGAATCCCACAGAGAAGGGGAGGAAAACACCTCACTGAGATGAGATTCCGGCGTCACTGCTGAAGCGCCACGGTTTATGGAGGAGGGGACACAGTGCCCGTCGGAGGACGCAGACGGAGTATGTCGCTGGAATTCCCACGTCCACAGCGTCCACCTATGCGATGTGTTCTAGAAACACTACTGTGTGGCTGGTGCCCCGATTTCATCCCAAAAAACGATGCTGTCTCCTATGATAACTGAAGAACTGACCTTAAAAATACATACATACTTTTAAAGTATGTCTATTTTGTGGGGGACAGTGCTCCACTCCATGGCCCCAGAGGGTCCTCATCAAGACCATGTGATTCAGCCGAGGCCCCAAAAGCCAGACGAGGCCGTCGAGCCGTCTGGGTGTGTTTATGTTTTCCGTACTAGAATAACCCTCTGGTTTAATGGTTTACTGTCAGTACGGTTTACAGAAATCAAGTTTAAAAAATAAATCCAATTAGAACTGGCTGAAATAACGCACAGAGTATTTATCAGCAGACAATAAAATTTAAACCGATTCTTTTCATTCTTTTCACCGTGTTTTGTGGGAAAGGCCCAGAGCTAGATGTTCTTTGCTGCAGAACGAAATGCATTTCGAGATCGCGAGAAGAAAATGCCTTCCAAAATTCGATTCAGCCCGGGAACAGGCAGCCGTTAAATTGTCAAAAGCGTCGAATATTTAATAATTTTCCCATGGCATTTCCAACGCCACACCGCGCATTGCCAAATTCAACAGGCTCTCTATAAAACCTGGGGACTGTGAGCTGAACGGCTCTGCTGTATGTGACACCTCAGAGTATCACGGAAACCTCCAGGAACATAGCTACAGTGGTGGCCGGAACGGCCATGCAGAGTCAGACAGAATTACCGTTCCTCGCAAAACGTCGGAACTCGGTGCACCATGTTATGCCCTTGATCAGGAGGGGTACCACGCACGCTGCTCCCGCTAACTGAGAGGATGTCAGGTGTGACACTAATGAACAGTGTGCCCGGTAAGCCGGCACAGGGAGTCTGAGTCACTTGGGAGGAAAGTCAGGCTCCAGGAGCACCTCCCTGGATCTCCTGCAGTTCACGAAACATTGGTGGAGAACCTACTTCACACACAGGTCTTAACAGATGTGCGATTGAACCCCGGCTCCAGCCTGTGGGAGCTACAAGTCCCTAGGCAAGATGTGTGACTGGCTTTCCCCATCTGCATGATGGGGGCACTGCCATCTCTCTGGTTCATAAGGGGATCAGAACACTTCTCCCCCAAGGATGCCACTTTGGCACAGAATTATTCTGAGCCGGAGGCAACTGAAAAGCTGCACACACAGAGGAGCTCCCCCTTTCTGCCTGGAAATGGGAGCTCATGTCCCCTTCTCCTCCACGCCGGGAACAGCCCTCGTCCCTGGAGACAGAAAGGTGGCACTGGGATGACTGCACAAGCCTTACTGAAAGAACCCTTAACTTCCATTCATCTCCGGTGTGTTTACCTTCCTACAATCTACCACCCCCCCAAACCCCGTTTCCTTGGTCTGTCACCTCTCCATGCCGTTCTGCTGTTTGTTAAAATGGTATGTGAAAGTCTCCAGCGTAATGGCCTCCTGGGGTTTTTGCTTCTTTTGTGGGAGGCCCCCTGTGCGTGTGACACACACCTATTCTCCCGTTATTCTGTTTTGTGGTCAGATTAATTTGCAGGCCCCGGTCACTAAACCTAAGAGAGTGGAGACTTTCCTCCTCTACAATAGGGATGTCAGGAGAAATAAGAGATCACATTATGGCCCACAAAAAGTGTTTAAAGGTAGCCCTCTTCTCAACACTGATGCAGTCCTCACCAGCCCATAAAGTAAACGGTCTCCTGTGCTTTCACCTGCTCTATGTCCACTCACCCATACTGATATATTAGACTTACATCTTTGCAGAACAACTCTGCTCAGAAGCTTGATTTTCTTGGGGCGCCTGGGTGGTTCAGTCGGCTAAGCGTCTGACTTCAGCTCAGGTCATGAACTTGCAGATGGTGAGTTCAAGCCCTAGGTCAGGCTCTGTGCTGACAGCTCAAAGCCTGTGTCTCCCTCTCTCTCTGCCCCTCCCCCACTCACGCTCTTTTCTCTTTCTCTCAAAAATAAATAAACATTTAAAAAAATCTTTAGACGTTCAACTTTCTTGCTACTGTTTTCTTTCCAGAACTAAACTTCTCATAGAAATATCCTGTACCTTTTCCAGTTCCTCCTCTTCCATTTCATTCTCCACTGGCCCAAATCTGGTTTGCCCTCCCACCACTAACACAGAAGTGCTTTGGGAAGATCACCAGTGACCTGCCGCCCGGGCCTGGCTGCCTCTCCGCCACCCTCCCTCTGATCATCAGGGACAAATGCGGGCTCAGCGACGGGCGGGTGGGTCTGGTGGGCGGGCAGGGTGGGGAAGTCAGAGAGAGGAGGGAGAGGAACAAAGGTGGGTGCTGCACGCCATGCGGGGCACACAGGAGCCGCTCAATGGACCCCGCGTTCCTTCCCCCACACCTTCCCTTCCAGACGCAACCACAGCACTCGGAAGATGAGGAAATCGAGGGCATTTCATTCTTGCTCGCATCATGAACCATGTGAGTCCAGGGTTTCCCTTCATAGTCAACATCACGGAATGTCCCCGGAACACCAGAGTCCTTTGGATCATTTCCAACCTCGAGTATATCCTACGGTCAAAGTCAGAGCAATGTTGAACGTGCAGAGAACCACTTAATAAGAAAATGATTTCCTTGAGAGTCAAAAATGAGGTAACACTCTGGAAGGCAAATGTGGCCCCACAGCTCGGGGTCGGCTGACTTAACGGAAGGAAGACGGGTTCTCAACTTGGAAAGTAGGTAGTCTGCTGAATTCTAGTGGCTGCGGGGAGGGCTCTTTGGGAAAGATGGACTCCCATGGAAACAGGAAGAATAGTCCCTCTCTTGTGGAGGTGGGGGGGGGATCAGAAAAAGAATCTGACACTAAGAGCCCCCACCCACCCCTACGTGTTCTCTCTGCTTCAACAGACCTTTCTCTGTTCCACAGTCTCTCCAACAGCCTCGTTACAATAATTAGCTTTTTACAGGAATTGGGACCATCGAAGGCTCTCGTTGGCCTAAAACATTTTTCCCTTTCGTCTTCAAAAATCAGATGGAATGGAGCAAGGTTTATAAATAGTTGTTTTGTTTTGAGGTTTTTTTTTTTTTTTTTTTAGTAAAATGATCCTTATTGCTACTTCATCAGCAGTGTCTCCAACTACAGGGTTTTGAATAAGCCCTGAAAAGAAATCAAAGCAAAGAACCTTTTCAAAGGACTTACCCCTAAAACTAGGTGATTTCATTTGGTCTCCTCCAAACCCGACGGCTCTGTGCATGTTCCAAGGTTATGCGGTGACTGCACCTAGTACTGAATATTACCTAATAATAATCTTCATACCGCCCCCAAGCTTGGTGCATCGTACTTTAGGGGCTGGTGTTCTGCACGAGCACATAACAGTAGCAACAAAAACACCAGAAAGTACTGTCAAGAGGCCTGTCCCCATCTTAGGCTTTGCAGACTGGCTCCACTAGACGTCACCTAGGCAAGATTACCCCAGAGCCAAAGCCTTGATATGAGGCCATTTCCCCCTCCCCTGCCCACGCCACCTTCTCCATTCCAGCATGCCGGTAAACACACAGCGACGGACAGGAAGAGAATTCCCTTCACGCGCAGTATGGAACCACTTACATCAAGACCTAAGGCCGCTTTGGCTTTCTTATTTTCTGGGTTCCCACACGAGGCCTTTTGAGGTTGTCTGTAAACGTCTGTTGTGACAAGTAGCTCAGAAGAAATGCCCAAAGATCTATAATGATGGGCAAGGCAAATTCAAACAAGTCATCACAGACCCGGTCCCCCAACCCTGAAGGTGGGAAATAAACAAATCAAAACCCAGAGATTGAGGGCAAGAGCATAACAGGTCACGTGTGGTGGAAATAGGAACGGCAGGCAACGAGTGAAGCCTGATTCCAAACTGCCAGGTCCCGCTGGAAGCTTTGGGGGATGGGGGGAGGGGTGGACAGGAGCGGCTGCTCTTTTAGGCCAGCCTCTGGTGGGGCAGCAGAGGTCAGGCCACTGAGCTGTGGGGACTGAAGGACTACAGGATTCCTCTGGAATCTTCTGCTCAAGCCTATTCTGCGTGTCAGGGACGCAGAGTGTGGTCGGCACGGGGCCCAGAGCCCTCAGGAATGGCCTGTCTCCAAACACACCTTCCGCATTAGACCCAACATTCAACATTCTTTTTCTTAATGCTTATTTATTTATTTTGAGAGGGAAAGAGAGAGCGAGAGAGCAGGAGCCGGGGATGGGCAGAGAGAGAGGGAGAGAGAGAATCCCAAGCAGGCTCCTCGCTGTCAGCACAGGGCCCCAAATGGACTCGAACTCATGACCCATGTGATCATGACCCTGAGCTGAAACCAAGAGCCGGACACTTAACCGACCGAGCCTCCCAGGAGCCCCCAGTCACCCACGATTTCAACCCTCTGTCGCCATGTCTGAAACCAGACTTCACGTGACTGGCTTACACTGGGTGCACTTCAAGGAGTCTCAAAGTCAGGGATGGCTGTTAGGTAGGCGACGCCCATTCCTACCAGCCAGGGAGAAGGGGTAGGGGATACCAGGTCCTGAGCCAGAGCAGAGAAAGCACAGGGAAAGTGAGACCTGGTGGGGGGGGGGGGAGTACCGAGGGGCACACAGAAAAGAGGGACTCGAGAAAAGGAGTCTGCTCCTATTTTTACTGCCCAAAACAACACACAGCACCACTTCCAGATTTAAACACCACACACCTCCTACCCCTACCGGCCCTGGCGAACACGGAACGGGGGTACGATTCTAACGTGACCAGGCACAGATTTCTGTGGTGTATCTGAACCTGTGTAGGTCTGTTTGGGTGAGACAGGCCTAGAGGGGGGAGCGGAAGGCAAGGCCCCCTCCTCTGCCTCCAGGGGGCTGTCAACTCACTAAGAAAGCAGTCATCACGACGCCCAGCTCCAAGGACAGTGCCCACCTGACAATGGGTATGACTTATGAGTTCTCAGGCCCAGAATGAATCCACGGAGGTGGGTTAGGTCTCATTCCTGCTGGGTCCCAGCGCTGGAAGACTAATCTGGTATAATACGTGCTCAGTAACCATCTGGTGCAACATGAATAACCGAACACCTTTGTATCTGAAAGGCCGTGGAGGGGCTGAGGGTAGAGGAAAAGAAATACACATGGACCACGGTGATGCCTCCTGTCTCCACGTCACTATGTTCTGCACGTTCTGAGGCCACAGAGCTAGTAAGGTCAGAGAAGAGAATGGGAAGGGAGAGATGGCGTTCAGGACTGGTGGATGCGCCCATCTCCTCCGTGATCCCTCTGCTTCTAATCATTTCCGAGGTCACTTCCTGCAGAGTGAAACTTGTCACAACCCATTCTCTTAGAAATCCAGGAAGGCTTCATGGATCATGCCTAAATCTTTGCAGCCTTTGACGAGGCTGTCATAAAGAGCACCAAAGTGACTGTTTTAGATACACAAGACAGACAGACAGACAGATGGACAGGCGATTAGAAAATGATAAATAGATGACAGACAGATGACAATGGCAGGTGGATGATGAAAGATGATGGACAGAAGGATGAATGGGTGGATGGACAGCATGAGGAGATGATGGACACATACAGGATAGGAAGATGGGTGGACGGACAGACGGACAGACGGACAGGTAGGTGGGTGGGGTAGTGTGTGCACATGTGTATGTCTGTGCTCCGAAATCAAGCATGACCTCCCTGCGTCGGCAGAGCTCAGTCTTCTGTATTTTATCTTTCAGGGGACTCCACTGTATTCCGACTGATCTCCATGTCAGATCCAGGTCAGGCTGAGGACACAGTTCGGAGGGAGAGAAAAAGCCACAAAAGCGTATCACTTCAGAAAGTCTCCTGAGCGTCCAGTATTCCAGATGCTTTCTCCTAAGCCTTAATCTATAAAGCATCAGGAAGAAGAAAAAAGGGAATAGACAGTCAAGGGCCACATATGTACCTTTTCATAAGAAGTGCTCCGATAAATGTTCATTTCTTTTTAAAGAAATGTTTAATGTTTGTTTTTGGAAGAGAGAGGGAGAGAGACAGCACGAATAGGGGTGGGACAGAGAGAGGGAGACTGAAGCAGGCTCCAGGCTCTGAGCTGTCAGCACAGAGCCTGATGTGGGGCTCAAACTCATGAACCGTGCGATCATGACCGGAACCGAAGTCAGACACTTATCTGACTGAGCCGCCCAGGTGCCCCTGAATGGTCATCCCTTAAATGACCAAATCCACGCTGCCAAAAAGTAGCACATAAAGTATGTCTATGTGGCTGACCCAACATGATTCCAGATCAACTCCCGAGTCACACATCCCAAAGTTCTGTGGAAAACGTGAAAAAAGATTCCTAGAGAATTCCCCACTGGATGTGACATTTCTATCACTTATGGCTAAAAACAGAGGTCTCCCATGGGCAAGTAATTTCAGCCAAATCACGTTTCAGAACATCACAGGTGCTCCCCACATGTGTGGAAGCCACCCTGGGGTGGGACCTGGGACGTTGCCTCTATGCCCATGGAACAGAGGACCACGTTCCTCCCGAGCTGGTGTCTCTGAGTCACTCCCCCGGGCAGCACCTGGCTGCTGTCGGCCCACGTCATCTCCTGTTTCAGATGCTGTGCTTGTCATGGCGGGACACACCGACACAAGTGCATGCACCCAGTGGCCCCCTTCCCTCCTCCCCTGCTCCTGCAGGCTCCTTCCCTCACAGGGGGCCACGAGCACAGCGCCCCCTTGCTGCGCTGCCCTGCACGAGCCTGGCCACTCAGGGGACTGCATTTGGAGGAGGAGCAAGCAGAATTTTTCCCAACAGCTTTGCAGCACTGTCGGGAGGAGTGGAAGTTGACCCCGGGCACCCAGAGCTGCAGTTGGTGAGTCTCGGGGGCACCCAGGGCACCACGGAGGCATCAGGGATAGGAGAGGATGGCCCTGGGTGCTGCCGAGCATACGGAGCATGAAGGTTTGATTTATGATGAGCACAGCCCCTCACTGCTCACATTACAGGTCTCAGCCCCCACGAGACTGGGCTCAGGGCTCCCAGATAATGCCCCAGGCTGAGGGGCCATCCAGAGGCTCACCTGTCCCCTCCCTTCAAGACCTGCTCTCCTGGGTCCCTCATGGGGAGGACGGACTTGGCCTGGTGGGTCACCGCTCCGGCTCCAGCTTCTCGGAGCTCAGCTACCCCCTCTGCTGCAGCCTTTCTGGAATTGAGGCCGGGGTCCACTCATAGTCCTCAAAGCCTCACTCGAGTCTGATGCCTGGAAGCTGACTGCCCAGAAGATGAGCAGACTGGTGTGGACCCTCCCATCGGCCACTCCCTCCCCTCTGGGAGTCTGTCCTCCCTCAGATCCCAGCCCTCCCCTCTCTGGCAGTCGGTGTTCTGGGAGCTGAGGACCGCCCTGGCCGCCTGCACTTCCCATGTCCACAGCCGCTCTGTCCACACCCACACGCGTCTGCTACCCCTAAGCAGCGTGGACAGACGAGAGTGGCTATCACTCGGCATCTCAAAGACGAAAAAGCCCGTGACCGCCAACACCACGATGGCCTGAAAAGCAAATGCGCTCTGTCTTTGCTCCAATTACCTCGTTCTCTTTAAGTGACAGGGAATCTGAGACCATACAGGTTCTGGTGCTGAAGGAGGCGCATTAGCACACACATTGGCTTGCTAGAACTTACGATTTTTCTTGCACTCACAGAATGAAGTGCTTGCTTTTTTTCCTTCTTCGCTTCCTGACTCAGGCAGTTTCTGAACATCAGCACAAAACTGGTTTTGTCATCAGAAAAGTGTTCTGGCCTGGCTCTCACATTTGGCCGCCGGCACCTTTTGCCGGGCAGATCAGAGTAACCGCCGTGGACTCCAAAACCCCATGAGGGAAGGTCAGATGGCCAGCGCCCCAAGTCAGGCTGACCCGGAGGACACCCGCAAACAGCCGGAACACCTCGTGTTAACTTCTGGAACATTCTGTGACAAACGGTCTCGCCGGCGGCTTCAAAGGCTCCCGCCAGGTCCCTGTTATTTGTGCTTGCCTCCCTGTTCCTTTCTGCTCCGTCCTGAAAACAACAGGCGCAGACACAACGGGCCTCGAGATCCCAACAACCCGCTCCCGGGCTGGATGCCAGCGGGTCACTGCGCGGTCCAAGCGTGTGATTTCACGTCCTGACACGGAACCCCGTGTCTCCAGTGTCTTCTTCCATCCAGTCCAGCATCTGAAGGTACAAAAGGTCAGTGCCCCCTGACACAGAGCGGGGTGCTCCCTTCCGTGTACCTGCATCAACGCGGCCTTTCAGGGCGTCCCCGTGGCTTCAGCGCTGTCTTCCTGCGGTGACAGACGTCCCACCTGGGAGACGGACCCACGTGTCTCTCAGGCTGGGCCAGGCCCGCACGGTTCTGTTACGGGACACTAGGCCGCCTGCAGGGGGTGGGGGGGGAGGAGCGGCTTCACAGGGGAGCAGGTGCCCAGTGCTGAGGACGCGGGGGCCGCGGGGACTCTACATACAGATCTGGGCTGGGTGTCCGTCCCTTGAGATCTTTCCCCTGCACTGTGCTGGGCGCCCCCTTTCCCGTTCTGCCCTTCTGGGTGCAGCTGCCTGCTCCTCTGTCCCCACAGACGGCGGGGACGTCGGTGTGACTGCCACGCCCCCGTCCCAGCCCGCCACAACTCCCAAGACCCCACCCCCGCTCTGCCATCTCCGCTCCCGGGCTGGTCTTTCCCACGTGACCGGAAGCGCTGGTCTTTCCCACGTGACCGGAAGTGCTTGTCTTTCCCACGGGTCCGGAAGCACATTGAAGGCCAGGAACTTGTCTGTGACATGCTTCTGAAGAAATGACCACGGCAATGGCCGGATCAGCATTTCTGCTCCATTTTCTCTCTAGAATGGATTTGTGTTTTCTAAATGCATGAAGTCTTTACAATGGATTTCTGTTTTCTAAGCGCGTAAAGTCTTTCATTGCTAAATCCACAGACGGCCTGGGGAGGCAAAAGCGCTCTGACTCCGCGAAAACGAGCTCGTCCTCTTGGAGCAGAACGGAGCCTGAAACCACATGGAGGTCCCCGCAGGGAGGGGGCCAGCACTGGGACCACGTCACCCGGGGGTCCTGGGAAGCCCGCATCCCCCGGACGCCAGATGTGCCCCCACCAGCCAGCAGCTCGGTCCCACCTGCGCTCCAGGCATGCCGCGCTGTTCTCCTTCATTCTTTCCAAACCGTGGCGTCCTCTTGCATACCTACGAGTTGTCCCCAGCCTGCGGGCCCACACTCCTGCCCCATGGGACCACCTTCCTCTCCCGGACGCCCCCTGAACACCCACCCGCACAGCTGAGGCTCTCTACTCCCTCGTCCAAGCCACATTGAGTGTCACCTGACATTTCTGTGTCACCGCCTCCCCTGTGGTCCTGAAGCGCTCCACTCTCGCCTTGACCGAGCACCTCCTCACTGTACCTCCTGCTTAGAATTACGAACCCCCCTCATCAGGCCACGAAGCCCAAACGGGCCGAGGGCAGACCGTGCAGTGCTCTCCCCCAGGGCCCAGTGTGGTACGTGGCTCCGAGAGGCTGCCTGAGAGGCTGCCTAACACCTACGTGTTCAGTGGAGACACGGAGGGAAGCACATTCTTTGTGGTACAGTAGCAACAAAGGAGATCCCCACGGGGCCCTCTTTCTCAAGAAGAAGCACTGATATGTACGAAAAAAGCGGAGATGGTGTTTCCAAGAGCAGCTCAGAAATAGTTCCAAAGTCCCAACCCATCTCGCACCGGGTCTAGGCGAGGCCAGAAACACAGACCAGAGAGGACACCCTCCGGCAACCTAATCAGGGTTCACCTCTTGACCCGCAGGCAGGCCCCCAAAGGCAGGAAGAGAAGTGGGAAATGATGCCATCAAGATGATGTGCAGCTGGGGCTCGGCCCAGGACACAACCATTCTGCCAAGTGCCTGGAGCCCAAGGCGCCACCTACGTGCAGGCAGCCAACTAGCTATAGCGGGGGTTGGGGGAAGACGGCACTGCTCCCGGCTCTGCTCCCGGCTGAGCTGCGGAGGGTCTGTCCCCACAGCACTCTCTTCTGTCCATCGAAGTTTACGTACCTCTTTAGAGAAACCTCCGGTCTGCACTCCTAGGCCCTCCCCCCACAACACAACCCGTCTCCCCCGACTCCCCGAAGCTCTTGATTCAAACCCAGTGCAACATTTCCCCGGACTGAGGGGAGGAAGGTCTAACCCTCACGCTGGCCTGTGAGTCTTTCATGGCAGGACAACCATTTTCCATCTTTGTCTGACCAGCTCCAGCCCAAGGACGGCGAGACGGCGGGTGCTCGGAATATCACCCAAACGGATTCAGATTTCTCTCATCTGCTTCGGAGATTTTACCTACATCTTCAACACCCTGTGGAAGGAAGCCAGCTCGGACCACTGTTGGGAATGCTTTACCTCTTTGAGAACCAGCACACATTTGCCGGGTCCCACGGACTGCGGCAGCTCTGCGATCCTCCCTTTGTTCAGGTAAGGGCCTGAGAAACACCTGTGGTTGATGAAAAGCTGAGGACAGCAGTATTTCCCGTTGACGGTCCCTGCAGGGAAGAGAAACACAGCGGAGGCCTTAGGAACCAACAAAAACACTTGCTTAATCCACTTAGCTGTCAAAATTACTAGAGGCCCACGGTGTCTTAATATCAGAATGTTTTATATCCACATTAGCTTGGAAGTTCTGGTAATTTTTTTCTACCATATAAATACACTTTTCTGTTTATGAGGCAGGATTCAAGACACACAAAAAGATGCTACAACCAAGGCAATGACATCTCATGTATCACTAGGCAGCTAAGAAGAAAGCAATACCAGCTACACAGCTAAGTTCCCTGGGCTTTCTACCCCAGAACCCCCTCCTTGTGCTCCCCTTCCCTGAATCTGGTGTTTATCATTTCCAGGCACGTCCATAAACTTCACCACACACACAGGTGTACATGTATCAACACACAATAGAGGGTATTTTGGATATTTTAAAAATACGGTAAAACCTTGTTTGTGAGCATAATTCGTTCCAGAAACACGCTTGTAATCCAAACCACTGGTGTATCAAAGCGAATTTCAAGAAACACTGGCTCAGTTGTGATCACATGACATTCAGCAACCCGAACGACTTGTATTTTAAGATATGGCTCATTATCAAGTTAAAATTTATTAGAAATGCTGGCTCGTCTTGTGGAGCAGGTGACGCACAATCCAAGGTCTTACTGTATTCCATCAGGGGATTTCTGCAGCATCTGGTTTGTTCAATGTGAAGCGTCTAAGATCCCTCTAAGTTGGTAAACATCTACTCAGAACGTTCATCCATTTTCCACTTTTGTGTGTGACTCCATCACATCATTATGGCGCAAGTGAGGTTTCCGTTCTCTTACTGATGGACGTTTAGTCATATCCATGTTCTTGGTACTACCGACACTGCTTTAGTAACGTGGTTGTGAAAATCTGCTTCTGCCTTTGGGCAAGAGGGTTTTCCAAGTACGTAACAAGGAGGGGAACCTTTCGGCCCTGGGGTCGGCACGCCTTCGGTCTTCCTACACATGGCCAAATTGATCTCCACGCGATTTATTCTCCTCTCATCATTGTGCAGCAGTTCCTGCTGTCCCACGTCCAAGCCCACACTAGATATGGCTGCCTCGTTTTGCCACTCGGATGGACGTGAGAGGTACCTCCCAGGGAATTAAATCTGCATCTCCTTTCTTAGGCTTTCAACTTAGCCAAGTTATTGGTCTAGTTGTGTCTCCAAGGGCCATGGGGAAAAGTGGACTGGGTACACAGTAAGGCATTACCCTACAGCTTCCTGATGTCTGCAACCGCAGAAAGGGAGTTCATGGTCAGCCATGACGTGCCCTCCCCCACACCGCTCCAAGCAAAACCACGCTAACGGTGCTCTTTGGCATAAAAACTGTTCTGAGTTTGGTATGGTCACTGAAGAGTCCAGGAAGGTTTGTCCTTACAAGACTTCCAGGGAAGGAGGGAGAAGTGTTATTTTTGTGAATAAAAGACAAAAGGAGTAAAATAACAATCACAGCCGCTGACAGAAGAGCTGACATCGTTCTTTTAAAACCCTTCCGAAGTTTGAATTCCATACGACAAAATTAGACCAAAAACGTTTATGTCCCCAGCTGCACATACGTGGAAATTTTTCAGTAGGATTAGCCAGCCCAGACCTTTAGAACAAAACAACTGCAGTAAGTCTACTCATGCAAATGCCTTCCTCACTACCCCCTGGGCGGACAGCGTTCTTCCACGGTGTATAGCTTTTAATCCTGGAAGAATTCAGAGCATGTTCGTTTTGGCTAGAAAACAGGATTCTTAATCAAATATATTATTGAATGTACAAACATGTCTATAGTCAGATTGGTTGTCAAAGGGGAATTCACCTGTGTGTTTTCGAAGGTTATTAGAAGATGTAGAACTTCACACATTAAAAAACATGTATTATTCATGCTCAGGTTTCAAACAGAGGGTTTTAAGGAACAATTCAAGAGCCCACAGGGACTTATGTATCAACCACTTGTAGAAAATGCAAGTGGCATGGCAAAAAACGTCAAAAAAAAAAAAGAGTGCCTGATGATATTTTCAGTTCCTTTTCTTTCCACATGACCATCCACAATATACAGCCTTAACTGGGCTCCTAATTTCCAAGTAACACATGGATCCTTCTCCTGCAGACTGAGAGAATTATCTGGAGCTATGTACCAAGACACAGAAGAGGCATGGAGACTCTGGTTTAGAAATTTTTTTTAAAGGTGTGCCTAGGTGGCTCAGTCAGTTAAGCATCCGACTTTGGCTCAGGTCATGATCTCACGGTTTGTGAGCTCAAACCCTTGCATTGGGCTCTGTACAGACTGCTCTGAGCCTGGAGCCTGCTTCGGATTCTGTGTCTCCCTCTCTCTCTTCCCCTCTCCTGCTCACACTCTGCCTCGCTCTCTAAATAAACATTAAAAATTTTTTTAAATAAAAGAAAAAAATTTTCAAGTAGCTACATGTGAATAAGTAGCAATGGAGACAAGGAAAATGAACTGAGAGCTGAGGCATTCTTACATTGACCTGAAAATACATGCATGTCCCTCTCACAAACTGGGAAGCGCACACAGCCACAGAGAGGCTCACTTACCTGTGGTGTCCAAGGGAGAGAGTAAACAAAGGTCATGAGGTATTTTCTCAACAGGCACTGTGGATGGCAACCTGTCGATCAAGAGAATAAAACCATCACGGGTCTCACCCGTTAGAAGCCACTAGTCCCTTCCAGAGTCCCTCCCATTATTCAGAAATCCTAGGACACCCGAATCCAGCGGCAACGCCAGGACGCACGGACAGATCGCTCCCCAGCTCTTACGATAACCCTAAGATGCCAGTGGAACTTCTGACCCTCAAGTGGTCATCACTAGTCAGTGATGTCCTTCTAGGTCGTTCCGGGCTTTGCCTCTTGCTACAGAATTATCATAATACCATTAATTATATTCTCAGACCTGAAGAAATATTAGCTTGTACAGACTTGATGCAAATCAGACTTGTCTTCTATGTGTAACTGGGAGCTACTGTCTGGTGGCTTTTGATTTCTGGTCTCTGTGGTCGTGTGGGTCACGGCTACAGAAAGCCTATCAACAGATGGGTCTTAAAATGTGAAGCAGGCCTATTTCAGAGCTTTGTGTTACAGTTCAGAAACATGTTGTTGAACAAACATTAAAAAAAGGTAGCCATAGGGAAAAAGAGGCATATTGGGTTTCAGAGGGTGCCCATGTTAGCCGTGTAGAAACCACAGTGTTGAAAAGTGACACAGACTCAAAGTCAACCATGAAGAGACCTCAGCTGGGTCATCTACAGCACTGGTTCTCAAAGTGGGGTCCCTGGAACTCCCAGACCGGCATCACCTGGGAACCTGTGACACGTACGGACGCTCAGGGCCCCCGGAAGACCTGCTGCATCAGAAAGTTTGGAGATGGGGGTCCAGCAGCACGTGTGTTGTATCGAGCTGCCTCGGTGACCCCGGGCCCACGACCGCAAACTGAGGAGTTACGAATTCGGATTTGGATGTGGAGGTGGGACCACTGACTCTTATTTACTCTCTGTTTCAATGTCCTCCAGACAAACCTGGAGTCAGATTAGCCTGATTCGCTGTTTGGAAAAGAATGTATGAAAAATGCCCACAAAACTGTTATTCACATTCAGGTAACCATACAGTTGTTACTACATTTCGTTTTGTTTCAAGGTAAGCCTGGTTCCATGCAAAAATGCTGGTCTTCAATTCCTTTCCCTCCGTGTATTTTTATGAAGAAAACAGAGCCCGCTGGCAAAGGATGTGTATGGTAGTGGATCGCGGACATTCTCCAATACATCAAATGGTGCTGATGGCTGCGATTTTCCAAACACACACTGGCGTGGACGCACACCACCAGGTACCCTCCTTCTTCATAAACTTACAGCGGAAACGTGGGGTGGCTTACATTGGCCCAGGGATGTAGAACCCACTCGTGGTTTTTCCCATGAACTCTAATCTCAGGAAAACCCTGCGACGTAGGGGACTCACAAAGGAGGGTGTTGAGGTACGGAGAAGTAAAGCAGCCTCCTCACGCACCCCTGCTGGGACCCGGGCAGCGCTGGTAGAGGCTGGCGAGGGCAGCTGCGTGCGGCCGTGGGGACCCACAGAGCGCCGTCACCCCAGCGCGAGGCCACGGTGCCCATCGTCAGGCTGGGGTAGAACGGAAGTGAGAATTTACAGGGGGAGAGGGGGGATCCCCGAAAGAGCAGGGCCCGTGTCCTGCACGTGACAGGTGCACCATCGTCACTGTCCCCTCGACTGTGATAAGGGCTCGCCGACTCCCTAAGGAAAACAGCCACACTTCCTGTCCTCCCTGAGACAACTCTGTCAAGTTTATCGCCTAGTTTTGGGGAAAACAGAAACAAAAAACTTACTGTTTTTCCGGCTGCACTACTGCAATCTTCCTCTTTTTTTGGGCTGGAAAACAGGCCAGAAAGGGCAAAAGGACAATGAGCTTTGTTCGCTAGCGGTGCAAAAGCAGTTTTTAAAAGTGCCTTCAAGAAGTCAAACTGTGTCAGTTTTAAAGTAACGTCTTAAACACTGAGAAGTTATTCCATTCATGCCACAATTTCACCTTCATTTCTTCTAACATTAAATGACTGTAACTCATCAGAAATTAAATCTAAATAGAATTTAGTGCATTTAATCTTATCACTACACCAGCCACTTTTTTCCTAAAATGTACTTTTAATAAGAAAGCGCACACATATCTTATTCACATAACCTAACTGTGAGACAAATTGTTGCAAGCAAGACTATCTAGAATTGTTTTGTGCCCCCCAAAAGAAAGTGTGGTAAATCAAATATTACCATAAGGCACACTCCCAAATTAGGATTAGAGGCATGTTTTTGAGCTAAAATGTTATTACTGGAAGGAGAATTAGTGCCCCATAAATATGTCTGACAAAAATCGACATAAACCAGCCATAATTATTTGTCACACAAGATTAAGTTTATAGAACTGATTCGAATCACCTTACCAAAGATAGACCAGAGACTGTGAAATCAATAATGTTAGCACTGACAATCCCAAATCTTCCAGCATGATTTCAACAAATTTTTTTTTAAAGCTTATTTGTGTGTTGTCTGGGAATGAATGAGTGAGAGACAGAATCCCAAGCAGGCTCTGAGCTGTCGACGCAGAGCGCAACGCAGGACTGGATCCCACGAACCGAGGTATCATGATCTGAGCCCGAATCAATAGTCAGATGCTTAACCAAGGGAGCCACTCAGGAGTCCCCTTCCCTCAACAAGACTTCTAAAGCTAGTGGAGTTTAGAGGACTTAGGTTTATAGTTTGCCTCTTCTGAACAAATGCATGACTGAACCCAGGGAGGGCCGGGCCTGGATCTCTGGTCAATGGAGCCAAGAGTCTACAGCACGTTAAGTGAGAGGAGAACGTTAGAATGCTGATGAAAAAGTTATTCTACACTCAAAATTTTAGGCATATCTTTAAGCGAGGGCCAAGATATTACTCTTGTGGGTGATTCATTGAGCAATCCTGTGTGTGGGAGAGAAGAAGCCCTTAAAATCCACCTGTGCGTCATTGGGGCTACCTACCTGGTGGCACACAGAAAGGCATCCTCCCACTCTTTTTTTTTTTTTTGAGACAGAGCATGAGTAGGGGAGGGGCAGTGAGAGAGGGAGGCACAGAATCTGAAGCAGCTCCAGGCTCTGAGCTGTCAGCACGGAGCCCCGCTCACGAACCCTGAGATCATGACCTGAGTTGAAGTCAGATGCTCAACTGACTGAGGCACCCAGGTGCCCCCCATCCCACCCTTAATGAACATGGAGTAGGACTCGAGGGTCCTTCAAAATCTGACATCAGGGAACAGAAGGCTGACTGTATAGGAAGGAACTTCCGTTCTAGCAACGTTCTGAGCACGTAAATAAGGGAACCATAGAGTACGATTTTAGAAAGTAAAACTAGCATGTAAATTATATAAAGGAAATACTAGAAATAACTATTTCACAAAATTAAAACCCCTTATCTTTAAGGACTCATAATTTTAAATAGCATTCTTGATAAGCATTCAAGTGGAATGAAATGCCATGATTTATTAGATTTGAAGATATTTAAAGGTACCATCTCAGGATAATGACCTACAGTAACATAGGTGAAAACACGCACTGCTATATATATTTAAGGAACAGAATTCTTAGATTTAAGAACACAGAGGTAGTTCTGGGTTAACTATTAATATTGTTTTAATTCGGCCTTTTTGTTTTTGTGTTCAGAAGGATGTGACATTATTCACTTTGAAAAGTACAGTTGAAATCTCACTGGTTGGTTAATGCTCCGAGTAGCTATTTATATGTTATGTCAGTAAAATTTTAAGACCAATTATGATTCTTTTAGGGTAAATCTCATGAGAAACACTAGTTCTTTCTCAGACATGATGACACAAAAACACAGTATTTAGCTTAAATTTTCTCTAACCAAATTATGAATTGTATACAGAAGTGGGAGAGAAGATTTATATTTTTTAATTTTAAAAACATTTTTTTAAATTTATTTTTGAGAGACAGAGAGAGACAGTGCAAGCAGCAGAGGGTCAGAGAGAGGGGGAAACACAGAATCCGAAACAGGCTCCAGGCTGAGCTGTCAGCACAGAGCCTGATGCGGGGCTCGAACCCACGAACCATGAGATCAGTCCTGAGCCGAAGCCGGATGCTTAACCGACTGAGCCACCCAGGCACCCTGTGAAGATTTATTTTATATTCTATTTATTTTATATATGTTATATGTTATTTTATATAACATACATATTTTATTACATTTATTTTGTATGTCATCGCTGCCACTCCGTGACCTCCAGCTGCCTTAGCATTTATGACTTTGTCCACCTGTGAGATGCTTCCGAACATTCATCCCACAAAGACACTGAAAGCACACAGGAGACAACAAGAGTGGCGCTCCGTGGGAAATCTAACACCAGCTCTGGTTTCTACACCTTAGCTACACTCTTTACAATGCTGTCTATTTATAGATAAATAAATAAAAGTTTAAAAAGGGGACACCTCGGTGGCTCAGTGGGCTTAGTGTCCAACTCTTGGTTTCAGCTGAGGGTCATGGGATCGAGCCTAGCACTGGGCTCCATGCTGAGCATGGAGCCTGCTTAAGATTCTCTCTCTCCCTATCTCTCTCTCCCTCTCCCCTGCTCATGTACTGTCTCTCTAAATAAAAAAAAAAAACAGGGACACCTGGGTGGCTCAGTTGGTTAAGCGTCCGACTCAGGGCATGATCTCCTAGTTCATGAGTTCGAGCCCCATGTCAGGCTCTGTGCAAATGGCTTGGAGCCTGGAGCCTCCTTTGGATTCTGTGTGTGTGTCTCTCTCTCCCTTCCCTACTCACACTCTCTTTCTCTCAAAAATAAACAGACATTAAAATTTTTTTAAAATAAGGGGCGCCTGGGTGGCTCAGTTGGTTGAGCATCCAACTATGGCTCAGGTCATAATCCCACAGTTGGTGGGTTTGAGGCCCGTGATGGACTCTGTGCTGATAGCCCGGAGCCTGGAGCCTCCTTCGGATTCTATGTCTCCCTCTCTCTCTGCCCCTTCCCCACTCGCAGTCTCTCTCTTAAAAATAAACGAACATTAACAAAAGACACAAAACACTATTTATTCCCCCAAATCCCAGATGCTGTCCACACTGGCCCCACACTGGACGGTACTTACAGACTGTTTTGTGTGGTGTGGTCAAAGGGTACGAGTTCGCCTCACACCAGCCCACCGGGAAGATGTCCATGGATTCGACATCAACAATAAACTCTGGAGCAGGAGTCTGTAGGCCTGCATTGGACAAGTCAAGACAACAGGCAGAGTTTACCAAAAAGAGCCAGAAGAAGAAAGGAAACTACAAGAATCCCTGAGATGAGTAAAATCTTTCCCAGAACATGAAACACAAAACCGAGAACAGTCTTACAACAGATACCAACACCTGAACCAGCAACAGTACAAGGGCTTCAAGTGAGGTGGAGCCCCGAAAATCCAAGCCACTTCCTACTGGAAATGGCAGAGGGAAGGGCGGGGCGGGGGGGAATCTGGGAACAGCAGGCATCGGAGTGTGAAAGGCTGGCAGAGGGAACAAGTCTGCCCCTTTGCTAAAAGCACCTTTAAACTTAAGGGAACGCGCCCGAGCTTGCGGTGGGGCCACAGCACACGTTTAAGTCACCAAGACATACTTCCTCCAACCCCAAGCCAAGGTCAACCTTCAACCAAGGGAAGTCAGCATCACAGTTAAAAGGAACTAGTTAGGCACATGTGGGGGTGGGGGGGGGATAAGTTCCCGGGGTTTGAGCAATGGACACAGAGGACACAATTTCCCTAGGGAACTTATCCACTGGTCAGTCTGACGGGGGTGACTTGTTTTCAGCTCCTTTGGGGACTGCGGACTGCTGTCGTGTCACACAAAAGCCATTTAGGCAGGAGTGTCTTTTTCTGTGGGGTCTGCCTGTCATCCTGCTTCACGATCCTACTAAGGCCTTGTGATAAATCAGCACGAGAGCCAAGAGACTCTGAAAGACAGAACAAATCTGCATGTAATGTGAGCCAAGGTTTCAAGGAGCTCTGGCCGCAGGGGATCAATGAGGGACGCAGCAAACTAGCGGCAAGAAGAAAATTCTACACAGACTCAGTAATGCTTTGGGAAAGAAAAACCACTGAAGGAAGACGCTCATAGACTAAGACTCAAAAACTAAGAACTCTATTGAGAGAGTTCTCCGAACACTTACTCTTGCTTGGCTCAGTTTCTTCCCTGAGAATCAAGGTGAAAACCACACAGTGGAACCCGTCACTCATCCGCATGTCACACCACATCTGATGGATGTGAGGTCGGGTCCCCCCAACACTTAACTTCATGAAGCTCAATTCCAGCAGACACAAAATGGTCCCAACCATTTTAACTCGGACATTCGCTGCTTTGGCTCCTACTCCATACTTCTCATCATAAAGTAGATACTGCGATTTAGGAGCACATTATTTGATCCGTGTATGTTCCTAATTCAGTGCTGAACCAATGTGCTGCTGCATATATAGTGCCCTGAACACGTGAACAGCAGATTCTTACACACACACACACACACACACACACACGTGATCATCGCCATTAGTCACGTTCAACATTCAATTCCTTCTCAAAAAAAGCAATACAATGACTACTGATCCTAACTGCCGTTTTGCCTAATTCTCCCATAATCTGAAGGATATAAGAGGCTAAAGGAAGGCAAACAGGTTGATAAAGATTATTTCTCAACCCGGTTGAGTGAATGGAAATCATTTCTGTATCATATAATGACTCAACCAATATGTAACGTACTTGCCACAGAGACCCTCAGATAAACAAGACAACATCCAAGACAGAGAAATAAAGAAACTCTCCAGGTAGTTTGAAATGTGGAAGTCATTGCTCCTGTCCCGAAGGGTACGCGAGTCTCAAGAGGGTCACGGAGCTGTTTCCTCATTAGCTACAGGGCACATTCTCATCCTCAGACTCCCTAAAACAGCAGGGGTTTCTTAGCTACTCAACCACGTGTTAACGGGCTGAATTCATCTATGATATACATTTGTACCTCCAGACCTAATGCTTAGGTGTGAATATGATTCTCAAGGTCAAAGGAGTATTTCAAAAAGCAGCAGAAGGTGAATTTTATAGCCTATTCCTTCTGGAATTATGACCTTCATCTTCCGATATTCTTTGGGTTCAAACATATCTTGGTATTAATGCATTAATATATGCACTTCATCACAATGTTTGCATTAACATGTTGATATGGCTGTCTTTACCATACTTTAAAATTCTTTGATCATGCTCTCCCTCCAAAACAAATATGTATAAGCTACACTGTGTCAGCTGCTATGTCTTCCAGGAACTTATAGCCCTGTCTTCCTTGTACTTCCAAATCTAACCCCCTAAGGCATCTATTAAACATGAACTGATGGAAAAGTAGATGATTTACCACCCAGGGAAGTGTTCCTGACCCTGAAACTTTTCCAATCCTGTTCTGAAATGATGGGCACCGATTCCTTACTTCCCTTTATCAACCTGAATACAATATCTAGATATATCTGGCTGGACTCGTAATAATCTTTTTAAAAAATAACCCACTACCTTCCAAAACAACCCATTAAAAACGTATGCGATTGTCCTCCATCATTCTGGAGTTTCCAAAGCTGTCGCTGCAAAAGCTTGGTGGCTCCTTGCAGTAGTCTTTCCATTTTATAGGAAACCCTCTTTGAACGATGCAAGGCCAGGCTCCACCTCTGACTTCACTGCGCTCTATCAGTCCATGTGGGTTCTACTCATCCGTTCTTCCCCAGAACTTTCATCTCTAAAACCACCGAGAAGGGGCGCCTGGGTGGCTCAGTCAGTTAAGCGTCTGATTTTGGCTCAGGTCATGATCTCGAGGTTCATGGGTCCGAGCCCCACATCAGGCTGTGTTGACAGCTAGCTCAGAGCCTGGAGCCTGCCTTGGATTCTGTGTCTCCCTCTCTCTCTGACCCCCCTCCTCGCACTGTCGCTCTCTGTCTCTCAAAAATAAATAAAAAACATTTTAAAAAATTAAAAAAACAAACCCACCGGGAAGCCTCAATCTCTGTCGACAGGGAGGTACATAAATAAATAACAGTACATCGTATGATGGGATTTCCACCACTTGTAACAAAAAGATCGAGAAACCTCTTTAATATACTTACATGCAGAGATGTGTACATGTATCACTGACTAAAGGAAAAGCAAAGGACAGAACACGATGTGTGTATATAGAATGTTATCATCTGTTTAAAAGGGGAAAATAACATATATTTATATGTGCATATGACAGATCTGAAGGAAGCACAAAATACTAACACAGTGGGCACCTGCTGGGAAAGGGCCTTGGACACGGAGGGACGGGGCAGGCGGCAAGAGAGACTCTGACCGCAGACACTTCTGTGTACTTTTGGCTCTTGCGGATGAATTTACAATCACAGCCTCACTTTCCCCACAATAACAACGCAACACAAAACACGCCGAGAAGCCAGGGCCACGTGCATGAGCAGTACTGTCACAGAGGCCGGATTCCTGAAGGACAAGCGACCGCCCCAGGAAGCAAAACCAAACCGTGACGACTCTGTTCACCGCCGAGAGGAGCAAGGTGCTCCGTCCTCACAACGCGAATGAGCGGTCTGTAAACGTGGGCACCTTCCGAGTTCCACGATGTGCTGTGTCCTGAGACTCTGACGTCCCAGGGTGGGCACCGTCCCCTTCTCCCAAGTCGCACCTGCCCCTCCCGCTGCCGGAACTTCAGACAGAGTCAGAACGAGCCCCACTCCTCGTGGGAAGGGAAGAAAGGCACGAGGCATTTAAGGAACAAAGTCGACCTTGCTCAGGACCCTCGTGAAGAGTTAGAGGCAAGGCTGTACTTTCAGGGACCATCTCCATAGTTTGTTTCCAGAGTCAGATGCTGCACAAATCGTGATAGGCTCACGCACGCAATGGAAAGATCGGGCGGCAGAGGGAAGAAGGGCCCCTCGGAGACCCGGGAGTGAGGCCGGGTGTGGGAACCCCGTGGGCTGGCCACCGGCCTCCCTCGCCTGCAGGAGCCTGTCTCCAAAACCAGACTGCGGTGCCCTCCGTCAGCTGTGGAGCCTGATTCCTAAAGAACAAGGGGACGGGAAAGACCGCGGCTGGCAAGACGGGAAACACGATCTGGAGGAAAACAGCACAAACCGGATCCAATGTGTGCGGAGAGACACTCACAGGTCCCCAGACGCACGCGGCACTGACCACGGGCCTGACACGTTCCAGGGGTGCAGTCCTTACGACAAGCCTAAAGGACGTGGATGAGAGCCGTCCCCATTTTATAGATGAGTAAACTGAGGCACAGGAAAAGGTCAGAGAGCAGCAAGAGGCAGATCCGGGATTTGGCCCTAAGCAATGGAACTCTGGGGCCTTCGTAGAAAGCAGTTCAGGTGGGCTCTTCGTTCTCCTGGGTTTGCTTCCGGGTTTTGGTTTGGTTTAGTCTGGTGTGTTTAGCGCCTGTCCCGTTTCCATCAGGGTCCCCCCCGTATTGGTCCTGCAGAGCCCCCCGGGGAGATGGCCCCTGCTGCCCCCCACAGAAGGGGAAGGAGACGCGTCTCCTCTGCAGGCAGATGACAGGCGGGGGCCTCCAGAGCAGGAAGGTGGCCCGTCAGCATCGTGTCCTAGCGAACAGCAGGGCGGGAGCCCAAACTCAGCAAAGCGTCTGGAGGGCCACCCGCCAGCCTCCGGCCACGGCCTTTCCCCCCAAGGTCGCAGTTCTGCGGCCGGCCACCGAGGGACCCGTCTCTCATCCAGCATCAGCTGCGGAGGCAACACGGGCTGCGGAGGACTCGGCCGCTGCCCGCACACGGCCACGCTCCCCCACCGGCCTCCTCGGCGATCGGGAAACACGGCTCTGGGCCCCGATCTGCTGACGCAGCCCCTCCCCAAACTGTCTCATGCAGGCCACCCCTCTTTGTAAGGATTTTAAAACCACCCACGCTGGCTTGAAATATAATTACTTTCACATTTGCATTTTCCCTTGTTTGATTTTTGCAAGTCTCTGCGAAATGCTTATTAACCACCTGACTTTTCCACCAATTACAGAAAGGCGTGGGGCGCAGTTTTCCGCACCTGCTCTCCTGTTTTGTGAGGTGCCCCAACACAGCTCTTTCAGGCCACGCCACACCTTGCCCGTTAGACCTCAGCGTCCCCACAAACCCCAGCCCCCAGGTCAGTCAGCTGGGGAGGGTGCCTTTACTTATTTTAATGTTTGTTTATTTTTGAGAGAGAGAGTGAGTCAGTGCAAGGAGCAGAGAGAAAGAGGGAGACAGAGGACCTCAAGTGGGCTCTGTGCTGACAGCAGAGAGCCCCAAGTGGGGCTCGAACCCACAAACCATGAGATCATGACCTGTGCTGAACTCAGACACTTAACTGACTGAGCCACCCGGGTGTCCCTCTGGAGGGTGACGTTCAAATGCAGATTCCCGGACCCTGTTTGGGACTCAGATGTACTAGGTCTGTGGTGGCCCCAGGAATCTGCATTTTAGTCATTTTTAATGTTTATTTTATTTTTGGGAGAGGGACAGAGAATCCCAAACTGGCTCCACACTGTCAATGCAGAGCCTGATGCAGGGCTCGAACCCACAAACCATGAGATCACGACCTGAGCCGAAATCATGGACTGAGCCATCCAGGCTCCCAAGGAGGTCCATCCAAGGGCTGTTCTGAGAGGTTCCGTGGATCGTCTGAAATCGCATCCAAAATGGTACATGTGTGCAAGTGCATCTTCCTGGGTGTCACCAGCCTTCATGAGAATCTCTAAGGGGTCTGTCCTGTCCCTGATGTAAAAATCTGCTCTGGGCCAGGGACCCCGCTGGGAATGTCAGCACATTCTCAGTTCTAGTAAGATCACGTGGTTCAAGAGAGAGGGAATTTTCCAGGAATCTTGTCAAGGGACAGCCTAAACCCTCCATTAAATTCTTCTTCACGCCCACCTGGTTTGAGCCCTCATCCGTACGCCTCATGGAATCAATTTTGCCATGAGGGGCTCAAGTGGGAGAGCCTGCTAACCTTACTCAGTATTTTATCTCATTCATTCATTCATCAGATCTGAGAGTCTACAAAGTAAAAAGGAAAGGAAGGGAAGAAGCGAGTCAGTTGGGCCTCGGGGCCCCACCGAGAGGCCAAGGCCAGGGTGGGGCTGGGACTAAGGAGAGACGCCTGGCTCCGAGTCTAAGAACCAGTTCGGTCTCTCATCCCCTTGTTGATGCTGCACAGCCAGGCTGGCAACCGTTTATGCTCTAGAAAACGTGCGCCAGAGCAACAGAGTCAGAAGCACCAGGTCAGGGAAGCAGCAAGAGCAGAAAATGGGGTTGCGTGAAAGTCCACGCGCCAAATGTGAAAGGTCTACCCCTTCCCAGCGTCACCCTCAGCTACGCACGTGCCCCGGCCAGGGACGTGCCCTGCCAGGAGCTGTGTGCTCTGTGCCCGCCCTGAAGGGTGCGTGACACTTGGAGCCAGTAGAGGAAGGGAATCAGCAGAGGCAGGACCACCTCACTGGCCACAGCCAAGAAGCCAAGAGAAAATCCAACATATCAGGAAATGTCCCTAGACGGTGCCCAAGTGCATGCATTTGTCAAGATGGGGGAGAGGAGAGCGCACACCCGTTCTTGAACTGTCCGTGCGCCTTGTGTTGAAATCCCTCCGCTGAAATTCCACCTGAGGCTCCAACCTCCAGAGCCCGCCGCTGCTCCTGATGGAGCCCGTCCGTGGAAGTCGGGGACCTCAGGTGCAGCCCTGCGTGTTGGGGGCTTGCCAGTGCGGACATGAAGCTTGCGGTGCCAGGACCTGAGCCCCGAACCCCAGAAAGCTAGACACGGCGTAGACCTCACAGCCTGACACTTACCCAGTATGCTTCTCCAGGATGGAGGGAGGAAAAATTTAATTTTCTCTAGGTTTCGTTTCAGGGGGGTGCAAGTAACAAAGATCAGGAGATGCTGGTAACAACCAGGCTCCGTGTTCTGAAGATTCCATACGTCTCCGCACACCTGGAGACTCTGAGTCGTCTCTGTGCTTCTGTTCTTGTGTGTCTGTTTTTACAACAGATCGAGACCAAGAGCAGTGGGCACGAACCCCTCCAGGGCGTCAGACCCTCCTACACTCAGGGCACCAGCCTGGAGTCCCCGCCACCTGTTTTCCCGCCGGACAGCGCTCCCGACGTCACTACTGGGCTCTGGCGTCCCTTTCCAGGGCTCTCTTCAAAAACTTCCGTAGTGGTGGTAACTAAAAGACTAAATAACTTCCCAGAAATGACGCCTGCTGGTCACCACACTTTTACGGCATAAAAGGAACTTTAGCGCAAAGGCTAAAAGTAATATATTCCGGAATACAGAGTTTCTCCCGTCCCTTCTTCTAAACCGGAGGACAATACCCAAGGCAGGCAGTGGAGGGTGGAAGCCCTCTCAGGGAGCTGAGGCACCGTGAGGACAGGTGGGGGACACGCACCCTCCTGGACCCCGAAGACAAACATCTGGAGCGCAGGGAGAAGGAACTGGGGGGCCCTGTGGGGCAGGGGCAGGCGCTGAGCGCCGGGCTGCGAGGCTAAGACGTTACCGCTGCCAGCAACGTCTACTGCACGGGTAACGCTTATAACTGTCGGTATGACACCTGGATCGGAGTGCTGATGCAGGAAAACACAGCAACGTCCTCTCCAGAACACGGACACCCCCGCATCGTGGCCCTGCTGTCCGCGGTTTCAAATGTGCGCCAAAATGGCACTACCTTCGCCTCCTGTTTTTCATTCATGGCCCCTCTTCAACATCAGCTCTTTTATAGATGCATAAAGAGGTGACCTCCAGAGATGTCACAGATTAAATAAAAAAGGATCGTTTTAATTACTTAAAAGTGGTCAATTAGCCATGGGCTGAAAATACTTCAGATCAATTTACTGCTAAAATAACTAATGAATTGTTATGAAGTACTTGATCCATTTACACTGTCAAGGAAACATTCTGTCGCCAGAATCACTACCGTCATAAAAAAATTTAACAGCCACAAAGTGACCATAGGGAATCTCTAACATGCATTCCCAGGACAAAGGAAAGAAAACGATATCTACATAAAACTGAGGAATAAGAAGAAATAAGTGCCATTAAGCTCACTGTCATTTTAAAAGGTAATATTCAGTGGGGGCCCAAAACAAAACAAAACAAAACAAAAAACCCAAAATACAATCGAGAACCAAGAGACAAAATGGGGTTTTACTTTATGTGATCAGCCAAACACATGATTTTGACCAAGAATTCCAGGTGGATGATATGCAACAAATTGTTTATTTAAAAAATTTGGGGGGGGGCACCTGGGTGGCTCAGTCAGCTAAGCATCTGGCTTCGCTCAGATAAAGATCTCATGGTTTGTGGGTTCGAGCCCTGCGTCAGGCTCTGTGCTGACATCTAGCTCAGAGCCTGGAGCCTGCTTCGGATTCTGTATCTCCCTCTCTCTCTGACCCTCCCCTGCTCGTGCTGTCTCTCAAAAATAAATTTAAAAAACATAAAAAAATTTTTTAATATGTAAGGGCTGGGAAGAAATGGACAATCTATTTATTTTCTGCTCTGCTCCCCAATTCTACTGACTTCAGTGCGACAGGATACAAAAGCACGATGGAGAAAAAGGACTGCCATGAGCGGCCTTAGATTTCTTTGCTCTAAAAACGGAAACGCACATTCCAAAGAAAGACAGTATTAAGGAGAAAAAGCTGTCAGAAATGTTAACTATACGCTGCTGCTGCTCATTGTCTTTTTTAAGATTTGGGAGGCTGCAGGGTCGGGTGAAGGCAGCTAAGATGTCAAAGAGACGGAAAGTGACCCCAGGCATATCTTAATGGCTTAGCTAGTTTCGTTCGTTCCTCCATCTGTAAAAATCAGGACGCACTCTGCCTGCTTCTCTGGGTTAGGTAATTAACAGCTGCAAAGCACTCTGGAAGTACAAACCGCTAAATAAATAATGACTCCCAAAGAATCTTAATGAGGATGTGCTAAATAATAATGATGAAACATGGGCTCGGAACTTTACCATGCCTGTCTCTAAATTAATGGCGCAAGTGAGGTCTGGATCTCGAAGTATGGCTTAGCCCCGTATGAGGTAGCGAGCTTGAGGGACGGATTTGAAATCGCAGAAGGGATCCCGTGTTTCCAAGAGCAGGCGACTCAACTTTACACATAGTGATGAAAATAAGGTCACAGTCTCTTCCTGTGCCCGCAGGCATAGCACCATCCTGCCTATGTCTGCACTGTGGCCAAACCCCACCAGACGCCATTCTACTCTAAGATCCACCAAGCTATCAACTCCTTGAGAATCTTCTTTTATTTCAAATTGATTTTGAAATCCGATACCATGGTAACGTTTGAAACTATTTTCCTAGGAATTAAGGACACAGTCATAATTAAGGAATTATGACTACAATTCTCTACCCTTCTCACTTCCTTGGACTCCAATAGTTAAAAGATCATCAGCCTCACAGCTTTGGGTGCTTTTTAGTTGTGCACTTATGAAAGAGACAGGATGAAGATATGAGCACCACTTCTGTGGCCTTCCAAACTTTCCGTTCCAGTGGTAGGAGATGCCATGACCATTAAAATACGGGCCGAGAGAGCACACATTATTTTATTATCCGTAACTCCTCTCATTTTTCCATACACATTTAAAGCAACTGATGAATGTCATGAACTAAAATACAATCAAACAAACCCAAATAATTCAGATCATGGAAAAATGGGAAAAACCTTACAACTCATCTTAATTCTTGGTCCCTGAAAATGTAACATATAAAATGTAGTCCTCTTTCTAAATCCAAAATCTGATCAAGGTTCTGCTTATAAAGTATAATATTCTGTGAATTATCTGCACAATTATAAACAAAACGTAGCTATAAAGAACAGTTTAAACATCATTAAACAAATAAGGCTAAATCTTGCATATTATGTATTTAGGGAGAAAGTCACTGCAGTTCCTATTCTGACGTAAAATTAAACATCTACAGAAGAAACCAACGTAAAGAGTATTTATTATTCACATTAAAATGCAAATATATAATTTTATCCTCATAATAACCAAGACCTCAAATACCAGTTTTAGTGACTCATATTAATTTAATTGTGACATTAGCTTTTATAATCACAGATGGAAAAAGACCACTGTGTTCCAAACATAATTATCACACCAGTATCTCATTTCGTGAAATTATGAGTCAAGACGAGAGACTGAACAAATTTGTATTTGATTAGTTTGACTCATTGAAGAACACTGAATAATTTAAGAACGGTTTAGAGAAAAGGCAGGCGAAAGGTGTTATTTCTGAGAAGGACCACGGGCAGCCTGCCGAGTCCAGGCGGACCCCACATCCCCCAGAACGACCGCTAACCACGCCTACCTTCCAGATGAAGCCACATCAGCCTCCCCTTCACGCTGACCACGGACGCCACGCAGAGCTCTCCTGGGTTCCTGGGGTTGACGGCTTCCAGTTTCATGTTCTTGGTGAAACCCCGACTGAAAGATGTCTGAAAGAGACAGAGAGGACACTGAGCACACAGCGAGGTTAACGCACAACGGAGGGGCTCGAGGGCGACGCATGCACACACACACACACACACACACACACACACACACGCATGCACGCACACGCACACCTCATCCGTAAGACAAACGGCTTTCCTGCCACTCGTGAGCAAAGAATCATGCCCTCTTCGTTTTCATCCCAGAATTAGAACTCTGCTGGCACACAGCAGGCGCCTAATAATATCTGTCCAATGAGAGGGTGGATATGGTCTCTTTCCAGGCCCTGGAACACCCCTATTTTCTCCACAGTCACCGAGGTGCAGATCGTTTCTCCTTCCCTATGTTCCTGACTCACATCACGCCAGGCATATTCGAGGGTCTGAGGACATAGCCTGAGTCTCCCTCTGGCCCAGTGAACCCCCATTAGCGCTGTTCTCAGTGCAGGTCTACTGGTGACGGGTCCCGTCGTTTTTTCTGAAATTGTCTCTACTTGACATTTACGCTTTGGGCTTACTTTTATTTACTTTCTAAATTCACTTTTTAAAAGTTTACACATAGGAGGGGTGCCCTGGTGGCTCATCCTGTTGAGTGTCTGATTCTTGGCTTCAGCTCAGGTCATGATCTCACGGTGGTGGGATCGAGCCCTGCGTTGGGCTCTGAGCTTAGGAGTCTCTCTCTCCCTCCATCTCTCTCTCCAAATAAGTAAGCCAGCATAAAATATAAACATAAAATATAAAATGTAAAAATAAAAATTTACACATAGGAAATGTCACTCTTTTTGGTGCCCTGTTCCTGAGGGTTACGTACATATGGTCATAATGTCACTCAACATGTAAAGCCGTCCCTTCACCTCCAAAATGCTTCTGTACTGGCTCTTTGGTGATCAGTCCCTCCCAGACTCCGGTCCCTGCACCACAAGCCCGTTTTCTGTTCCCAGAGCTTTGCCTTTCCCATAACATCACATAAGGGGAGCCATACACTGTGCAGTCTCGTCTCTTCCACTTAAGCAAAACGCGTTTGAGATTCATCCGTGTGACGGCACGCATGGGAAGTTCATTCTGGTTTACTGCTGGTGGTTTCCGTAGAGGCACCACAGTCCATCCACTAACCAGCTGAAGGGCATCTGAGCCGTTTCCAATTGCTGGCGGTTGTGAATGAAGCCGCTATAAACGTTCAGGTGCACGGTTTTGTGCGAGCCGTGCCTGAACGCAATACCACAGGCCAAGTGGCTTTACCAACAGAAACGGGTCTCACGGTTCCGGAGCGTGAGAGTCTGAGATCAGCGTGTCGGTGGGGCTGCTTTCTTCTCCCTGCGCCTCCGAACGCTCCTTCCTCCACACACGCCGTCTGTGTCCTCATTTCCACCCCGTAGATGGACACCAGCCATACCATATGGCCTCGTGTTACCTTAATTGTGTCTTCAGAAACTCTAACTCCAGGGGCGCCTGAGTGGCTCAGTCGGTTAAGCGTCTTACCTCACCTCAGGTCATGATCTCATGGTTCGTGAGTTCAAGCCCCCCATCAGGGGCTGTGGTGACAGCTCAGAGCCTGGAGCCTGCTTCAGATTCCTGGTTTCCCTCTCTCTCTGCCCCTCCCCTGCTCACACTCTGTCTCTCTCTTTCTCAAAAATAAATAAACAGTAGAAAAAATTCAAACTCCAAATACTCCTCACATTCTGAGGTACTACTAGGACTTCATAATATGAATTTGGGGGAATACAGTGTAGCCTATGCTTTTCATTTCTCTAGAAAAGGAATCGCTGGGTCACATGGTGAATAAATGTATGTTGAACTTTCTAAGAAACTACAAAATAAGTTTCCATGTATTATTTTGCATTTCCATCAGCAGTGTGTGGTGTTCCAGTGGCTAAAACATCTTCACCAGCACTTCATATTGGCACTTTTTCCAATTCTAATAGGTGTCCAGTGCTAGCTCATCATGGCTTGAAGTTGCATTTTCCCTACGACAATGATGCTGAGCATTTTTTCACATTTCTTTGTCATTTGTGTATCTTCCTTGGTGAAGTGTCAGGGTTTTTTTTAATGTTTATTTATCTATTGTGAGAGAAAGAGAGAAAGAGACAGAAGGGTAGTGTGACTAGGGGAGGGGCAGAGAAAGAGGCGAGAGAGAATCCCAAGCAGGCTCTGCACAGCCAGTGTAGAGTCCGACGGGAGGCCTGATCTCACGAACCACAAGATCATGACCTGAGCTGAAATCAAGACTCAGACGCTTAACTGACTGAGCCACCCAGGTGCCCCGAATTGTCTGTTATCATCTTCATTCAGAAAGTATTAGCTTTGGTGCATATAGAATTGTGGTTTTTATCTTGGAGTGCTCTACAAACAATAGTTCACCGTCTCCTGGCATCCCTCGTCTCTGATGAGAAGTTTGCTATTTAAATTGTTGTTCCTCTATTTGAATGTAATTCTTTCCCTCTGGATGCTTTCAAGACTTTTGTCTTTATGTTCGGTTATCAGCAGTTTGACTGTGTTGGGTTTCTTTGTATTTATGTTGCTTACGGCCCACAGAGGGGCCTGAACTTTTCCACTGATACTTTCAGTGACTTTGGTGAATTCTGCCCATTGTTTCTTCATGTAGTTTTTCTTTTCCAGTCTCTGTGGCCATTTCTCTGGGTCTCCGATTACACATGACCTTGAGCTTCAGATCCCCGAGATTCTGTTCATGACACCTACACCCAATCGTCTTTTTTGCTTGGTTCTTCAGATACTCTAGTTTCCATCTTCAAAGTCATAACCCTTTCCCATCACCCCCATTCTGCGAGGGAGCACTTCCAATGAACTGGCTTATTTCAAGTAATGTATTTTTCGGTCCTGGAATTTCTCTTTTTTTACACTTTCTGCTTCTCTGCAGGCACTTCCTACTTTCTCATTCATCTTTTCCTTCTCAAACTTTAGGGTGCATCTGAATCATCGGGATAACCTTTAAAAACCAGACTGCTGGGGGAGGGGCAGGTGGCTCAATCAGTTAAGCGTCCGACTTCAGCTCAGGTCATGATCTCACGGTTCATGAGTCAGGCTCTCTGTGCTGACAGCTCAGAGCCTGGAGCCTGCTTCGGATTCTGTGTCTCCCTCTCTCTCTGCCCCTCCCCCATTCATACTCTGTTTCTGTCTCAATAATAAATAAACATAAATATTAAAAAATAAAACCAACAGAATGTTGAGCCTTTGAGCTGAGATCCTGGCCTCAGGATCATACTTTGGGAACCACCACTGCTTTCCACCACTGAGCGGCCTCCTAACGGGAGCTTTAAAACCCCAGTCTGCTAATTCCAACATCTGGTTCATGTTGGGTTTGGTCTCTACTGACTGTCCTTTCTACTGAAAATGAGTCCAATGGGTTCAATTGCCGATCAATTCTGAAGTCTGGAGGTTTGAAATGCTGTGTCATAGAGACTCTGGGTTGTGTTATGTTCCTCCCAAGAGCACTGGTTTTCCCTCAGCAAGCAGTGGACTTGTTTGGACTCCACCTACATGCTCTGTCTCTTGAGAGCGAGCCCACATCCCAGCTCAGTCTCTTGTCCTTAGCTAGGCTGCCTGGAGTTTGCCTGGAAAACACGCGATCCGCAGAGGAGCCGAAGATTTAGGCAGAGTGGTGTATCCTCACACCCTCTCCTGACGCTTCTGAGACTGCTCTCACTTTCCACCACGATTGCTTGCTCCCAATCCGTTATCTGCTTCCTCCGGCCGGAAAGACTGAGTTTTAGATCACTGGTTTTGTCATCTCGGACGTTGCCAACTGTGGCTGACCTCAGACCAGAAGTCTGAGAAGAATCACAGTCACCCCACAGAATTCCTTCCTTCCAAGCAGCTGCTCCCCGCCAGATCTGCCCACGTTTGTTCCCTCTCCACATCCCTCAGGTAGCCGTGCAGGAGTCGACAGTTGCTGTCTGCCAGAGGGTCAATTCAGTAGGAGCTCAGCCAACCCGCAAAGCAAAACTCGCTTTCTAGCACTATTTTAAAATAAGCGTAAGATTTTCCAAAAGCATCCGCTGCTATAAATTTTAATCAGATATTACGATGCTGTAGCTATCTATTTTGAAATATATAACCTGGGGTCACCGGGCTCCTGTAAGTAACAAGAGACTCCATCCTTCCTGACCCATGGGAGGAAGCCAAGCTAATTTGCATTCACGTATCTATTTATATACGTTAAGTTGCAAATGCAATTATGTCTTTATGTAACCAGAACAACATTACCCAGTGTGCACTAAGACAGCAATTTGTTCTTCTTCTTTATGTCTCTTTGGAAATAGGAACCAAAGAAAATTCTAGGCAGGCTGTTTTTCTGCAAGTCATCCTGCCTATCCACGCGTATTATGCATTGAGCTTCTTTTTGATAATATGACTCGATCGGCTGCCTCCAAAGCCTCGAAGTGAGTTAAAATGCATTTGATCCTCCTTAATAAGGGAGCACTCCAACTGCGTAACCTATTTTCGTTTCAACTCACTGCTTGAGGGTAATTTATAAAGATCAGTAGCAAACCTGTTACCTGTGAGTTTATTTTACTAAGCACTGGGCGGGGTCAATCCATTCCAGAACCGTCTCCGACTGTTAAACATCCCCAGGGAGATGTCTCCGTGCAGCTGCGTCCGCACTACCTCTCCTCTGGGGCACACAAGAAGTGTGATTAAAAAATGAGTTCCTCATAAGCATCTCCTTAAAGAGCACTTGTGGCAGGCTAGCGGCATTCAGCCAGGCACCGGTAATGCAATACCCACACCGGCAGGCAGATGACAATCCTGTCGGTTAATTACACGGGGAGCCAGAAACAAGGCGGGCGTACTTGTGACGCGTGCATTCCTAATGGATGCGCCGGCAGAGCCGTGAAGACGAATTTCATCGTGGCAGCTGAAGCCTGGGGGCTCAGCGGCCATGTGGGGGTGCAGCTACTTGCTCCATTTGGCCAGCCGCGGGCGGATGGGAGCGGAGGACAGTGGGACTTATTGTCATAGAAGAAACACGTCAGGATCTTCCTCCCAAGGCTGAAGACGCAGGGAAGACATATTTCTCTGGTCTGGTAGAAAGCACCCCTCCAAGGGGGTTTTGGGGATGTGGTGTCTCCACCATCCTGAGAGGCGATGGGGCCAGGACTGTGACAAGTAATATCGGCGTGGAAAACGGTCTAGGAAGACTGCATTGGACGTGATAAGCCTGGGAGCCAGGCAGCGGCTACCCTCTGGGCAGCGCGCCTACACCTACGCCTCCATGTACGGCCGGGTCCCCACCACACACCCTCCAACTCACTGCAGACAGCTTTCAGTGCTTCAGGAGAACCAGCCTCGTGCAAATGCAGCGTCGGCCGGTAGGAAGTGCCTCTGCTGGCCTCGGGAGCCCTCGTTACAGCTCTGCCTCGGAGGTGTTCCTGCAGGTCTGAGTACAAGCTGACCCAGGGATAGACCTACGTAATTCTTCCAATGCCACCTTGGACTTGCGCTCGGTACTGAGCCTCTCGATTAAGCCAGCCCCTTCTGCCTCTCGGTTCTCCCGTGCTGTCTCCCCCGTGGTACGGAGTGCAGGTGGTGCGGCAAGGAGCCAGCAGCTGGAGAAGCACAGGTCCAGGAGAGAAGTCTCTGGCCCAGGAGCACGCTGCACCATAGCACCTGCCATCCCCAGCTGGGGACTGGAGGACCGCGTCTCTTTTTTTTAGTATAAAGAATTAACTTTTGGGGAGCCTGGGTGGTTCAGTCGGCTAAGTGTCTGACTTCATCTCAGGTCATGATCTCACTGTTCGTGGGTCTGAGCCCCGTGTTGGGCTCTGTGCTGACAGCTAGCTCAGAGCCTGGAACCTGCTTCAGATTCTGTGTCTCCTTCTCTCTCTGCCCCTCCCCTGCTCATGCCTGTGTCTCCCTCTCTCTCAAAAAGTAAATAAACATAAAAAAACTAAGAATTAATGGTCATAACTAAACGCATGTTCCACACACTAGGCTATATACATTGATGTCTCATTATTAACACAGAGATAATAATCCAGGCCCCTTTACACAGTTCCGAGGGTTCGTAAAGTCTAAATAAATAGTTTATAAGCCACTTTACACAACCAACTCATATAACAAATACACATGTGAATGCGTGCGCACACACACACACACACACACAAAGTGCCATGATCCCAACAGCCCCCTTTAAATGAAGAAGTGGCTTAAAGTAAGCAAAGCACAGAACTGCTGGCATCTTACTAAAGTCATCCAAGAAAAAAGCTGAAGACCGTATATTAAGAACGTGCTTCAGGAGCGGAGAGTCTCCCATTAAAGGGCTTGCCGGCCTCACACTCCACAGAGCACGTGCGCGTGCCCTGGCGGCACAGGGGCTACCGCGGCACGGCCGCCTTTCCCCACCATGTAGGACCATGGTGGTCGTGAACAGCCCTGCGGCCGGGGCACCTCTCCCGGCCTCGCTCCTGGCAGGTGCACCCAAGGCACGGGCTCTGACCCCCGGAAGGTGCCTGGAGTGACGTGCAGTACCAGCACCAGTGCAGAGAAGTGAAAAGGTCTTCTCCCTCATCTCGTTCCTTCCCTGCTCACCGGACTCGAAGGATGAAGACACAGGCTTGGCCGAGGCTCAGGCTCACCGCGACAAGCAGCCTGCGCTATTCCAGAACACACCAGAACCTTCTATAAGTGGGAAATGAACGTAGACTGAGCCGCCATACGTTTAGTAGCGGATGTGTTCCAGCAGCCCTGAGCCGCCCTCACATATGACCTGAGAGAGGCCTTTTCAAAACCTGCAGAAGCTTCAGGACCCTGAGGTGACGGCCACACACACGTCTGGCTCAGGAGGAGGAGGGTGGACGGCATCTAGGAATAACGCAGTCGTGAGCTCCATGCTCCTTACGTTTCTGAAGCAGAAGGGAGGCGCCTCTTCAGTCCCATGCTGCTTGTGATAATCTGCCCAGTCGAAGTCCTGGCCGGGGTAACCTGTACAGGATGGAAGCACAGACAGAACAGCATTACCCAAATCAACAGCGTTAGAGCATGTCACTGATTAAAACAGTAAGGAGGGCGTCTGGGGGGCTCCGTCGGTTGCATGGCCGACTTTGGCTCAGGTCATGATCTCACGGCTCATGAGTTCGAGCCCCGCGTCGGGCTCTGTGCTGACAACTCGGAGCCTGGAGCCTGCTTCGGATTCTGTGCTTCCCTCTTTCTCTGACCCTCCCCCACTCAATAATAAATAAAAAACATTTAAAAACTTAAATAAAATACAATAAAATGATAAGGAGTGCAAATCCAGGACCCCAAAGGGTGAAGGCGTCTCTTGTGCCTGGTGTGCGGCACGTCAGATCTCACACGGCACGTGTGGAGACACGTAAAGTCCTGAATATGGGGCAGGCGTACCGTCGTGATCATGACGTGGGGCCTGAACGAGGGCGAAGGACGGCGTTCACCCACATCAGCTCGTGCCCGTGACAGACGCGCTCTGGGGGAGACGCTCTGAGACAGGACGTCATACACGACACGTTTGCACAGTGCGTTTTGCAGAAACATACAGTGATCCCTCCCTCCACATGAAGCTGAGACGTCCTGTGGATTTCTCAACGTCTTCGTGGAAACCAAGAGACTTTATTGGAAAACACTGCCTCCGGGAAGGGTTTTTAAAGAGTAACAGAAAGTAAAGCAAATGGCAAACAAGGGGTCGAGGTTTTTGTGGGAAAGTTTCCAAAGTTGGGGGAGGGGCAGCCCCGCATCTGGACAGTCCAGAGGGAGAGGAGGGGAAATGAGCATCAGAAAAGACGGGTCTCTCCGGGGAAACGTTGGGGGGCACCTCTGAGACATGGGGGGTGGGGTTTGGAGAAACAGCTATTCGAACGTGCTGAATGTCACGGAATGTGGATCCTGCCAAAGTGGGTTCTTTCTTCCTTCATTTTGTTTGGCAGGAGGGGACGCAACTCAAGTACATCCATCATGCCCCCCCAACGACAAGACATGGGAGAAGGTCTTGGGAAGGTCGTGGGAAGAGAGAAATCGGTTCTAAATCATAACACAAGCCCAGCGCTGGGTGTGTGGTCTACCCCAGATAGGGAGACGGCTCTTCGTACGAGTGTTACTTGCGTTTCTTGTGAACCAAGGACAGCGACGAGAACCAATAGCATCCTACCACTTAGGATTCGTCGAAACAGCACACGGCATCCCCACAGCCCTCACGTGAGCATTCTCTCTTGATGCAGTTGATGTGCACGGCAAGTAAACCCACACGGAACTTCTTAAGTATGTTTCTGAGCCAAGTCCTCATTTTCTCTTCCCCACATCCTCGTAAATTCCACACCCATGGGTTCACGTCACTCGGGGACTTGTAGTTACGAACCCGCACGGCTGCAGAGAGACTGCAGAAGTTGCTCATCGAAGGGAGTCAAGGGATGTTGCCTCCTTCCCCCGTCTGTACCCCCAAGTATAAGATAGTATTCTTTTCATTGAGGAAACTCAACTTATACAGTTTTTTCCTAGAAGATGGGGCTGGGGTTAGCCACGAAGGACTCGCGCTCTTCTGGCCGAGGGCCTGACCCTTGAGCCCCGTGTCCTGCTGAACGTCAGCGGCAGAATCCCCCCTTTTCTTCCTATGGCATCCCTGTCATTCTATTATGGCTGACAATTCCTCATTTCTTTCAACAAGGGGACAGAGCGTCTTGTAGCTCTGAGATGCTGTTACTCCTGGGAGGCAGTTTCAAGGAGATTCTGGAAGTTTTCCTACCTGCCCTTGTCCCCAGCCCCTCTCTCCAGAGCTGGACGGCTCTTTGCATGAGAGGTTTCTGGAAGGGCCCACACCAACTTTTTTTTTCTGAACACTTATCAACAAAACAAGATAAAACAAAATATGTTTT
The DNA here is from genome assembly GCA_004023845.1 of Helogale parvula. NCBI lineage: Eukaryota > Metazoa > Chordata > Mammalia > Carnivora > Herpestidae > Helogale > Helogale parvula. Next base: position 12,457 of record PJEM01000887.1, on the reverse strand, counting down.
AAATAAGATAATGCAAGCTTCTTTACAATGAACAGAGCCCTCTGCTTTGAGAATAGTTTTCTGGAGCTGTTCTGGATCAAACCTTTGCCTGAAACTCGTAAGAACAGAAGAGTCTGCCGAAAGACAACTCAGATTGCCGAGAAGTCATCCAACAGTATGAAAGGAAGGCATCTGGGTTTTTAGAGCCGGATCTACTAGGAACTGGATGAAACCAGGCAGAAGCAGAAAATCCTCTGTGCCTGACTTTCCGATTCACAAAGTAGAGACCTTCAAGGCCCGTGCAGCCGCTGCACTCTGTAATTCAGAGCCACGATTATTGATTATTTTCCTGCTGCTGCTTAGGACCTGTGCCCATTGTCCTGCGTGGTTAACTCTTTCCTCTTCTCCTACAAGAGAAGTGCGGCAGGGCTGATGAAGAGAGGTCATGTGACAAGTCACTCCCCAGAGGAGCTGGTCACAGACGAGTCGAAGACAAGATGGGTCCCGCGGCACAAGGACCCCATTTCTTAGAGTCGTGGCAGGCTGACTCCGCTAAAGCCAACATCTCATTGTGTCTTGGCGTCTCTCCCCTCAACCTCTCTACTTCCTTACTTTGGTGAGCTGAGGGAAATCTCATCAAGATCATGGGGGAAAAGAGGAAATAGGGGGGAAAACTATATAACTAAAAAACAAGCCATTTTCTGATAGAACATGAAGATCTGGGTATTCTTCATGGTCAATATCTGTTCAGATAAAACCTTCTAACTTACAAGTCACCCCAAATCCCCCTACAGAGGCATCTAGCTGGGATTTCTAGAATCACATTCGTAACCATGAACTTCCCTTGGGCTGCAACCTACTCCATCAAATGTCACGCTCTATGGTTTCTTAGACGGACCGTCGATGCTTCATTATCAGTCTTCAGGGCTCTCTCTATGGGGAGCCATTTTTAATCTGATAATTTCAAGATCTAACCAAGTCTTGCTGAAACCTAAGCAACAATGGAGTATTTTGCTCCCGTGGCTCTTCGTTTCCCTGAACATTTGAATAGCCTAGCCTTCTCCTGCTCCTTCTCATAGGGGCCTTTATTCACTTCATCACTTAAAATTCTTTTCCTTCAGGCTGATAATGAGCTCTCTCTTTGTCAGGCAGTTTTGTGACAGCTCAGAAAATATCTGCTACATAAAAACAAATTGCTGTGGCTTGTATAATAGAGACAACAGGGGTCAATTATACTCATTAATCAAGAACGACAGAACAAGAAGTACTAAGGCTTAACTGTAGCTGGGAAAACATGCTTTAAACCCAGGAGGGAGGAAAATCGCAGAGGGGAAAAGAAAATAAAAGGAAATCAAAACCCCTTGGGCTGTTAAAATCCGCAACGAGCTGCCACAGGGGACTGCTGAGCCACGGCCACTGGAGTTATTTAAGCTTTTATTAGTGTTTATTCTGAACAAAGTTCTAACTGCTACGGGTCCAAAAGGGAACAGCTCTGTGACCTATTTCCTTGTGATACAATTTAATTGGCACAAAACAGCCCCGCTTGCAAGCATTACTATTAGGAGGACAAGTGGATAATCCTTTCAGAAACCAGTCTGGCAGTAACATGTTCACGAACTTTGACAAAACAATTTAAAAACAACCCAAAAAACTGAAAAAGTGTTATATGTTACGATACGACAGCATTATTACTGGCGGGACAACTTTTTATCCCAATGTAGGGAATAAGAGGCAACTTATCCACGGTCTGTGGAAACTAAGACAGGCACGAAACTGCACAGAGTTTGTAAAAACAAAACATGAGAACAGTATTGCTGTAGGTTTAGATAAAAAGACGGCCTTGGACAAGGATATACAGAATTAGCAGACCAACATGGACGTGTGCAAAGAAAAAGATCAGAGGAAATGCAAGGAAGCTTCACAGTAGTATCAACATGGTTATCTGGCTGGTGGGTCTCACGGATACGCTTCTCTTCTATCTCCTTGTATTTCCCAAGGTTTCAAAACTGGTCATAAATTATTTCACTAACAATTATTTGGAAGTGCAGGCCTTTGCTCTATTTTAAAAGACAGTCAAGGCATTAGTCAATCAATCATCAATCAATCAAGAGCTAATTCAGCACGTGGACTTCACCATGACTGCCTCCCAAGAGCCAACGTCCAGCTTCTCATTTGCTAGCAGAATCTTGATTTTATCCAGGTCATGTCATGGACATTACTTAGGACTCTCCTCGGCACCAGGAAGTGAATCGTGACGACCTCAGAAAATCATGGCGGTCTACTAGCCTTTGCACCAAGAAATGAATCATGACCCCCTCCTACCCTGATAATCATGTGGTCTCATGCCCTTTGCACCAGGAAGAGAACCGTGTCATCCCAGAGACCATCATCGCACGATGGAGGGAAGGGGAAGGATGTAAAAAAAAAGACATCCTTCTGTAATAAAATAGACCTAGAGTTAAGAGCTGTGTGAACATGGAATAAAAAACAATCTTGTCCACTCTTCAAAAATAGCATCAGCAAAAGTGTTTCATTTCTGCCATCTACCTGACCGGCAAAATGAAAAACAATAATAGAAATCCAGCACTGCGAAGACTGTTGGGAAACAAGGGCTTTGATGCATTTCTTGTTGGCATGTATCTCAAAAATGCACTGCAGACGCCAATTTGGCCATGTGTCAAACTCTTTAAGAAAGGGTCTGTTCCCCACTCTAACCGTTTGTTCCTTTGCATATTTAATCATTGAGAGCATTTATTAAGTGCGTGCTACATGCCGGGCGTGGGTCTGGTTCAAAGCATACAGAAATGGCCAAAACCGATGAAAGCCTGTACACAGGCAAGCTTACACTGCACTGGGAGGAGACGCATCTACACAAATAGAAAAAATCAGGTGATCAGAGTGCTACAGAGAGAAATGAGAAAGGGCAGAGGGAGGGCTCAAGTCTTGACAAAACACTGAAATACCTAGGAACTGGGGAAGCAAGTCTTATGGTCTCCCAGGGGAACGGGGTGCCAGTGGAAGGGGCCAAGAACTGCAGAAGTCCAGAAGCAGGTCTAGAATGTTCTAGAAAGAGTAAGGGGGGCTGTGGGGCTGGGCAGAGCGAGCTGTGGGGAGAACAGAGCAGTAAGTCCATTATGAAGTATCCTACAGAAATGATAGGGTGCTGTGCAAACATTTTATGCACAAAAGCAGATGAGAACAATACAGACAATGGGGGTGTGCTTAAATCAAATATTTTTTTAAGTTTATTTATTTATTTGGGGAGGGGGCTAAGGGGGGGACAGAGAGAGAGAGAGAGAGAATCCCAAACAGGGATTGATGTGGGGCCCAAAATCATGACCTGAGCTGAAATCAAGAGTCAAGAGGCATAACCAACTGAGCCATCCAGGCGTCCGTAAGTCAATGATTTACCTGCAAATCATAGAACATTCCAGTCATTTAAAGCAGGAGAGGTTTTGGCATGTGGGTGGCAAATTCGTGTGCATAAAATAACTAAACTCATATACAAAGTTACACATTCTAGGAAACTGAAATCTGAAAGAATATATACCACGAGTTGTTTCTTCCAGATAGGAAACTTCTTTGTTTTCAAAATTTTAAAGAATGAATGCGTATAATTAAAAAAGTCCTTAATAAAATAAACTGAAGTCCTAACAAGCGAGTAACACTTTCTCCAACAAAAAATGCATTCAATTCAATAACGCTTCCCCTAGTCTGCAGGTGGCTGGAATCTGGTTCGCTGCTGGTAAGAACAGGATGGAGAGGGGGGTGGGGGGGGTGCTGTGGTCAGGTCCGCTCCCCTGCTCCAGCAGGGCCCAAGGGACATGAGGCAGATGTGCAGATGTGGGAGAGAAAGCTGTGAAGACGGCCCCCTCGCTGACTAAAGAACACACAGTCCTAGAGGGGCATCTCCTCCTCACAGCAGGTTTACGGAGCTGAGGTATAGACATCTGGTATCAACAGCCGACTGAGTTAATGTCATTTGATAGGAAAAATGCCACGATCATCTTCAACGATCAGCAAACACCAGACCTGAGCTACAAGAACGCAAGATGACGCCAAAGAAACCGTATTGTAAGAACAGGGTCCTCATCCTGTCTCTGACAGTCTCCTGGACCGTTGGGGCAGTTTTACCGGACTCTTGCTCCCAACATCGGTCTTCCAGATCGAGGTTTCTACAGAGTTCCTGGGACGTGGTGGCCTCCCCTCTGTGGCCCTGTCCGCCGTCTTGCTGGGAAGTGGGATGAACAGGTGAGGAAGCCAGACCTCAGGCCTCAGAGGCAGATGCAGCCCCGGGAACCAGCCCGTCTCTCCCTGAGCAAGTTTTCTCCACAGTCTCTGCATTCAGTTCCTGGAAGAGTCTGCTACGGGCTTGCAGGCAGGAAGGCAAAGACACTGAGAACTGATGAAAGAACCTCTTCTCCCCCATGCTCAACGCTAAGGGGCTGCACACCCTCCCTTGAAGTCGGCCATGTTAGGAGACATGGACGTGTCCCTGGGATGGAGCCCAACGTCACCTAACTATCAGCCATGGATGGCAAAGCCATGGTAAGAACCCTCAACCACAAAGTAAATTGAGGAATACGTAAACCAGCCAGATGCAAGTTTCCAACAGTCAGAAATATTTTCAGATACAAGAAATCACCTGTAGAATTTTACTCCCCCAGCTCTTTTCAATCAAAAGCAAATTTTTGCTTAAGAATTAATCAAAGAGCTAGAAAGGAGAAGAAGCTTCCACGTACAGTAACAAGGTAGACCCTCTCAGGTGCCAGATGAAATATAGTAGTAACAGAAAGAATTACACAACCAACTCAGAAGAGAAGAAAATTTCCAGATGCCAAAATACTGAGAGGCCCACAGAGGCAGAGCCAACCGGTCCGGGAAGGTCCTGAGCTCACAGGGGGCGGATGATGACGTGGGCTCAGGAGAGGAGAGCAGGAGGGACAGAGACGGTCACAACACCCGGCCCAGTCAGCTGCCCAGTAGCCAAGACAGGACCAGACAAACTCAGCTCATGGAAAGGGAGAAGGAGCAGACATGGTTGCTCCCTGCCCAGGGCTCTGCTTCCGGGGGGGGGGAGAGAGAGGAGTTCCGTGCTCCGCCAAGCCAGACGCGTCCGTGGAGACACTGGGCAAACTAACAATTCTGTATCGCACAGGCTGATAAATTCATGTGGCCTTCGTCCACTCGTTCATCCCTTGGATAACCAGGGACACTGACATGTACCAGGCACTGTGTTAGGTGCTGGGAATGCAGACGTGAATAAAACCAATTTTTAAAATCCTTCCTTTCTAGTGAGGAGATGAAGACGGTAGTAAATAAATAGCGTAGAACTTGCAAACATCTTAGAACAGTGGGCAGACTCTACTGCAAAACCAGATGGAAGGAATTCCTTCCCTCCAAGGATTACGGAACTCCCACGGAAATAACAAGCACCACTGAACATTAGTTCACAACGAGAAATCACAACTCACAGGAGGAAACAAAACAGCCTTTGAAGCAAAATGAAGGACTAGGGATGCAGAGAATCAACATCAGCAAGCTCTAGCGGTCCTGATCCTGAATGCGTCACACACACACACACACACACACACACACACACACACACACGAAAGCAGACAGATCCTCAGCCTCACAATATTTTGATGCATCTAATAGAAAATCATAGAACAAACACAGAGAATAGGTAATGGTTGAACGATTCAATGAATAAGTTTGTCCTAACGGAACACTGTGACAGTAAATGGGAAAGCTCAGCTAGAACAGATAAAATAAAATTATATTAATATATAAATGTGTATTATATCATATAAATCTATAATATTTGTCTGCAAATATATAGACATTACCAAAACTGTCTCAAACAGAAATGGTAACCATGCCTGAACTTACAGCCTTCCACGGAAGTAAGATCATCCTCAACAGAACACCTAAAACAACGCCAGTTCCAGACAGTTTTACAAGGTACTTTTACCGAACTTCCAGAATCAGACCACCCATATCTTCCTTACACTAATTGTCCTAGAGCCACACTGCCTAGGAGAGAAGCCAGACAGGAAGCAAGCAAAAACTAGGGGTATCTTCACTGGCCACAGCCAATAAAAAAATCAAATTAATCGGGGCGCCTAGGGGGGCTCAGTCAGTTAACGTCCAACTTCAGCTCAGGTCATGATCTCACGGTTCATGAGCTCTAGCCCCACGTCAGGCTCTGTGCTGGGAGCTCGGAGCCTAGAACCTGCTTTAGATTCTGTGTCTCCCTCTCTCTCTGCCCCTCCCCTGCTCATGCTCTGTCTCTCTGTCTCTCTTAAAAATAAACATTAAAAAATTTTAAAAAATCAAACGAATAAAAGAAAGCAAGCAAAAGGGAAATACTGAGGAAAAATACTAGCAAAAAAAGTTATAAAAAATAATATAATAAAATATCAATTTTTCTAAATTAATCAAATTCAATATACTGTCAATCAAAATCCAATGGGTTTTTTTTAATAATGTCTTACAAACTGATTCCAAAAATCATGCACAACAATAACCTGCAAAAAACAACCAAGACAAATTTGAAAAGGAAGAAAAGGTGGAGGGAGTCACAGATGGATATCAAGACATAAAGCAAAATCAGTCTTTAAAAGGGACGTATTTATGCAGAGATGGACAAACAGCAATGGAGCAGAAGAACCAAGAACAGAGAAGGCTCTCAGCCCTGAAGGGACCCGACGTGCGCTCGTGGGGCACCATCCATCTGGGGGGAGACCGAACGCTCTAATGAAGCCGACGCAATTGCTGAATCTGAAAACCCAACTCAACTCGAGTGAAAAAACAAAATCAACTTGTTTTCGTCCTTCACGCCATGCATACCTTAACTCTGAGTACGCTAGAGAGCTAATGACGGAAAAGGAAACCACAGGCTTTTCAAAGAAAACGTAGAAGAACACGAGTAAAAAAACATTTCTAAGGACATAAACAAATCATAGTGGAAAAGGCTGATATTTGACTACTTATAATTTCGTACTTCAATATAAAATAAATTCTATTAAACAGCGAAGCAAGGAGTTGCAGACTGGACTATTAGATATTGTGAAGTGCATGGCAGAGGAATCCATCTTCAAACATATAAATACTTCTATACTCACTACAAATTGTGAACAAGTGAATGACAGCTGCCCCATGCCAAGAGCAGATTAGGGACACCAAAATGAAACAAGGAGACCCATTTCACAGCCATCGGAATGGCAGTGTTCAAGTCTAAGTGTATCACAGAATACTGGGGGGGAGGCCAAATGGGGTCTCCAGCAAGCCAGTCTCTGGATTTATCCCGGAGAGATCTCTCACTTCTGGGCACAGGTACAAAGATGCTCTGAGCATCATTGACAACAGGCAAAACAGTTAATACCTCAAATGCCTTTCAACAGGAAGTGGATTTCAAGGATTAACGTATATTCATAAAACAGACAAGATGAATATAAAATCTATACGTATCAACATGGAGAAAACTCTGCAAAATGTTAGTGGATGAAAGTTACACAAAGACAGCCTAGTGGGATACTCTTTCTGTGCTTATCAAAAAGGGTGCCTGGGGGGCTCAGGCGGTGAAGTGTCCGACTTCAGTGCAGGTCATGACCTCATGGTTGGTGAGATCAAGTCCTATGTGGGGCTCTGTGCTGACAGCTCAGAGCCTGGAGCTGCTTCGGATTCTGTCTCCCCCTCTCTATGCCCCTCTCCCACTTGTGCTCTGTCTCTTTCAAAAATAAACATTAAAAATTTTTAAAAAGATCTGCTGTAAAGCAAACCCTCAAAGAGTCTCCAAGTCTCACAGTAAAAGCCTAAGACCTTGACGAAGGTGGTTAAAGGGGGGAGACTCGGCAGAGAGAAAGGGAACGGGTCCCGGATGAAGGCAGAACGTCAAGTCACTCAACACTGAACAAATACGGACCAAGAGCCGCCCTATCTCAGCCACGGGGAATGAGCAGAGAACAAGACGGAGACCCCTGCTGTCCGTGATCTTCCACTTTAGTGAAGAAGTAGAGACGGTCCATGAGATGCTGAAATTCAAGTGACCTGCTGCTCAGTGTCGCGCAGGAAAGGGCTTCTCAGGATCGTGCTAGAGGATCACAGATCTCCAGCTGGTGTCCCTGGCGTGACCCTGCAGAGCACCCGTGGGGTCCAGCAGGTGTCCGGTTTGACTGCCAGTCTTGATAACTGACGCACGATTTGGCTGGAGTCACTGCAGGGACCCTGAGGAAGCGGCGTCCTCTCCGCCGCGGGGTGCAGATTCAGGAGGCGCACCATCCGTGTGGCCTTGGGCGGGTCACATGAACCCTCCATGACCCGTGCCAGCTGTGGGGGGAGCACAGAGCGCAGGGGCGGGGAAGCGCCCAGCGGGGCACAGATCAGAGGCTGCCCTGGTGACACGATGACCACCAGGCGCCTGGAACTCATTGTGAGGGTATTCCTTCACCTCCTGACACGAGGAGTGCTGGAGACCGTCCCGTCCCCGGGCATCCGGAAGGGCGGCACAGACGCCTGCCACTACGTGCAGTTATCTATGAAATGCTGCAGGAAGTGTATTCTCCTCATCTCTTCCTGTTTCTACTCCCATGATGCTGTCATCCCTCTGCTGTCCTTCCCTCTTCCTCTCTGCCATCTGGCGTGAGTATCCGGTCTGCAAGGGGTAGTGGGCTGCGCTTCCCAACCGCACGCCAGGTACTCACCGAGGAGGTTCGTGGCTTCCAGTGTGAAATGATGTTAGTGCCACCAGCTCCCGGTTTAATTATTTTAATGCGTTATGGCACCACATTGTTGGGTATTAGAGAGGGGGCTTTGGGGAAAACATTAACTTCTCGGAAACAAAAACGGAAAGAAATGCTTCTACAGCACGTCGCTCCTCCATCACTCAGTGACGCTGTGCCCTGCCACCACCGCCCGAAGCCCCTCCCACAGCAGCGGATGGGGAGCCACGGAGGACAGCGGGGGACTTGTCCAGAAGCCCAAAGTCACGCACCTCGCCATGGGAAGGAGCTGTGATGGCATCTTGTGTTGAGCCCTGTGACACACTATCTTCCCACAATCCAAATCGTTTACAACATACACTACTCAAGGTCAACGACGGTGACACCACCCTTCCCGGGCCCCCCAAACCCTGCCCGTGTCCGCGGAATACAAACCTTCGGGAGGTGTGAGACTGACTCCGTTTTTAAGGCACCACTGAACTGGTAGAATCCCCAAGGAGTCCGCGTGGCACAACATTGACACATTACTGGGTTCCGGTCTTAGGTCATCAATAGTCACTTGGAAAAAATGATTGTTAAAAACCTGAAAGAAAACACAACCACAGAGCCGAGGGTTAATTCCTTGGGATTACCATAGAATGCCGGTATGAAATGCCCATACAGTGTCCAAATGCAATAAACAGGTTTCATCAAAAAGGATTTCGGCACAAACCGGCACCTCAAGGAGCACTGCTCAGTTGATCCAGTTGCCAGAAAGTGCAACTCTTGGCCCATCGTGGCCCTCTTAACGGAAAGAGAAGCGAGTGAATCGTGTGCAGAAGAAAGAGCACAAAACAACGTCAGTGACGCTAGAGGAGCGGACAGTCGGTGCTGAAGAAAAACAAGCTCACGGAGGAAGGCAAACCCCAAGCCAGGACGGGCCCGGAAGGTCAGAGGTTTGTCCACGCCCACGTCCACGGCAGGGAGCCGCGTCCTCTCAGCAGACCTTTCGAGAGCTCACTGTGTGGCCCGGAACTCTCTCACGAGGCCAGGATTCCTGGCTCCCTCACTTACAGAACATGTTCTGGAAGCAGCCCAATTAAAATCAAAGCAGAAGAGTGCACTCACTTCCGTGAATTCCAGTAAATAGCCCTAATTCTGCTGCCTGAGATCCACCTCTGAAAAGTAGACTTTATGCAGCAAAGGCTCCAACTTCACCTGCCCAGTAAGATGGTCCCTGGAGCGGATGTGGAACCACCTTCCCTCCCACACACGGCCTTCCAGTCTCCGCTCGTCCTGCTGGGTCTTTCTTCTTAGCATTTAACATCTACCTTTACTGATTTACTTCCTTTTTTCTCCACTATCACCCATTAAATATAAGGTCTGTAAAAGCAGGGACTTTTGTCTACTTTCCCACTGTCCACAACAATGCTTACATTAAACACCAATGGGATCTAATCTCTCTCTCTCTCTCTCTCTCACACACACACACACACACACACACACACAGATGTATTAGAAAACTGGGCTTCTGTGGCAGGACGTGTTAGCACCACTGGACCCTGTAAGGATGGGCACTGAGGAGGCTCTAAAAACTATGAAAACGCATATTCGTGTGTACATACTTCAGAAGAAAACCTTCTTCAAATCCATCAGGGTTTGTGTCCCACATGGCACAGAACCACTGAGCTCTCCGGTCCAAAACCTGTAGGTCTCAGAACCAAATCCTTGAGCACTTAGAACAGCTGGCCCAGGACCATGCAGCTCGGAGCCAGCCAAGAAACAGAACCAGGATTTGTTACCAAAATAAGGCAACACAACTCACATACACAGGTGATGGTGTCATCCTCATCTGTGCATCCCGTGAGGTTCTGGGTCACCAAAAACGTAACCTGTAAGCTCGCTGTGCTAAAAGTTGGGCATTTAAAACACAGTTACCTGCTTTATCTATTGGCTTTACTGTTATTTATTTATGTCTTCAACAGTTGAGCCCCGAAGAAAAGCCCCGAAGAAAACAAAAATGAAGTTTTCACTATGATAAGTAGTAACTGCACAGCGTCATATTCTCAAACATGACAGTCTAAAGCCTTCTCCAATGTGGAGAATTACGTTTCATTGTAAATACCTGCTACCTTAGAACATCCTGAAATTTTACGACATGTAGGGGAACCTTGAACCTGACTATCTAAGTCCCAAGAGGCCAAAACTCCCACTCCAATCAGTGTGTGATCTATAACACAGAGTCAGAAACGGCTCATGTGGAACAGGAAGACGGAGTATTTCATCTAAGAAAAAAACAAAATGAAAAAGAAAATGTATCTTTAAAAAATCAGAGAAAATACTGCCCTGCCATCACCCCCAGTAAGAGTTATTTATTATGTGGGGCGCCTGGGGGGCTCAGTCGGTTAAGCCTCCAACTTTGGCTCGGGTCATGATTTCACAGTTTGTGAGATGGAGCCCCGCGATGGGCTCTGTGCTGACAGGTCAGAGCCTGGAGCCTGCTTCAGATTCTGTGTCTTCCTCCCTCTCTCTTTCCCTCCCCTGCTCATGCTCCATCTCTCTCTGTCTCTCAATAATAAATAAAAACGTTAAAAAAAATTAAGGAAGACTTCTTTATTGTGAAACCAAACTACTGTCACTGCAAACCTATCCAACAAGATACCGACGTCTGGGCTGAAACTAACCGTAATTAGTACATCACATTCTAACATTACAGATTACAATTACTTACAGTCATTAAAATGTGGGTCCCCTACGGAGACTGAGCACATGGGCAAGTCTATCTTGCTTACTGTATAAACACCGGGTGAGGCTGACCCTGTCGCCCTCAGAATGAGGACAGGGTACCATTTACACAGATGGGCTGTGGGCATTACTGCATCAGCCGCTGCTGGAATCAAGGGAAATTCTGGCCAGCTTGCAGCACGGTAACACCTCTCAGTTTTGGGAAAACGTGCAATTACCAGAAAACACAAAGAAGAATCCCAGAGGTCAATTTAAATAAAAAAGATTTTACTGGAGGGTGTTATGACCCAGAACATACATTACAACCCCAAAACCACCATGCAAAGTACCAGTCCGTATTTTTTTTCTCACGGGCCAGTTATCTTCAAATACATGAGCAGTGACATAAAAGCAATTCATGTTCACAAGAAAAAATATTTAGAAGAAAAGAAAAACCAGGATCACAACCATTTTCCATATTGTGAAGTACATGATCAGCACTGTTTCTGAAATCTTACCGGATCGTGAATTTAAAAAAAAAAAAGAGCACACCAAATGACTGAGACCCCGCACCGTTGTATTAACAAACCAGGCTTCCTTAGAGACAGAAATAAAAATGGATTCGACTTTTGGACCGTTAATTAAGTTTGTTCACAAAAGGCCACTACCTACAGCATACAGGGGCACGTTGGCTCCTCCCACCATCTGTGACCTCCACCGGTCACTTCCTCAACGGCGGAGGGACACTGCAATCTTAAAAGACCGTCTTTACATCAAAAGGCCATTTCATCTTAAATCTGGGAATCGGAGAAGCAGGCTCTCCCCTTCAGGAATGAGTGACAACTAGGACTCGGACAGGGACGGGGCACCACACTAGGGACGGGGTCGGCTTCCCACCGTTTTCTTGGATGTCCAAACTAAAAACGCATCACTCTCACGCCGGCCGGCAGAAGAGGAACAGGGTCTCTCTGCAGCAAGAACTCCGTGTGACTTCTGAGCACATCGCGTCAAACATAAGGGGAACAAAGGGCCACAGTGTGGTGGCCACAGGG
>PJEM01000886.1:355790-382159 GCA_004023845.1 Helogale parvula | reverse complement strand
GTTACATAGTGGAAGATTAAAAGGCAGAGGGTAGGTTCAGAAGGGGAGCTTTATAAGTGCTCACTCTATGCTGGACATTACGTTGGATGGTTTTCATAGTTGTGGGGGCTTTCAGTATATCAAAAGAACTGTCACTTGGAGGAATTGGCAGTGTGAGACTTTTGGATGTTGAAAAGTTGGTTGATCTTTGAAGTAGACTTTAAAGATTTTAGGCCCATGCTAGTCTCTAAATGTAGACCTAGCATCCAGCCATTGTTCTTGGAGAACATGGTGATGTTACCCAACAGACAGAGTGTGTTCTGTCTAGCCATGGAAATTTTACAGTCTGTGCCCTTGAAGAAGTAGAAAATGTGTTTCCCTAACCACATAGGCCTTTGGAGTCCCTGGAGACACAGTGTCGTTTTGGGCTGAATAACTCGGATTGAGAGATGTAGCTATCAGCTATGGTGATGGCTTTATCTGGCCTTGGGAGTCAGCCTAGCCTTGTGGGTGTAGGTCTGGGGTTCTCTTGAAGAATGAAGTCATCTTACCTTTCACTGGCTCTGAAGTTTCTACTGGGAACTCAGGGGACAGAAGGGTCTGGTGGTTCTGAAGCAGGAGTGCTCAGTGGGCCTGCCACATGGTGCCTGTCAAGGGTGGGCAGAACCCCTGAGCTGAGCGCTCAGCCTGTCACTTCCTGTGTTGTCCTTGCTATGCTGCAGATGTTCAGCAGAGCTTTGCTGGACACCCATAATCTGGTCACAGCAAGTGGGTGATCACCATCTTGTTTTCCACTGCCCTGTGGAGCACTGGTCCTCAGGAATTGTTTCTCTAGGGCACTTGTGCCTGCCCCAGGATCTTCACTTGGCAGCTCCTGTGCCTGGAATGTTTTTTCTCACTCTTTCTTCAGATATCACTTCTTACTAACACTTTCTCTGACGACTCCTTCTAACAGTCTAACTTCCTATTCCCTGTTACAATTTTTTTTCTTCTTAGGATTAACCCCAACATAATATATACTTTCCTTTGGTATCCTGTGTATTGTCTGGCACTCTTAATGAGAAATGAGCACCCTGAGGGCAGGTAATTTTTGTCCAATATGGTCATGGCTATGATCCTCGCAGTTTAGAACCTAGTTAGATGCATACTAGGCACTCAATATATATGTGTTGAAAAAATGAATGAGTTTCTATTTTACTCAGAGTTTATATTTCATCAAGCACTTTCCTCATTTATTGACATGATCACATTTCCCCCTTAAAGTTGGCGTAATGAATTACGTTAATTGATTTCCTGTCATACATCTGTGTGTGACTAGGATAAATCCCACTTGATCATAATGACATTTTGCCAGATTCCATTTACTAGTGTTTTATTTTGAAGTTTTACGTTTATATTCAGAAGAATGATTGGTCCATAGTTCCTTGTCCTAAGCGATCTGTACTGGGTTTTGGTACTAAGGCTATGCTGGCTTCCTAAAATAAATTGCAGCACTTTATCTTTTCCTATGATCTGAAAGAGTTTAATTAACTTTGGAATTATTTGTTCTTTAAAGGTTACATAGAGCTCAGCTGTGAAACCATCTGTTCCTGGTGCCTTTTGTGATGGTGGATCTTTAACTGCCTTCCAGTCTCTCTGTGGTAGGTAATTGGTCTTCCCATTTTCTACTTCGTGTTGGGTCAATTTAGGTAATTTATATCTTGCTAGGTACGTATCCACTCCTAGGTGTCCTGTTTTGTTTCTGTAGGATTGACATAGAAGTCTCTTGTTATGTTTGAATCCCCAGTGCATAGGTGCCTGTCTCCTCTCTCGTTTCTTTTTTTTTTTATTAACAAGGAAGACCTTGTTATTATTGTCTTCATTTCCTAGAAGACAGGTTCAGAGAGGATGAGCAGCTGTCCTAAGGTCACACAGTCTTCGGGTAGAAGGGACTTTGGTCAAACCATAGCCATACAATTCTAAAGCCAATTGGATACCTCTCAGCATAGTCAGTAAAACAAAAACCTACAAAGGCCATTACCAAGATAGGCTCTGCAAACCCAACTTGAATAGGGTGGCCAGCACTGATGGCTGCAAAGCAGTTACTTGTCTGAGTACCTGGGAGGCTGATCTGAATAGAAGGGAAGTGTAGATCTCTGACAGAGGAGGATTCTGGGATCTAAAAACCCAATTCCTAGTGCTCTGGCCTATGAAGATAGCCACTGCCATCCTAACCTTCCATTTATAGGACTATTTCAGCCAGTATCCTACTAAAGAGCAGGAATTTATTTGCAGGACCTGGGGGCTCTTGAAAGGCAGAGATCTTCTCTCATTTATATTGTAACCACCTTCCAAGTAACAAGTTTACTGACAAATGGTACACGTTTAGGCTTCTTACACAAGAGACTTCTCATCAAGACAAAATGTTGGGGAGGGAAGAATGGTGCTATTTATGAAGTTTTGCCCAACATAGGCAAGAGAAAATGAGTTCTAATACTTATGTGGGGTCTATTCCTCCAGGGGTCTATGGCTGATGATACCTAAGATGGGCCTTAAACTTGAGATTTATGAAGATGACAGAATGATTTGTTGATGTGAAAGTCTGGGTTTTTGTGAGGATGCACACAGATATATGGAACACCTGCATATACAACACACTGTTATTGAGAATGCAGTGTCAGTCTTCAGGTCGCCACACTAAAGGACTAGGCTAATCCTTAACTCGAAAGGGGAGGATGCTGACTCTATGGTCTGGCCTGAAGCTCTGTGCTGGGACATCCACCTCTTGCTGCAGAATCTTCCTTTCTGAGCCTCAGCCACTTCTCATGCACTGACTCAAACACTCACTAAGAACCTGAAGAACTGGATCTCAGTCAGTTTTCAAGGGATTCTCACCTCTTCCCAACACACTGCAGGATTCTGTCTCTAGTAGGGCAGGATACATCCTGGTCTCCAATTCGAGAGCACCAAGGGTGCCATTCCTCTGTAGGGGCCAGGGAGACTTTACCTGGCTTTTCTATCTCTGTTTACGTAAGTGGTAAGAGTCATTCACCTCAGTCTGTTTTCTAGGGTGAAGATGTTTCATGAAGTCCAAGCTAAGAATGGAGTGCCCACTCATGGAGCCCAGGCTGTTTCTGTGAAACCCACTGAGGTCAACGCCATGTCCTGCCAATCCTCCCTTTGTACTCTGGTTTCAGCACACACTTACAGATACCTACTACAAACACCTGCTGCTTTCTGCTCTCCAGCTTTCTCTGGCTGCAGGAGAGTGAGAGGCTAGGGTAGGGGACATTTTAGAAAGAAGTATCAAGAAGTTAAATTTCTGGGAAGAGCCCTCCTCATATGACAAATAAGAGTTAGTGGATAAATACTCCAGTTCCTTACCCCTCGGGTGGGACACTCTGTGACGTGTTCTATGCAGTCTCTTTGAGGGTCGCCAGAGGAACGGAGCTCATTAACACATTCATTCCTTCTCCTACTTCACTCTCCTGCTGCTGCTTCCCAGGCTCACTTCCCAAACAAGTAACTTGTATCCAAATCTTGGATTAGGGTCTGCTTCTGGGGAACCCCACTAAGACATCCTTTAAACATCCGTCCATCTCAATCCAGCCACCCACATGCACCTGCTGATTGATTGGGTGATGCTCTGCAAACACCAGCAGGCAGCTGCTTTTCTCTCAGCTGCTTTGTCCCCTTTGTAGCTCAGACCTTTGGGATTTGTGGGTCTAGAGAATATTTGTCAAATGTGCTCATTCTGCTGCCTGAGCAAGGTTTAAGCAAACCTACAAGTCTTACTTAGATAGCATGCTCCCTGGTGTCTTCAAGGGTGGGAGCATCTGCGGGAAGATTTTCGCTTCACTTGTATGTGGACACAGTGTGGGCCAGAGATGAACGTCAGCACTCTGGTGTGCCAGCATTCTGCTTGCTGTGGCCCCTCTGTGCAGTCTTGCCCCAAGGATCATGTGGAGATTCTCTATCGCCTGCCCAGCTTTTCCCAACCGGTAGACTTTTCCACATTCCAGAGGGCATGGGACTGCCCCATGCACTTCTGTCTATTTTCAGTTAGAGGTGGTGGAGTCTGTGAGTCTTCAGGTTCAAGGCTTGGCTCTGCCTCAGGGAGCTCATCTCTGAACTGTCTCCTGTGCCCACTGGCATCTGGATGTCTAGGGCGGCTCGTACAACATGCTCCAACTGAAGCCCACTCTCCTGAAGTCTCCTTCCTTCTAGTAGCTTGAGACAAGACCCTACGGGTCATTTTGACTCCTCTCTTCCTCCCACACTTCACATCCCATCCTTCAGTGAATACTGCGCCTTCTTCCTTTAAACTCTGTCTGATCACTTCTCCCCACCTCCCCGCTGCCTCTCTGGTCCAAGCCATCATTTTTTCTTGCCTAGACTCTTGCAGTAGCAACACCTCCCACGCTGATGTCCTGATCCCACCCCCACTACCCTTATGTCTATTCACGACACAGCAGCTGTTGAAAACTAAGAGAAGGTCCCACCTCTGTTCACAGCCCTCCTGCAGCTCCAACCCCACTGGAGTAAAGCCGAGTCCTTACAATGGCGGCAAGGTGCCATGAGAAACTGGCCCCAAACCTCTCCACGCCTCTCTGATTTCAGCTCCTACCACTCAGTTCCTGGCTCACTCCACTCCAGCTACACTGCCCTCCTTGCTTTTTTTCTCCAACATCCAGCAATGCCCTTGCCTTGTGAATGTTACACTCACTGTTCCCTTGGCCAGGAACATTCTGTCTTCAGAAAAGGCTCCCTTACCTCCTTTAGGCCTTCACTCAAATGTTTCCCTGCTTAAGACTGTCTTCACCTTCTAGGCACTCTCTCTCCACTGCTTTATTTTTCTCTCCAGCGCTTGTTGTTATCTGACATCAAGTTACTTAACTTGGTTACCTTGTTAGAGCTAACTAGGATGTAAGCTCATGGAGAGTAGGGACCAAGCCTGGCAAGTGGTAGGTGTTCAATAGGTGTTTGTTGGAAAATAAATATATGTACAATAGGCTATGATCTTCAGTAAGTCTTTCTTCTTCCCTGGACCTCAAGTACCAGGGAACAAGCCACCATAGGTGATTCCCAAGGCTCTATTCCTGCTCTTGCTCTTTGGTTTCAAGAAGAGACCCACTTTAGGGACCTGGCTCTAAGACTAGAAATATCCCCACAAAGCCACATCAGGACTGAGCTTCCTGCTTTCTCAGTGGAGGGATCATTTAGGGAAACAGAGAAAGTGGACAGGTATATTTACCCTGCTCATGTGTAGGGGTGGACAGTTAAGGTAGGGATCCAGGCATCCATCACCAGGGCACCTGAGGTCTGTGCCCAGCTGGCTTCTTTATCTAACATTAAAACCTTGAAGTTGAAGTTTTAAGTGCCTGTAACAGCTTTCTTTATGCCCCAGAGTGCTGGTGGTGGTGGTGGTGGTGGTGGTGGTGGTGTGTGTGTGTGTGTGTGTGTGTTTGTGAAAGTACCCAACAGCTAATGAATAACAACTCAGAAATATGAGCCAATGTAACAATGGCAACAAGAATGCAGAAGCCAACTTCAATTACCCAGCCCACTCCTCGACCCTTGGTCCCCAGCCATTCCATGCATTCTGACCTGTCCTCCCACGTGCACTGCGTTCCCTCTGCCACTGTCACAGCGCTGTCTGGGGGTCTGAGTGGAGACTGTACCCACCAGTAGAGAGAGTGGGATGGCACTAAAATGGTTTTTTTCAGGACAGGAAGGGTCTCCCCATTATGGCAAGACATGTTTGGGGACAAAGTGGGGCTGACCACCTCCGCCCTTGCTCTGGCTGGGTTGGCGAAGCTCCACTCTGCTGAGCTGGATGGAGAGACTAAGTGGAGAGGGGTGATTGAGGAATGCCCTCTGGGCTGAGTGTTGGACGTTTTGTGGGTCTGGAAAGTGGGAGACTCCAGAGCACCTGCCCCGTGGGAACTGAGAGAGAAGGAAAGGAATTTTGCAGAGTTTGTCTGTGAAATTTAAACTGGATTCCCAGTTTAAACTATTCTTACAGAGATGCAGAAAAAATGGACACAAAGGTAAAATTACTTTTGGCTACTGGGCTGTGTTCATTTATATGTGATGCTGTACAGAGAACACATCACATGGGACCCCGGCTTATGTTCAGGTTACGTACGCTCGTGTTTGGAGGAGGTGTTTGAACGTGAAAAATAAAGTGTAAAAAAAATGGTTCATTGACAGAGATATGAAAACCAGGAAGGAAAGAGATAAGGAGAAGGAGAGAAACAAAAAAAGGAAAAACAAAGAAGAATAAAAGGAGGGGGAAGGTACCAGAAAAATGGATAGTTAAGGTAAGTATACACAAAAGTATTGGGGAAATAGAAATGAAAGAAAGTGGGGTTTTCTGCTCTCTGTATCCCAAGGCTCTCAAATACTATTTCTTAAACCTTTTCAACTATAATTAACCACTAAGAATATATTTCACATTGCTACTCACTACTTATACACATACTCAACTGGGAAAACCCACTTATTTATTTATTTATTTATTTATTTATTTATTTATTTATTTTAAGGAACCAGGGTCGACCCTTGTGGTCTGTCACGAACCATCATCATTCCTGTCCTGGGTAGGCCCCTCTCAAGGTGACTTCAGTCTTGGCCAGGTGACTGGCTTCAGCCACACAACAACCCTTTAGAAAGGGTGTTGTGAGTGGAGACATGACAAGCTCTTACACATGGGGTGGAATTTTCCTCTGGGAAAATTTGCTCTTGGTGTGTACCTCCTGGGAACTCAGAAGTCACACTGTGGAAGCAAACTAGGTGTATGGATGGAGAGCGCACTCTCGGGAGCATGGAGGCCCCAGCTGACCACCCAGGGGGGCTCCCAGCCATGTGGATGAGGCATCTTGGATGTGGTGCTCCGGGCCCAGCTGGACCATCCCAACTGTAGCCTATGGAGCAGCGGTGGCCTGTCTTCACTAAGCCCTGTCCAAACTTCAGAATTATGAGCAAATAAACATTGTTTTAAGCTCACTGAATTTTGGGTTGGGTTTGTTATGCAACGATAGATAACCAAATATCCTCACCACAGGCAAGGCACCATAATATTTTCTATCACATTTAATTCTGTTTTAGTTTTCAAGATGCTAAATTGATTTCATGACCCACTAATGAGTCATGATCCAGCAAAAGTGCTGCCTTAATCCATGGCAGATGTACTGGAGATCATGGGTGCTCCAACCTTTTCCTTCGGTTGCTCTTAGAATCATGACATGTAAGAGATGAAAGGCAATCTGAAGATGTCACCCAGTCCAGGACTGTGTCCCAGAAAGGGCTGCCCTAAGCCACTGGGGTCTTCAGGTGGACAATTCTACTAAATAGATAATATTTACTTGGGGGAAGAATTTAGCCCTTTTGTGTGCCTGTTTCTGAATCCTGTCAAGCATAATTTACAGCCAAGCATAGTCTACTGGTACCTAGTTCTGCCAGAAATTGAATTCAGCACCACAGTTGGTGGAAGGCTATCACTCATCCTCCTGCCAATACCCACCCTTCGGCCTCTTTGTTTCTCAAGTCTCTGGCCTAAGACGAAGGAAGCATGTTGAGATGTCATTCAAGCTTTCTGTAACAGTCTTATCAATTACGGTTCCTTCTTCTGATATGGTGACTCCTGCATCAGATTCCACAGACCAAAAGGATCAGAACCACTAGGGGGAGCTTATCAAATGCATATTCCCAGGCCCCACTAGGAGATAGGGGCCTCAAAAAATCCCTAGAACGTGGTGCCTGGAAATCTACACTCAAACAAGCTCCCAACTAGATCTGCTGGACACTGGTCTTCAGCATCCCCTGGGCTAAGGGCTATAGTCTGGATTAGTGCATGTCAACTTCTCCTGCCTCAAGTCATAGGCAGGAAACACTTTTACACTCGGTCCGTATGCACACATATGTATATGTAAAGGAAATAGAACTTTCATCAAACTGCACACTGGATGAAAGTTGCACTCTATCTTTCCTGTTTTATCTTTTCAAATAATGGTTGTAACTCATTAAACTGATTTTATGATTCACCAGTGGGTCACACTCTATGGTTAATAACACAGCCTACCTAAGCAAACACAGGCTACTGTAGACATGGCTCCTTCTCCCGAGTTTTGCTATAACAACGACCATTCAGAGTGGCAAGCCTGGTCTCCATCTTTCCCCAACGTGCCCTTGATTCTATTGCTAAGCGGGCTTACATTCAGGTACCACTTACCTGCCACCTTCTTCATCAGTGCTGGGTCTCCAGCTTAGCCCAGGCTGGAGCTTGGGGCACAGCTGGACTGGGGCCAGCCTGGGGATCCCCCCAGGGCTCAGTTTGTAAGACCCAATTGTTCCAGGGACTTCTAATCGCAGGGAGAAGGAAACTGCATGAGCGGGACAGTGTGGGGGTGGGGGGGTGGGGAGTGATGGCTAACCTCCTCTTTTTCTCCATAATGACTGTTCCTGAGTCTTCAGGAAGTAGGAGCTGGGGTTCAAAGCCCAAGAGTGGGGTCTGTAAAGGGCCACAGGAGGCTGCCTGCAAGGGCAGACCTTCTTCAGTGTCCAGCTTCTCAAAGCATTTGCCAGGCACCTCTGGGAACCCCAGAAATGAACCGGAGAAGGCTGCTGAGGCAGAATGTTGGGTGCCTTCCTCTGTGGTATCCACTAATTTCTGTCGCCTCTTCCTGAATTTAGGTTCTCATCTTACATCACCTCTGGGGCTGAGAGGTTCCCTGCCCTTCCGTGTCATCAGGGCCTGCTCACTGCTAACTTTCTAACTCCAGGTTTGGGGATGGGTCCTCACTCCCCATTCCACTCTCTCTGGGCCTCTGGCCTGCTTCTCAGTCTCCATCCTTCAGCCCAATGAGATGCCAGCTCCCTTGTCTGTCCTCAGACTTCAACCCTCTGGCCCCTCCATCATTTTTGACATTTGAGACACCCACATTTAAAAATGTGACATTTATGGTGTCCAAGAAAGCCAAATGGATCCCCAAATGATTGATTTAGTGGTTGCAGCTGGGCCTGGATGCAGACAGACACCTAATGAGGTAATTTTTCTAAATGCACAGTGTAAACAAGATAACACCTCCCTCCCTCTCCACAACTCTCTGTGGGCTTCCATCCCTCTCCCTCAGTTTTCTGCAGAGATGCACATACCCGTTTGCATGAGTACTCTGTTGTGGGCTGAGTTGTCGCCCCTCCAAATGATATGTTGGAGTCCCGACCCCTAGTTTTTCTAAATGTCACCTGATTTGGAGACAGGGACTTTATGGAAGTCACTAAGTTACAATGGGGTCATTAGGATGGGCCCTCACTCAGTATGACAGGTGACCTTCTGGAAAGGGGAAAACATGGACAATGGAGGAGACAGACATGCAGAGAGAGAAAATGATATGAAGAGACACAGAGAAGATGAACCAAGGAGACAGGCCTGGGACAGATTTCCTCCTCTAAGCCCTCAGAAGGACCCACCTTGCCGCCATCTTGGTCTTGGACTTCTGGCCTCCAGAACTGTGAGACCACACATTTTAACTGTTGAAGCCACCTGGTCTATGGTACATCATGACAGCAGTCCTAGCAAACTGATTCACACAGATTTAACATTTGTGGCTTCTGTGTTCTCTCCGGTGGCAATTCTACTTCCTTAGGGAAGGCAGGGCAAAGCAGGTAAAGGGTGAGGCAGCTTCCCTGCAGAAAGTGAAGAAGGCTTGTCCCTCAAGGTCCTCAGCTGCCTCTGCCCTTCCAGAGCCAAGGACCCTCTGGGGTGACTTCACGTGTTCATATGTTCCTGTAAACTGCAAATCTTATGTATGTATGTATGTATGTATGTATATTTTTAATGTTTTTTATTTATTTTTGAGAGACAGAGAGAGACAGCACAAGAAGGGGAGGGTCAGAGAGAGAGGGACACACAGAATCTGAAGCAGGCTCCAGGCTCTGAGCCAGTTGTCAGTACAGAGCCTGACGCGGGGCTTGAACCCACGAACAGTGAGATCATGACCTGAGCCGAAGTCGGATGCTTAACCGACTGAGCCACCCAGGCAGCCCTGTATGTATATTTTTGAGGGGAAAGAGAAAGAGAGAGAGGGAGAGAGACAGTGAGTGGGGGAGGGGCAAAGACAGAGGGGGACAGAGGATTAGCACAGAGCCTCATGCAGGGCTTGAACTCACGAACCATGAGATCATGACCTGAGCCAAAGTCGAATACCCAACTGACTGAGCCACCAAGGTGCCCCTGCAAAATGCAGTCAGGTCCCACAGCTGATGTTTCCCCCACAGCTTTCCATTCAGCACACCTTCCATCCACTCCATTTGAACGGCCACACGGTAATCTCAAATCCAGACAAAGGGAACTGGAGTCGAGAACGTATACATGGGGGCTGAGTGGGATATATTATGGTTTGCAGTTACTTCCTCATAGAATTAAATTCTGGTAGGCATCCCAATGTAGGCATGACCTCCAGGGACACTCCTACTGCCCTCTGTGTCTATTCACCTTGTGCTGTGACACAAAGGTGGGGATCGAGTCGTGTCACTATGTGGACAGAACCCAAGGCACCCAGCACCAGAAGTCTGTGGGCAGTGGAGAAAATTCAGGCTTAAAATATGGAAGCAGATGCTAGCTGGTGGAAAGGCTTCCAATCATTAAATGTGGAAAAACTTTAAGTCCTTATAAGCAGAGTATCAGAAGGGTGTGATAAGCCACCAGTTTTAAAAAATGTATTTTTCTGGATTGCGTGACTTTTGTGATATTTGTCAGACGTTTAACCAACTGAGCCACCGAGGTGTCCCTCCCTCCTGGAATTTCTTAACCTGCTTAAGAGCTGTGTGCCTGTGTGGGGCCACCTCTAATATACCTGGGCTCTAATAGTCTTGGATTCTGTTCTCCTAATCACCAAGGGGAGAAAATGGAGTCAAAAGTGTTAGTGGTTGGTGAAGCCATTCTCTGAGGGATGAGAAAAGACACCTGAGAAGCACCTGTCCGATGAGACTTGCCATAGCCTCAGCTGGGAATCCCGTGTGACAGGTAAGGCTGTGTGTGACAGGTGTGGTCTCTACAATCATTCAGCCTATGCGTTCACTCATTCCTTCCTTCAACAACTGCTCACCAGGCAGATCTCGAATTCCAGCCCTGCCCCTGGGACCAGGGAAAGCGCAGTGAAGGAGACACAGCCTTGCCTTCCAGAAGCTAGAAGTCCAGGTAGGGGGACAGCGTGCCCAACAGGCCAACAACGCTAACACGGGGGACCCCAGCGTGCTGCCACACAGGCTCCCATCGCCAGCGAGGTTGCTTAGTGATGCTGGAAAGCGTGGATGTGGATGTGTGTGATCCAGTGGTCTGACTCTGACCACGCATTCGAATAATCTGAGCCATTTTAAAAATAAATATATTTACATGGACCCATCTCTGGAAAATCTTGATCAGTCTGGAAAGGGCAGTAGCATTTTTAAAAGCCCCCTCCCCTCCAGGAGGAGCGCCTGGGGGGCTCAGTCCATTAAGCATCTAACTATTGATTTTGGCTCAGGTCATCATGACCTCACAGTTTGTGGGTTTGAGCTCTGCATCAGGCTGTTTTCTGACAGCGTGGAGCCTGCTTGAGATTCTATCTCTCCCACTCTCTGCCCCTCCCTCGCTTGCTCTCTCTCTCTCTCTCTCTCTCTCAAAAATAAATAAACAAACTTAAACACATAAATAAAAGCCCCCCAGGTGAACATTGTATACAGCTAGAGTTGAGATGCCCCTTCCCCCTTTCCATAACCTTCTTCTCAACCTTAATTGTGCACAGGAATCCCTTGGGAATCTTGATCAGGGTGGATTCAGATTTAGTAGGTTGGGGTAAGGGGAGGCCAGAGATGCTGGGTTTCAAGCAGCTCTCGGGCGATGCTGACACTGTACTTGAAACAGCGAAGCTCTGAGCTCTGGCCCTCACACCCTCTGATCTCATCTCCACCTGTATTCCCCGCATGCCCCCCGCTCCAGCCACACTGGTCTTCTAGCAGATCCTGAATCACTCCAGGCCTGCCCCCTCCTTGGGGGTCTTTGCGCACACTCTATCCAGCACATGCATCCCCTGGATGTCCTCATGGCTTTGCTCCCGCACATCATTCAGGGGAGTGTGACAAAGCACCCTGACTGAGAGTCATCCTTCAAACCTTCTCAGTCTATTAAACCAGGGAAATAGATTTGAAATTAAACACACATCAGTACACCTTTGGGAAACCACTTTTATTAATCAACATTGATTTTTATTTTTCAAAGTTACGTAATGATGCTTTACTTTCTCTTACTAAGTGAGGGTTGTGGGGTGAGTTGGAAGTAATGGCCCTGGTCTGTGGCTCTTGCAGCAGACCTCAGGGCAAGGCTGATGCCTGGTTTCCTCAGAGTCTCAGGCAGGCTCTCTCCAGAGGCTCCCTAAATGGGCTCTCCTTCAGCTGGGACCCATTTGGTACCCAGGGAGTCTTCATCATCCCTGAGTGCCAGAGGGGGACAGATACCTCTGGATCCCATCAGGGTCTTTCCAGGAGAAAGGTCAGCAAAACCCAGAAAAACCCTTCTCCCCTGCTCTGGTGGGTAGGGTTAGGGTCTGGTGGTGTGGAGCTGGAGCCCTGTGGTAACCTTGGATGTGCAGGTTGCGAGGGGTTTTTGGTGGACAAACTCGATGTGGCAATTTAAAGAGTTTCTGGTATGCATTTCACATGACAGTATGAGGAACCAGCACCAGTTCCTTTGTCCAGAACAGGGATGTTCAGTGACTGGCTATCCATTGTATGCAAAGGGACCCAAGCCGGCTGCCCAGCACACAGTAGGAACACAATGTAAGTACATTGCAGTTAAAATTCTTGAATGATGGCACTCTGGCACCTCTCTGTGGACCCACAGATGATCTAGGGCATGAGAAGAGGGATGCATGAGCATTCACATCCAGCTTGTCAGCCCAGCCGGACCCCAAGAAGCCGTAGGGGAGGTGAGGGGTACAGGTGAAGGGCAAAGTAGTCTCCTCCCCAAATTTTGGTACTGACCACTCATCACATATGCTACTCTAATTCTGGAGGTCATTAATTCATTCAAGAGATATATTCATTAGCTACCTACTGTGCCCAAAGTCGATGTGAACCTGTGCCTACCCATGCAATGGGGACACCAACAGTCTTATCTTAGAGGGGCAAGGAGACCCTAGGGGGACCCTGTATGGTAGGAATGAGTAGAAAGGGTCCTTATCTGGACACTTAGGAGCCCTGGGGATTCACTGAGCTGTCTCACCAGGGCAGAATTACTCCCTTGCCTGAGTTTGATTCCCTTACTTGAAAAACAAGCAGTTTGAATGAGGTGCCTTCTGAGGCCCTTCTAGCTCTGACATTTTTAGGATCCTGAGATTCCTGAACTGCTGAGAGAAGCCCTGGCCTCAGAGCATCTCTGACTTGACTACACCAAGCAGGGGAGGGGTTGGCTCCAGCACTCCTCAGGGACAGGCGCCATATTGGTAGCTCTGCCCAAGACCAAGGGTGGAGCAGGAATTCCACACTTTCCCCCAAAAAGGTTCCCATTATGCAGTCAGTGTATGTCCACCTGCCACTGTCTGTGACCCTGCTCGTGCTTTCCAGGTTCTGTGGGTGACACAAAGACATGACATATGGCCCTCACCCTCAAGGGATCTCTCAAGTTGAGGACATGGCCAGGCACACCTGGGAGAGCAACAGGAAATTCCAGTGGGTATATGAGCAAGTGCAGGAGAGAGGCTGTGTCTTGTGAGGGAGATCTCTCTAGGAAAGCATCATAAATCCCCACATTTAAAAACACAAATATTTGTGCAGCGTCCTGGCCTTTCCCTGAAACACATTTCTGTCCAGAACTATGATTCTGGAGCACAGCTTCCCAGGACACACTTCCTGCACTGGCACATTGAGGAAACCAGTGCATCCATGACAGGTGAACAGAGCAAGATAAAATTCAGTTTACGTGTGGGTGTTGGAGGTTCTGCTGGGTTCTCTTGCTGGAGAAGTCACCCAATTCCCGAACACCAACCCCACCACAAGGTGTTACAAGCCACCTCGGCAAATTACCATGCGGAGGGGCCACTGGGCAGAGACTTCAAACCCTGTTACACCTGCTCTCCATCACCTCAAGGGTGGTTACCAGAAAAGGGAGGAGCTAATCATGAAGTGTTTCTCTGTTTGTTCATTGATCATGAAAAATGTGGATCTAAACCAGAAGGGTGTACTGACCGCTCATCACACAGCAAGAACTTGGTCTTTGGGAAAATCCAGAATTGCCACTTTGGTTCAAAGAGATGGATTTGCCATGGAGAACATGGGTGTGAGGTGGAGACAATGGAAAAGTGGGGATCTGTGGGTGGGCAGCAATGAGGCTTACAGGGAGAGCAAGTTAGGGGATTAGGCTACCACAGATAAGCCTTGCTAAGAAGTGAGGAGCTGAGATGTTTCGAGGCAGAGGGCAGGAGAGGACTGATGGAGGGCTTTATTCCCATGTGAGTTCTATTCAATGGGTCCTAAGGAGCTATTGAATGTTCCTGAGCCCTGGCGGACAAAATGAATACAGTCATGTTTGAGGGCAATCCATTTGTCAGCCAAGGGGTGGGAAGATGACTTTGGAGGCAGAGACATAGGGTTCTAGTTCTTGTTAATTGTGGGGAGAGGTCTAGGACTCTGGGGCTGACCTTAGCCCCTGGGCGAGAGTTGTAACTCAGTGTGGATTTGGGAGAAGGAGGTGGCTGGAGACTGGAGGGGGTTAAACCTAGCAGCGAGACAGGGCTTGGCCTCCAGGCAAATAGGGAACAGCAATCAGGCCCTGGGGCCATGCTGGCCTGGCTCAGCGTCATCCAATCATTGTCCTCAGAACACTCAGACCCAGGTAGTACATCTATAAGTGTGTGTTTTTGCACTAATTATTGTATCCTCATCAGAGGGTGCAGTCCAAGGGCTCAGTCCCTCTTTCTGGGGGTGGATGAACCACAGGCCAAACTTTCTAAACTTAGGTGGCGTTGCAGGAAGGAAGATGCGGGGGTCATTTGTTGTGATGAATCATGGCTGTGTCTTCAGCAGGTGCCCTGTGCAGGAGGGCTGGAAATCAGAGATATATTTTTGAGACTGCTTTATAACAGCCCGTGAGACCCTCCTTCTTTGTTTTACGCTTCCTTGAAGCAGACCCTCTGAACCATGACTGATTCCCAAACAGCAGTCTTGGCTGCAAATCAAGACAGTCTTGCACCTGTAAGATGCAGGTAGACGTGGCTCTGGACGAGTATCAGTCTTTCTCTGCCATGCCTTGTGTCCCCACGTCAGTAGCAGCCATCTGTCTTTGTGACAGCTTTGGCCACAAAGGCAGAAGAAACCTATCCCAGTCAAGCAAGGCTTCACCCTTGTCCCCTGTTGCCTTTTTCTACTCACCCATTTGCCACAGAGCTGGGCACCCTCTGGGAAGCCTTCCATCCCAGCCTGGGCGATCTCTTCCTCTTCAATCCCTTGAAGACTAGACTCGCTTGGCAGTTAGTGTGTGCCTCTTATTTCTTCTCTTATCATTTCTTTTCCCCTTCAGATTTGAGCTGATTCTAAGCTTTCCCCCAATAAATCCATTCTTTCTTTGAAAGGAAGGACTATGTCTTATACCTAGGTTGACATATAATCTTTCATCTAAACCAAGACACTTCCAAGAGTGGTATAGATGTTGCCGATGCCTGGTCATATTTTCTTGACACTCACCGTTCTTGTACATTCTGACATTTTCTTACTGCAAGCTGAAGGCCCTTCTCTATTCACAGGAACATGCTGGAAAGGCCAGAGCTATCCCACAACCCAGGAGCAGCTGCAGCCAGGGATGAACTGGAGTAGGTGCAGAGATACCCAGTGTCTTCCCTTGGGAGAACTCTGAGGGGCATTCTCCACAGTCTCCCAGAATTCCCCAGTGGGGTTGAGCCCCAGGTGCTCACCATGGTAACCTGCTCCGTATTAGACTCTGGACTGGCTCCTTCCCTTCCTGTGTCATTTCCCACACCCACCCACCCCCAAATCGTTGTCTCAAGGATGATCCGGGGCCAGCAGGGATGTGTGGGAGCCTGCTCCCAGGCTCCATGGCCCTGCACTGCCTAGCATGGGGCCAGCCTGGAGCCCTCACTCACATTTGGCCAAATGAATGTATGATGGACTTAAAGAATGCTTTATTGTGCCCCCGTGGGAACATTCGAACAAGTTTCTCATGGCCCAGAGAGAAATTATACATTTTCTTTGTCTGTTCTTGCTCCCACTCTGCGGTGTAACTATTTCAGAGCTTCTCACGCTCCCCCAACCCCATCCCCTCATTCAGGTGGTGACTCACTTCTTTGCTATGAACACAGAAATCATGGGAAATGAACTTCCACATGCTCGCTCACGTGCACCTGCACCCGAACCTGCACCCACACCCACACCCGCACCCGCACCCGCACCTGCACCTAAACTGACATCTGCACCTGCACCCAAACCCGAACCTGCACCTGCACCCACACCTGCAACCGTACCCGCACCCGCCCATGTACCCGCATCTGCACCTGCGCTCAGAAACTCTGCCCGGCCTCCAGTCACTATAGATGACCTGCCCACACTTGGAAGGCACACTGGAGCCCTTGCACCTCTGTCCCCTCTGTTTCCTTCTCCTTCCCTGAGTCTTTGCTCAGTTGCTGCCCCTCAGACAGACCCTTCCCCAGTTGAAATTGCAGACCCTCTTACTCCTCGTCCCTACTGTCTAATTTTTGTCCATAGCTCTTCTAACTGCCTGGTGTCCTGTACATTTTGCATCTTTATTGTCTGTTCCCCTCCCCATGTACACTGCGTGGGCAGGAATCTTCGTTTATCACATTAAAAAGTGTTCGCGGAAAGAAGAAAAGCAGGAAGGCTTTTGAAGTGAGAGAATAAAAAATTGACTTTTTATTTTATTTTTTAAATGCTTGTTTATTTATTTTGAGGGGTGAGGGAGAGCTTCTAAGTAGCGGAGGGGCAGAGGGAAAGGGAGAGAGAGAATCCCAAGCAGGCTCCGTGCTATCAGCACAGAGAATAAAAAACACATTTAGAATATAAGGCCAGAGATGGATGTTGGAGTTTAATCTAGCCCAACTTTCTCCTTTTACACATGAGGGAATGGAGGCCCACAGGCTCCCAGCCATTAAGCGTAGAACTGAGATCGGAATGTCCCAGGTTCAGAGCCCCAGTTTGGGGGTTTCATCCCATGGCTAATCATCATGGACTGTGGTCCTAATCTCTAGTTCTGTGATCCTTGGGCGGTCAGTGTACTCTCTGCCACTGTTCTCTAACATGTTCTCTAACATGGCATTAGCTCCCCAACCCCCACCCCAGAACCAAAGCCCTCGAAATCATGAACTGGGGGCTTTTTCCTTTGAAATTCCCGCTGCGTACCCCAGTGCTTCCTGCGGTGTTTAGCTGGAGGCCCTGGGAAAGCCTCCTGACCTCCTATAAACTGTTACTGAGCTTCCTCCATGTGTTAGGGGCTTCAGGCACGTTAACACATCAACCTTGAAAAGTTGCTTGGGAAGGTAGGTACTGTTTACCCATTTTATGGGCTCAGAGAGTTGAGCAAGCTGCCCCAAGACTGATCATGAGCTAGCAAGTGGCGGTGCCAGAATTCATTCCCACTCCATGAAGGACAGAAGCATGGGGTGGGGGCAGGGTAGAGGAGAGATGACAGATTAGAGAACATGCATAAGCCACCTGCATATTCCCTGAAGCCTGACTGTCCCGCGGGGATGCTCGAAACTGTCCTTTGAACAGGGTGAGTTTGAGGCTGCAATGGCTGAGAGATAGATTCTCTCCTGAGACAGAGTTTGCATCAAGCAAAGGAGTGAGAAGGAGAGTACTAAGTCCTGGAACAAGAAGGTGCCCAGAAGGTGCAGAGGCTGTGGGAACAGGAGGGCAGGGCTACCAGACAGACTGCCTCGTTCACAAGTTAGCTGATGGCACAGGACAAGGAGTCAACAAATATTGATTGATTGCTTGGTTGATTACCTCTGACATCTCCCACGTTAGCCCCAGAAACAGGGCCTAACGCGCCAACTGTCTGCTTGATGTGGGATTTTAGCAGTTAGGATTTTCACATTGGAACCAAATATAGCCCAACATTGAGCTGGAGCGCTTTCCATGCAAGTAAATGGCACAGACTTCGTAGCCATAAACAAGCTCAGATAAATAAAGGCTGGGTCGATTTCCTGGCTGTGAATCTCAGAATGCTCCCTCGGAGGTGTTGATTGATATGCTAAGATTCAAAAAGTGAGCATCGCACCTGCCTCTTCAAGACAAGACAATTGCGCCACAACTTTACAGACAGCGCTGTGGAGGGAGGGGCTGGCCTGATCTGGTGGCCGCCAGGCCACCAGTGGGGCCAAAACTCCTTCCGCCCTGGGCACCCGAAGAGAGAGATCAATGCTATGGAGTCCAACCCCCAGGCCTCCGGGAGGAGGAAGCTGAGCTTCAGGGGTTGGCGACTTGCCAGTGGTGGGGTGGGGGTGGGGTATTGTTAGAGGCCACAGCAGAACGAGAAGTGCACCTGTGCCCATGCACATTTGTCCCCGGGCCTTGCTACACGGCCATTTTGACCAAAGTGAATGTGTCCGTGTCTAGATTTTCTAAAAACTCAGCACTGAGGGCACGCTGTGGACGTCTTTCCTAAAGGCGGGGCCACCTAGGCAAAGACTTTCTCTAGAAATGCACCTAGAGAGAGAGGGGGAGTTTTTCTGAACTGGAAGAACTTAAAAGGAGAACATGAACCAAGTCTCATGACAGTGCAGCTCCTGGGACTTGTACAAGGAAGAAAGCTGTGAGCGCAGCCATTCTCGAACAAGAGAACTACACTATCGCCGGAAAGAAAAGGAATATATAACAGAGGAGAACAAACAATCCCTTGCAGTATGATATGGGTGAGTTTCTCCTGAGCTGCTGCCCCGGTTTAAGACTTTATTACTTCTCTTCCAGGCTGGTACCG
Source organism: Helogale parvula (assembly GCA_004023845.1). Lineage (NCBI taxonomy): Eukaryota > Metazoa > Chordata > Mammalia > Carnivora > Herpestidae > Helogale > Helogale parvula. The sequence goes on along the minus strand of PJEM01000886.1, from coordinate 363,219 downwards.
ATGCCTTGTAAAACAGTTTTTTAAAAAAATATATTAAAAGTTTTTTTTTAAGTTTGTTTATTTATTTATTGAGAGAGAGAGAGAGAGAGAGAGAGAGAGGGAATGAGCAGGGACGGGGCAGAGAGACAGAGAGAGAATCCCAAGCAGGCTCCGTGCTGTTATCCTGGAGCCTGATGCGGGGCTTGAACTCACAAACCATGAGATCATGACCTGAGTTGAAACCAAGAGTCGGATGCTTGATGGACTGAGTCACCCAGGCGCTCCAGAAAACATTATCAAAAGGTTTTACAATATAATACAATGCAGAGAAAACATGTCATGTGCCTACCACCACAATTTAAACAATGTTTACGTCTTTTCCTTCTATCTCCTTATGCATTAGATACATTCCATGGGTGTATACATGATATATGTATTACATTCTATGTCTGGACATATAGATAGTCTTAAAGTAGAAGCCTCTTCCCACCTCCCTCCTGGCTCATATTCCCCCTTCCCTCCCAGGTTACTGCTATCCTGAAATGGCTCTTGTATCATTTCCAGCCATGTTGCAGAACAAGGTCTCAGACTGATGGACTTTTTGCAACTTTGCCTTTGACTTACTATTATGTTATCAAGTTGTAGCCATGTTGATACTTGTAGACCCAATTTCTTCTTTTATTGAATTAATTTATTTTTAATTTTTTTAAACATTTATTTATTTTTGAGAGACAGAGCATGAGAAAGGGAAGGGCAGAGAGAGAGACATACACACACAGAATCCGAAGTAGTCTCCAGGCTCCGAGCTGTCAGCATAGAGCCTGACGTGGGCTCAAACTCACAATGGTGAGATCATGACCTGAGCCGAAGTTGGATGCTTAACTGGATGAGCTACCCAGGGGCCCCTAAATTAATTTATTTAAAAATATTTTAAAGTTTATTTATTTTTGAGAGACAAAGTGGGGGAAAGACAGAGAGAGAGAGAGAGACCCAAGCAGACTCCTTGCTGTCAGGATAGAGCCCAACTTGGGGCTCGATCTAAGAACTTGTGAGATTATGACCTGAATCGGAATAAGGAGCCTGACACTTAACCGACTGAGCCACCCATGCACCCCTAAATGAATTAAGTTTAATTTTATGCCTTTATTGGAGTCTACTGTATTAGTTTGTCAGCAGTGCCATAACAAAGTGCCACTGACTGGGTGGCCTAAACAGCAGACATTTATTTCCTCCTGGTTCCAGAGACTAGAGGACCACGATGAATGTGTCGGCAGGGGTGCTGTCTTCTGAGGCCTCTGTCCTTGGCTGGTAGATGGCTGCCTCTCCTCCCTATGTCCTCAAAGGGTCTTCCCTCTGTGCGAGTCTGGTCCTCATTTCCTCTTCTTCCAAGGGTACAAGTCATATTGGATTAGAGTTCCACCCTAAGAGCCTCACTATAGCTTAATTACCTCTTTTTTTTAAGTTTATTTATTTACCTTGAGAGAGAAAAAGACAGCACAAGTTGGGGAGGGGCAGAGAGAGAGAGAGAGAGGGAGAGAGAGAGAATCCCAAGCAGGCTCTGCACTGCTAACACAGAGCCTGACATGGGGCTTGAACCCACAAAGCTGTGAGATCATGACCTGAGCTGAAACCAAGAATCAGATGCTACACCAACTGAGCCATCCAAGGGCACCCTTAATTACCTCTTTAAAGACCCTTTCTCCAAAGACAGTCACATTCAGAGGTATTGGAGGGTTAAGACTTCAACATATGAACTTTGGGAGAGCTCTCTTCAGCCCAAAGAAAGAAAGTGGCTTCTCTCCCTCTCTCTTTCTCTCTTTCTGCACTCTTAAAAGCAATGCTATCTCTGTATATATCTCTTGGAACACATGAGCGAGTCTCCTTGGGACCAGCAGTGGTGTGGGGGAGTACTGGATCCAACGGCATGCACATTGTAACTCAATTAGGTATTGACAGACTGCTTTCCAAAGCAGTCCTATAATGGATACTTTCACTATCAGCCTGCGATGGTTTCGTGAATGTTCAGAATGGCCAGACTTTAAAATGTTGCCAGTCGGATGATTGTGAAATGGCAACACATTGTGGTCTTAATTTTAATTTCCCTGATTGTTCATGAGGTTGACATTTTTAGGTATTTTAGTGGCTACCCATGTTTTCCATTCTGTGAATTATCTGTCCGTATCTTGGCCTACTGTTATTCTGTTTTAATCTTTATTGATCTGTGAGAAATTTATATATATATATTCTAAATACCACTCCTCAGTTAACTACAGTGATCTCTTCTCTGGTCTCCTTGCTTCCGGAGTCTCCACTTGACAATTCCTCAAGGATCTTTACCCTCCTCCCAGAGACCACCTCACAATGAGTTGGAACCTATCTCCCTAAACTCTTTCCCTATAGATTCCAACCCCCCGAGATAAGCTCCAGCTCCAGGAGCACATACCCCCTTTATGCTTCTAGACCTTTGCGTGAAGCTCTTATGGTTGGGACTATCTGGCTCCCCCACTGCTGACTGCAGAAATCAGACATGCCTTTCTAAATCCAGCTCTGATGTCAGTTCTGGGGTAAGTCCTCACAATCCCCGGGCAGTCTGTGCGTATCATAACACGGTCCCTGCACCTCCTGCTAGGGTTGGGTTGTTGAGCTCTGTCTCCTTGGCCTGACTGTGAGCCTCACCAAAAACAAGCCAGTTTTCCTTCATTTTCATCTTAATGTTTTTGATACTGGTACATGGTAAGTGCTTGATGTTTGTTGATTTTTATTTTTAAAATCCTTATGTGTTATTTAAAAAATTACAATTGTTAATGAGTAGTAGGCAGTGGCAATAGAATTGTTCAGCTATTCTTCTTGCCTGAAATTCACTTATTGCCCCTAAGGTCATAAACTTGGGTTTACAAAAATCTCCACGAGGCACGTGATGGCGCGATATAGCTTAGCTGCGTAAGCCTGAGTTTGGGCCATTAGGAGAAAACCCACTGTGAGTAAACACAAAGGTGGTTGCTTTAGTAGTTACAGCAATGCTAAGACATAGCAACTAACATGTAGTGTCTAGAATGAGGCAATAGTCTGCTCTCTCATTAGATCAGTGTCGGAGTGTTGGGTTCTGAGCATCAAAGAGGAAGGGACAGACCAAGTAGAGGACCTTCAGGAGGGAGGGAAGCCAGGAGAATAAGGGGGTAAGATGCCATGTCACCTGTGGTAGGACTGACAGAGCCCAGGCTGTCTATTCTGGAGGCTGGAGGAAACAAGGGTATATAACTGTCTTCACACATCATGTACAAAGGACTCTCCTTTGGAACAAGGAATAGAAATGTCCTATATCTTTCCAAGATATAAACTAGAGCCAATGGAAGGAATTTACAAAGAGATAGATTTTTGCCAAGTGGATTAAGAAATTTTAAGCATATGGAACGTGAGAAGATGGTTTGGCTGCTTTGAGGTTTGAGGATTGCTCCATCAGAGGAATATATGGTGGGCGGTTGACATGTTGGCAAGGGACGATGTCTAGGGGGGCTTGGGATCAAATGGTGATTGGGTTTGGGTTACACGACCCTAAAAGTATTTTCCGAAGGTCTTCACAAGTCAGTGGCTTTGAGTCAGATAGATCCAAGTCAGGGACCAAAGTCTCAAAGCATCTTTGAGTCTTTTTAAAGAAAAGTTACTCTTTGATAGGAAGGACCACCTCTGCTGACAGTCTTCCATTGCCCTCCATCTTAAACCCTGTCACCATCTTAACCAACTCCGTATCTGTAGAGATGTCCGAGCCAATATACTGTCTGTACTTTCCACCTCCAAAGATCTTCTCTACTCTCTTGGGTAGCTACTCAGGTGGACAGACCCTGGACCAACAGTTCCCAAACTGTAGAAAAACATGGGTAGCTTGTTAAAAGCACAGCTTCTTGGACTGTAGGAGTAGAGACATGGTCTAAGCTTAAGCCACTCAGCACACTGCATTCCCACCCACGGCTCCTGTTATTGGTCTGGGGATAGGCATGTAAGCAAATCAGAGCCCATGAGATCCCATGAAACAGGGTAGATGGTGATGCTCTTTTCCATTGGCTGAGACATCATTAGGTCTGAAGCTCTCAGCACTGCCATCATGGTACCAGAAAGAGACTAGAAACAAAGTCAAAATGTGAGAATATGAAGCTGAGAGATTGGGAGAATCTTGTTTAATGATACAATTTAAATTCTAATCCAAATACACCTGCAGCCCAGACTATCCCTGTTGTGTTGTTATCTGAATGAATTAATTCTGTCTTTTGTTTAAGCCATTTGATTTCAGTTTTCTGCCATCTGAAAGTTTCAAATAGTACATACCTAAACACCATCCCTTGTCCACAAATTTGATTGGGTTGGGTTACCAGAAGATGTGTGCTTACTTTGTAAAACTTGTGCTCTTGCTAAAGGGCAGGGCTGCCATCCAAGTTCCAGTTGGTCAGCACCTATCTATTATGGATTGAGGCTCCATTAGGTACCAAGCTTTCTGACAGGTCCACAAGTGATAATCAGAAATAGAAGACGTGGGGGCACGTGGGTGACTCAGTTGGTTAAGTGTCTGACTTTGAATCAGGTCATGATCTTATAGTTTGTCATTTCAAGCCCATGTTCTGCTCTGCGGAGCCTGCTTCAGATCCTCGGTCTCCCTCTCTCTTTCTCTATCTCTCCCCAACCTCTCTCTCAGAAAAAAAAATTAAGGGCACTGGGGTGGCTTAGTCAGTTAAGTGTCCAGCTTTGGCTCAGGTCATGATCTTACTGTTTATGAGTTCAAGCCCTGTGTTGAGCTCTGTACTGACAGCTCAGAGCCTGGAGCCTACTTCAGATTCTATGTCTCCCTCTCTCTCTGCTCCTGCCCTGCTCATGCTCTGTCTCTCTCTGTCTCAAAAATAAATAAACATTAAAAAAAAGAAATAGAAGACTTGGTCCTTGCCCTCACTGAGTTTATTTTCTACTAGACACAAGGCAAACTATGAGGCAAGTGTCAGGTTAGTGATGTGGGGTGAGGACCTTTGGGGGAGTCACTGTGTTTTGGGTTGGTCAAGAAAAAATTCATGAACAAGAGGGCTTTAACAGATTCTTAAAGAGTATATAAGGGGTGCCTGGGTGGCTCAGTCGGTTAAGCGTCCGACCTCAGCTCAGGTCATGATCTCATGGTTCCTGAGTTCGAACCCCGCATCGGGCTCTGTGCTGACAGCTAGCTCAGAGCCTGGAGCCTGCTTCCGGTTCTGTGTGTCCGTCTCTCTCTGCCCCTCCCCTGCTCATGATCTGTATCTCAAAAGTAAATAAATGTTAAAAAAATTAAAAAAAAGAGTATATGAGTAAAAGAAAGGAAGGAGGCTTTATTAAAAGCTGGGACACCATTTCTAAGCACCTTATATAAAACTATGAGCAGTATATAGACCATGGAAAGAAATAGAGTTAAATAAAATTCCATATAATTATATCACATAGGGTGTTTTGGATGATATAATTGCACAAGCAGATATACCTGGACAGAAAGATTAAAAATCCTAAGGGCCTAAGAATTAGAGACCATTTGGGTTACTAATACACTAACCCTATGTGGCTAACAGTGGCATAAAATGTTTAATTGGATGAATTACATGCTTTGAAAGTTGCCAGGTTGTCTGTGTTCCTGTGGCTTTACAGATTAATTGCTCTGTTAATTTGGAACAGGGCTTGCCTCCTCTAAAACTGACAGTGGACTTAATCTTCATATTTCTCTCTTACTTTCTTGGGAAAGCTGGGACAAAGCAAACATTGGACCATCCTCTATGATGTTCCTGTTTTCTGAATGAGATTCACACGGGTCCTCTCTGCCAGGCCTGTTCTCCTGCTTCCATATCAGGAGGCCACCACTTCCTACAAGTACTGAGAACATTGGGGCAATACCTAAAGTCCCTCCCAGTCTGTCACCCTGGTGCTGGCTAGTTCCATAATATCCCATATGTAACACCCTCGTGACAGCCCCTCATTTTACCTGTTCCTGCTCTACCTATACAGCTAGTTCATAATGGCCTTGGGGAAAAGGGCCACATTCTTGGGGGGAAACCACACTGATGTCCATTAGCCTCTCCTACCCCAAAGCCTCACCCCGTGCTTTGTTCATATGAGTCACTCAACATGAAGTTTGCTGAAGAAATGGATGTGTACCATCTATTGTGCCACTAGATCTTGGAAATTCGTCTTCCCCCTGGCTGATCAGAAGTACATCAGGAGTCTGGATTACAGTGAAACGGGTATTTACCCTTCCCCTGTGTCACCTTTCCATGTCCAGGTGGGCCCCAGACACCCCAATGCCCTGGGATTTCCCTCTTCAAGCACTGTCCTCCAGGTCCAGATTCCGTTTGTCACCTATCCTTGGATATATTCTAGGAAGTTCTTGTTCCCTGGGCTATTGTCATACTCTTCAGAGTGAAGTTCCTGAGACTCTTACTTGTATGTCGATGTCACTAGGCCAAAAGACGCCATTCCCCCCAGGGATGAGGCTTGGGAGGGGCACAGAGGTGAAGGGGGTTAGATATCTATATCCTGTCTCAGAAAATAAATACAAATCCATAAACGGGTTCTGTGGAAGCTTTCGGTGGTTCCCCCCTGGCAAATGGCCATCCCTGTAACAGCTTATTTCTGATGCCAGAATTTTCATCTTCTGGGGATTAAAACATTGTTTCGTGTTAAACTAAGAACTCTTTCCACCCATCACATTAAACTATTATATATTATTATCTCAGCATGACTGTGTTCATATGGGTTTTCAGGTGTGCAGATGACAAGAGGAAGAAGGGGCGTAGAGGAAGGGAGAACTAATTAGGATACACTGATGGAAGAGAGCAATCCAAAGAGCCAGGGCCAGGTCAAGGGCACACAGGGCCCAGAGGTCACAGCAGGGAGAATGCGAAGCAGCGTTCTGTCAGCCCTGAGTCTAGAGTGAGGGGAATGACTGAGCCATAGGATCTCCATCAACAAGCCTCATTCACACTTCCTTCACTCAGTTAATACATATTTGCCAAGCGGGTAATAGAGTGGTTCACATATTAGCTAAGCTATGGCAGTTTTCAGGAGGAAAGAAGTTACCATTAATATCTATGCTGGGAAAACAGGCAAACCTGGATGTGCAGTCGTCTTAGTAACATTTCCAAGACTTCATGCAGGACGACGTCAATCCCCTACTGTGCTCCAGACACCTGCAAATGACAGGCAGGGCGGTGGCACAGCGGTGATGAGATTAGCAAACACCCAGAAAATACTTTTTTCCCGTGTGCCAGGCACTGTGCTAAGTGCTTTCTGTGGCTCATTTAATCCTTCTTGTAGTGGCTGATGTTATTCCCATCACACGGTGGAAAAGGAGGCAGCGGGCCCAACATGGAGTCACTTGTGCTGAGCCCGATGTCAGCAAACCAAGACTTAACAACTCATCTCATGGCACTTCCAGCCTCCCCCCCCCCCCCCC